>CM059199.1:49628948-50078534 GCA_030323885.1 Branchipolynoe longqiensis | reverse complement strand
GCGTCAGCCATTACAAGGATTAGGCAACGACTGGATGGCTCAGTGTTGGGATAACGCAACTGAGTGAGATATCGAATCGACGTGCTGGTAGCTAGACATCTCAGTGGAGAACACTATAAAGTTACCGTCAGCGTTTACTACAACCGCAAGTTTGGACCTGTCCTTATTTGAATCGACGTGATTGTAGCTAGGTGGGGGAGCGTGATGTAGCTCAGGCGGTAGCGTGTCCACCTGTGAAGGTGTGGGTCATCCGATCGATCCTGCTCAGTGGACCCATTTGCAGTTTGGGCTATTTTCTGTTCCAACCAGTGGTCCACAACTGGTTCATCAAAGGCTGTGGGATGTGCTGTCCTGTCTGTGGGAAAGTGCATATGAAAGACCCCTTTCTGCTTATCGGAAAGAGTAGCCTATGTGGCGGCAGTGAGTTTCCTCCAAAGAAATATGTTAGAATGACTCTATGTTTGACGTCCAACAGCTGTTGATAAAGATTAATGTGCTCTAGAGGCGTTGTTAAATAGAACAACCTTCATTTTTTGGGGAGCTAGGTATTTCAGTGGGGAACGCCATAAAGCTGCCAGGAGTGTGCGCTAATGCTATCACCTGTCCTGATTTGACGTCATCTGTTGCTGGGATGTAAAACCCCAATCAGTAGGTTCGATGAGACCTTGCACCAGTTCGCGGTCGGCGATATGTGTGGCCAACCATGATCCACCATTGTCACTTTCTGGGTTTGAAATGGAAACACATCTGCATCATTATTTTGTTTCTCCTCGGGTTCTGTGAATGCCGTGTTCTCCGGCCGCGACCCCCCCCCCCCCCCCCCCACCCCCAGACACACACCCACCCTCCTGCCATCTGCTCTGTCCCCGTCTTGGCTGTCCAGGCACGATGACACCAGCAACTAGCAGACTGCTTCCCCCCACCTCCTCCTACTCCCCTTCCTGATGTCGTTGCTGCTCCTCTTCTTCTTCTTTTTCTTCTTCTTCTCTTCCTCCTTTTCCTCTTCTTCCTCTGTTTCCTCATCCTTCTTCTCCGCCTCCTTCTGATCCCTTCCTCTTTCCCTTCCTCTTTCCCTCCCTCTTTCCCTTCCTCTTTCCCTTCCTCTCCCCCATCTCCTTCTCCCCCTACCCCTCCCTGTATTCCCTCTCCTACTACCTCTCCTCCCTTCTCTCCTCCCCCTCCCTCTCCTCCCCCCTCTCATCCTCCCTCTCCCCTCCATCTCCTTTCCTCCCTCTCATCCCCCCTCTCACCCTCCCTCTCTTCTCCTCCCTCTCCTCTCCCCTCTCACCCGCCCTCCCCTCTCATCCGCCCTCCCCTCCTCCCTCTCCCCTCTCATCCGCCTCCCCTCCTCTCTCCTCCCTATCATCCCCCCTCTCCTCCTCCGTCTCCTGCTCCATCTCCCCATATCATCCTCCCGTTCCTCCCCCATCCCTCTCCGCCCCCTTTCCTCCTCCGCCTCCTTTTCAAGGTTCCACCATATCCTCTAACTTCCACTTTCTACCCTCCACCCTTTTCCATCCCCTTCCGGCCCTTCCCTCCTCTTCCCTCCACTTCCCTCTTCTCTCCCCTTCCCTCCTCTTCCCTCCCATTCCCTCCTCTCCCCAGCACTCACCTCTCAACCCTCCTCCCTCCGAGCACCCCAGACGCCCCCCCCCCCCCCCCCCCCCCCCCGATACCCATAATTCAGACTGGTGCGTGAATTCTGCACGACCTGTAAATCATGCAAGTATGGAAGCGAATCCACCGACATTCCAGAACAAAACGGACGGAATGGTGTCACGTGCATCTCCGGCGCATGCGCAGTCAATGATGTCCGGCGCATGCGCAGTCACTCCAGGTTCTCACCATTGGAGGCATTAAAGCTGCATAGTCCGATGAAACCATCACATTTTCGAAACCGAAACACTTACCTAGATTTGAGTCTTCATATCTAACCATCATACAATACTTCGTTTATGTATTATTTGTGAGGTGCACAAAGCACTATGTTATATGTTCATAACCTGTGGAAGATAGTAACAAAACGATAATACTATAATAGTTTAAGATCTGACTGACCGTTTGTGTCGGTCTGAATACGATTGTGACCACTCGCAGGTGGCGCCGCCGTGGCCAAAGCAGGAACTAGGCCCCAGTGTAGTGCATGGAAGGTGTCTGAATAGACGGATATACGGAGACGGATATACGGAGACTGATATAAGGAGACGGATATGAGATAATGGATTATAGAGCACCAGATGCGGTGGCCCAAACGGTAGAGTCCAGGCTTCCTGTGTGGAAGGTCGGGAGTTCGAATCCCAGTCGAGTCAAACCAATGATTTACCAAATATAGACTTTGTCACTACCTACCCTGGCGCTTGGAATTAGTAGCAGAGGACAAGGACTGGTTAGCTCTGTATCAAGACTAAAGCCGTGTTCACACACGGGCGTTAAGTCGCCTCAACTAGTTCGCCTTGTCTAGTTCGGCTCACATTCGCCGTGTGGACGCGACGCTGGGGCGGATTAGGGCTGATTCGCCTCAACTATTTTGCCTCAAGTAAACCGCGTCGCGAGGTAGTATTGATGAAGCGAACTAGCTTAAGTCGGCGCACCTTGCTTGTGTGGACGATAGCGGATTAGTTGAGGCGGCTTAAGCACGTCACACGCATGCGCAGTCGAGACCTGAGTTTGTTGATTTTCCGGTCCATCAAAAGCGCATATTAAATAATTTGGTCTATGAAACTGCTAGCTGTGCACAGATATTTTGTTCATCATTTATTCTAAGGTTTTCACTGCCCAGCAGAAGTTTTGACCATTCCAAACCAATACGATTCAGTCCATACATATCTAAGTCGAACCCACACTCTCTCGTGGCGACGTCGACTAACCAAAACTGGCGCAGGTTAGTATGGACTTGCTCATGCGCAGATATCGATTTCTGCCTTAAACCACCATAAGTACTGCATGTGTGGACACGGCACACTTTCATGCCTAGTTCGCCTCATCTAGTTCGTCTTATCTAGTTCGGCCTAAAGTTGTGGGTGTGAACACGGCTTTAGGGTGAACATTGGGTCATGGCGCTGGCAGGCCTGGTCTCCCAGTTGGGCAGCACTATAACGTTGCCATGAGTGCGCACTGTCACAAGTCGGTTCCCATCCTGATATGACCATCAATGTTGCTGGGATGTAAAACACCAACAAAGAAACGATTATAGAGCACATATATATATAGGCTGAAGTCACCATTTGTTTGGGGGGAGACTGAGTTGTTTGCTGGGTTAGTCTGCGGTCTGCCACCCCAGGAAACAACTGCCCTGTTCTTTTCGTGTTCTTTTAGTGTTATTCTCGTGTTCTCTTGCTGTTTTTTTTGTGTTCTTTTAGTGTTCTATTGGTGTTCTTCTAGTGTTCTTTTAGTGTTCCTTTCGTGTTCTTTTCGTGTTCCTTTCGTGTTATTCTCGTGTTCCTTCAGTGTTCCTTTCGTGTTCTTTTCATGTTCTTTTCGTGTTCTTTTTGTGTTCTTTTAGTGTTATTCTCGTGTTCCTTTCGTGTTCTTTTCGTGTTCTTTTAGTGTTCTTTTAGTGTTCTTTTCGTGTTCTTTTAGTGTTATTTTCGCTCCCATTTTGTTCCGTCCCGTCTGTTGCCTTGTTTAGTTTTGCTTCTCTTACTCAAAACAAATCGTCTGCCACTAAAGGTGGCGATGGCGCTCTAGTGGTTTGTTCCCCCTGCTATTTACCAACTCCACCGCCAGTCAAACCGCTCTTACATCAGCAACTACTTGTTAACGGACAACTAACTAATGTAGACACATTCATCAGCCAACAGGTCCTCCTAATCACGGTATTTGTAGGCACACCTTCGCTCTAGTGCTTAACCTAGCGGTTAATCAATCTGTTGTAACTGTCTATAGTGTTTGAGAGTTATCGACGAATCTTTAGAGAAATCACCCACATGAGGTGACAGTGCGGTATGCTCTCTGGGATCTTCCCAGGGTTCTTTGCGTCTCCAGAGAAGGATATGGAGAAGGAGTGGGTGGGGGTGGGGGCGGGGATGGGGGGTGGGGGGGGGGGGGGGGGGTGGACTGTGGAAGCAACACAGAGATTGGCCCCCCAAAAGAAATCTCTCACAAGCAAAGTTAGTAAAAACAAAACAGCGCTAAATGTAAACTTGAAGAAAGCAATCTGAGCAGGAGGAAAATGTATACGCAATGTATCCATATATGTTGTATAGATTGCGTTTAAAATGGGTATAAAGTGTGCCACTACTAAGCTTGTTCTAATCGATTTGCAAATGGAGGGTATGGTGAAGATACACATGAACCAAAAATGTATACTATACACCAGATACTTTTAAATATCTGTGTGCGATACAAAATACAGGGATGATATTTTTCCGTTTTAAAGCGGATTTCCAGGGGTTTTTTCACAGCCTGGGGTAATTTTTTATAGAGGTGTAAACGGAAATTAGCCGTCGGGATTATAATCTCTGCTTGATTACTGGTTATTTTTGCCTGAAACCACAATCATCGTTGAACATAGTGCACACATTTCACCAGACAGTAAATTATGTGATATGTTCACACGAGACATGGTTATACACATCCCGACACAATATAAGATTTTACACATGATTATACACATGCTGACAGTAGACTGTTATATATATGCCCATAGGAGACTATTAATAATACACCTAGATTAAACACGTTACTACAAGATATATGTTTAGACACATACCTACAAGAGACATGTTTATACACATACCTACAAGAGACATGTTTATAGACATACCTACAAGAGACATGTTTATACACATACCTACAAGAGACAAGTTTATGCACATACCTACAAGAGACAAGTTTATACACATACCTACAAGAGACAAGTTTATACACAGACCTACAAGAGACAAGTGTATACACATACCTACAAGTGAAAAGTTTATACACATACCTACAAGAGACAAGTTTATACACATACCTACAAGAGACAAGTTTATACACATACCTACAAGTGACAAGTTTATACACATACCTACAAGTGACAAGTTTATACACATACCTACAAGAGATAAGTTTATACACATACATACAAGTGACAAGTTTATACACATACCTATAAGAGACAAGTTTATACACATACCTACAAGTGACAAGTTTATACACATACCTACAAGTGACAAGTTTATACACATACCTACAAGAGACAAGTTTATACACATACATACAAGTGACAAGTTTATACACATACCTATAAGAGACAAGTCTATACACATACCTACAAGTGACAAGTTTATACACATACATACAAGTGACAAATGTATACACATACCTACAAGAGACAAGTTTATACACATACCTACAAGAGACAAGTTTATACACATACCTACAAGTGACAAGTTTATACACATACCTACAAGAGACAAGTTTATACACATACCTACAAGTGACAAGTTTATACACATACCTACAAGAGACAAGGTTATACACATACCTACAAGTGACAAGTTTATACACATACCTACAAGAGACAAGTTTATACACATACCTACAATTGACAAGTTTATACACATACCTACAAGTGACAAGTTTATACACATACCTACAAGAGACAAGTTTATACACATACATACAAGTGACAAGTTTATACACATACCCATAAGAGACAAGTGTATACACATACCTACTAGTGACAAGTTTATACACATACCTACAAGTGACAAGTTTATACACATACCTACAAGAGACAGGTTTATACACATACATACAAGTGACATGGTTATACACATACCTATAAGAGACAAGTTTATACACATACCTACTAGTGACAAGTGTATACACATACCTACAAGTGACAAGTTTATACACATACCCACAAGTGACAAGTTTATACACATACCTACAACTACAAGTGACAAGTTTATACACATACCTACAAGTGAAAAGTGTATACACATACCTACAAGAGACACGTTTATACACATACCTACAAGAGAAGTTTATACACATACCTACAAGAGACAAGTTTATACACATACCTACAAGTGACAAGTTTATACACATACCTACAAGAGACAAGTTTATACACATACCTACAAGTGACAAGTGTATACACATACCTACAAGAGACAAGTTTATACATATACCTACTAGTGACAGGTTTATACACATACCTACAAGAGACAAGTTTATACACATACCTACAAGTGACAAGTGTATACACATACCTACAAGTGACAAGTTTATACACATACCTACAAGTGACAAGTTTATACACATACCTACAAGTGACACATGTATACACATACCTACAAGTGACAAGTTTATACACATACCTACAAGAGACAAGTTTATACACATACCTACAAGTGACAAGTTTATACACATACCTACAAGTGACAAGTTTATACACATACCTACAAGTGACAAGTTTATACACATACCTACAAGTGACAAGTTTATACACATACCTACAAGTGACAAGTTTATACACATACCTACAAGAGACAAGTTTATACACATACCTACAAGTGACAAGTTTATACACATACCTACAAGAGACAAGTTTATACACATACCTACAAGTGACAAGTTTATACACATACCTACAAGAGACAAGTTCATACACATACATACAAGTGACAAGTTTATACACATACCTATAAGAGACAAGTTTATACACATACCTACTAGTGACAAGTTTATACACATACCTACAAGTGACAAGTTTATACACATACCTACAAGAGACAGGTTTATACACATACATACAAGTGACATGTTTATACACATACCTATAAGAGACAAGTTTATACACATACCTACTAGTGACAAGTGTATACACATACCTACAAGTGACAAGTTTATACACATACCCACAAGTGACAAGTTTATACACATACCTACAACTACAAGTGACAAGTTTATACACATACCTACAAGTGAAAAGTGTATACACATACCTACAAGAGACACATTTATACACATACCTACAAGAGAAGTTTATACACATACCTACAAGAGACAAGTTTATACACATACCTACAAGTGACAAGTTTATACACATACCTACAAGAGACAAGTTTATACACATACCTACAAGTGACATGTGTATACACATACCTACAAGAGACAAGTTTATACATATACCTACTAGTGACAGGTTTATACACATACCTACAAGTGACAAGTTTATACACATACCTACAAGAGACAAGTTTATACACATACCTACAAGTGACAAGTTTATACACATACCTACAAGTGACAAGTTTATACACATACCTACAAGTGACAAGTTTATACACATACCTACAAGTGACAAGTTTATACACATACCTACAAGTGACAAGTTTATACACATACCTACAAGTGACAAGTTTATACACATACCTACAAGAGACAAGTTTATACACATACCTACAAGTGACAAGTTTATACACATACCTACAAGAGACAAGTTTATACACATACCTACAAGTGACAAGTTTATACACATACCTACAAGTGACAAGTTTATACACATACCTACAAGTGACAAGTTTATACACATACCTACAAGTGACAAGTTTATACACATACCTACAAGTGACAAGTTTATACACATACCTACAAGTGACAAGTTTATACACATACCTACAAAAGACAAGTTTATACACATACCTACAAGTGACAAGTTTATACACATACCTACAAGAGACAAGTTTATACACATACCTACAAGTGACAAGTTTATACACATACCTACAAGTGACAAGTTTATACACATGTTTGTATTTGATTCATGTGTGTTTGTCTGTATGTGTGTGTCGCGAATATGTTTGGAAATAATGCATGTGTTGATTTATGTTTCGGGTGTTTGTGTATTGTGGGCGTTCATGTATGCTGCATGTGTGCTCCACGTTTGTGTATGTTGCGTCAGTGTGCGCATGCGTGTGCGCGTACGTGCGTGTGTGCGTGCGTGTGAAAGCGAGGATGACTATCGCCACTAACCAAAACACGCCAGGTGATTTGTCATTGGCTGCGCCGGTGTCACGTGTCCGCGTGACGTCACGCGCCGCGGCCTCGTTTTGGGTTGGAGATGCTCCGGGCGTCTCGGCGGTGATTTTGAGTCGGTCGGATCGTTTTCAGTTTGTGGTTTGTTCATTTTTGTGTGTGGTGGTTCTGGTTTTTGTGTGTGTTTTTTTAGGGGGGGGTGGGGGGGGGGGGCTGGTAGGGAGTGGGTGATTTATCGCCATGAAAAGCCCCGCCATTTTCAGACCGAGGCTTGTCTGCAGTTCATCATGAGGAGACTTAAACTTAAAGCTGCATAATCCGATAAAAGCATGACGTTTTCTAAACCAAAACACTGACCTACATTTAGGTCCTGCACGTCAAACTTAGATACGGGTGCATATATTAAAGCTGCATAGTGCGATGAAAGCATGATGTTTTCTAACCAAAACACTGACCTACATTTAGGTCCTACATGTCAAACTTAGATACGGGTGCACGTATTAAAGCTGCATAGTGCGATGAAAGCATGATGTTTTCTAACCAAAACACTGACCTACATTTAGGTCCTGCACGTCAAACTTAGATACGGGTGCATGCATAATCCGATAAAAACATGATGTTTTCTAACCAAAACACTGACCTACATTTAGGTCCTACACATCAAACTTAGATACGGGTGAACATATTAAAGCTGCATAATCCGATAAAAACATGACGTTTTCTAAACCAAAACACTGACCTACATTTAGGTCCTACACGTCAAACTTAGATACGGGTGCACATATTAAAGCTGCATAGTCCGATAAAAACATGATGTTTTCTAACCAAAACACTGGCCTACATTTAGGTCCTACACGTCAAACTTAGATACGGGTGCACGTATTAAAGCTGCATAGTCCGATAAAAACATGACGTTTTCTAACCAAAACACTGACCTACATTTAGGTCCTACACGTCAAACTTAGATACGGGTGCACGTATTAAAGCTGCATAGTCCGATAAAAACATGACGTTTTCTAAACCAAAACACTGACCTACATTTAGGTCCTACACATCAAACTTAGATACGGGTGCACATATTAAAGCTGCATAGTCTGATAAAAACATGATGTTTTCTAAACCAAAACACCGACCTACATTTAGGTCCTACACATCCAACTTAGATACGGGTGCACATATTAAAGCTGCATAGTCCGATAAAAACATGACGTTTTCTAACCAAAACACTGACCTACATTTAGGTCCTACACGTCAAACTTAGATACGGGTGCACGTATTAAAGCTGCATAGTCTGATAAAAACATGATGTTTTCTAAACCAAAACACCGACCTACATTTAGGTCCTACACATCCAACTTAGATACGGGTGCACGTATTAAAGCTGCATAGTCCGATAAAAACATGATGTTTTCTAACCAAAACACTGACCTACATTTAGGTCCTACACGTCAAACTTAGATACGGGTGCACGTATTAAAGCTGCATAGTCCGATAAAAACATGATGTTTTCTAAACCAAAACACTGACCTACATTTAGGTCCTGCACATCAAACTTAGATACGGGTGCACGTATTAAAGCTGCATAGTCCGATAAAAACATGATGTTTTCTAACCAAAACACTGACCTACATTTAGGTCCTACACGTCAAACTTAGATACGGGTGCACGTATTAAAGCTGCATAGTCCGATAAAAACATGATGTTTTCTAACCAAAACACTGACCTACATTTAGGTCCTACACATCCAACTTAGATACGGGTGAACATATTAAAGCTGCATAGTCCGATAAAAACATGATGTTTTCTAAACCAAAACACTGACCTACATTTAGGTCCTACACGTCAAACTTAGATACGGGTGCACGTATTAAAGCTGCATAGTCTGATACAAACATGATGTTTTCTAAACCAAAACACTGACCTACATTTAGGTCCTACACGTCAAACTTAGATACGGGTGCACGTATTAAAGCTGCATAGTCCGATAAAAACATGATGTTTTCTAACCAAAACACTGACCTACATTTAGGTCCTGCACATCCAACTTAGATACGGGTGCACATATTAAAGCTGCATAGTCCGATAAAAGCATGATGTTTTCTAAACCAAAACACTCACCTACATTTGGGTCCTACACGTCCAACTTAGATACGGGTGAACATATTAAAGCTGCATAATCCGATAAAAGCATGATGTTTTCTAAACCAAAACACTCACCTACATTTGGGTCCTACACGTCAAACTTAGATACGGGTGCACGTATTAAAGCTGCATAATCCGATAAAAACATGACGTTTTCTAACCAAAACACTGACCTACATTTAGGTCCTACACATCCAACTTAGATACGGGTGCACATATTAAAGCTGCATAGTCCGATGAAAGAATAACATTTTCAAAACCAAAACACCGACCTAGATTTGATTTGACATACCCACCTTAGCTACTAGTGCCCATGAATGAGGTGCAGCTACTAAGCCAATTTAATAGAACCTGGTTCTATTCAAGTCTATCATGTCAGAACTTTCACATCCTTGCCAAAATTAATTTAGCATGGTTTCGGTTAAAATATTTCTTAAGTTAGTCATTTAAAGTAACAAATTACCTCAACATATAGTAAAGTATATCATAATAATTATTGTAGTGTACAGTATAACCCCGTTAAACCAAGCTCGGTTAAACCAAACGATCGGTTAATCCTAACCTTTTTTGGCGGCCCGGCAAAATACTACCATTTATCATATAAAAAAGTTGGTTAAACGAAAGTCGGTTAATCCAAATTATCGGTAAATCCAAACAAAATTGTCAGACCCTAGCCCACTTCCGGTACGGTTAAACCAGACTTTCATGTGGTTATAAGGTCATCTGAGACTCCACCAAATTTTGTATATGTTATTACCAAGTTAACATCAAGGACAAGTATGGATGCCGGTATTTTCAACTACGTTCTACTACGTTCAACTCCTTTCAACTATGTTAGCCTCCACTACGTTCACATACATCCACTAAGGGCTATGTGACCAGGGCTTTAAAAGTAATATGTAGGTCAATAGAGCATTAAGCTAAGATTCCTTACACGCGGTATGCGGCATGCGGTATGCGAATGGGAATATTCCTTCTATGCGGTATGCGGTATGCGGCATGCGGCACACGACCTGCTATATTTAAAAAATAAAAATAAACAAGTATACTCCATACTGCACTGTATATGGCCTAATATGCCATCTATATCTATGTAACTCTTGGTACGTCACATGGAGGTTCCTACCTTTATAATTACCAAATTATAGATAAGTATTCCTATTTTTGTGGCTCTGGTAGCATTTTTACCAACCCGAACCCCCACCACCACCACTACCATATGCTTCCCCTCAGCACCCTTGTGCGTGACCGTTCCGTAATGCTCAGTCGCCTCTCCTAGTGTTAAACTAATGGACACATCAGACTCAGGTTTCTATTCGCACCCCGCTTGCCGCATGCCGCATGCCGCACCGATCGCTACATGGACCGATCGGAAAAATGCATTCGCATTCGCATTCGCATTCGCATTCGCATTCGCATACCGCGTGTAAGGGTTGTAGCCCATTGACTTCAAGGCGTTTCGATTTTTTGCCGCATTTGCATTCGCATACCGCATACCGCATACCGCATGTAAGGAATCTCAGCTTTATGAGCTACAACCTATAACATTTCCTGATAACGATCGTTTCCAGTAATGTGTCTTTACCATGCTGGAAAAACAACGGGGCCGCAATTTCAGTTCGCATAGGTTGTTGGTTCCCATCACCTGTTTCACGGAACAAAACAAAAAAAATCATTACCAATGGGTTTCCATAAGCCCTGGGCACGGAACCCAAAATGTGTTTCCCATAAAATTTGAAATCCGATAGGTTGGCGCTACATCACATAGTCCTGAGTAATTTTGAAGAAAATTAGCTAACTTAGGAGATATTCAAAATGAAAAAATGCAGCATAATCTGTGCGCATGCGTACATCAGTGGAATGCAAAGTACAGTGTGCCATTACCACATTAACTACGGCACATCTAAATCCTAAACAAATGATTAACCATTCAGAGATGAAAGATATCAGCGATTTCGCGGATTTCAGCGATTTTTCCTTTAGGTATAAGTGTATAACTAATACATTGTTCAAACACTGCAGCACTATAAGTAGTACTAATACGTTTTTTATATGCCGCAGCACCATCAGCGTATACTATGACCTTAGATTTTGCTAGGACGTAAAACAACAACAAACAAACAAACTAATTAATGTTTCAAACGGCACATCACTATCAGCGGTATGAAACCCGACTTCCGGGAATTTTCAGCTATTCCCTGACAATGTTAAACCTATGGGAGAATATCAGCATTTCTGCCGTTTTTTTTCACGGAGACCACTTTCATCACTGTTCATTGCACCAGTATCTAAGTTGGATCTGAAAGATCAAATTTAGATAGGCTGTTTGGGTTTTTGAAAAGGTTTTCGTCGGACTATATCCGTATATCTAGGTTAAATCTCAAGGATCGAATCTAGAGAGGCGCTTTAGTTTTGAAAAGCTTTTCATCAGACTATATCTAAGTTTTTCGTGAAGATTTATACTGCCTGTCATGGATAAGTCTGAATAGACTTGTTTTCACCATTAGATAGTTTATCGATAGAAAGCCCGAGTCTACACTTTTACCGACCCAAGGGATTTTTAACCTCCCACACCACATAGACATGGTATGGGAGCAACTGGCCTTTGATGATGCTGTAAGTTATACACAGCACTGGAAATCCAAATTGGCAGAGGTGGGGTATGGGGAATTGAACCACTGACCTTCAGATTAGGAGTCCGACCTAGAAAAAAGTCAGACACTCTAACCACTCCGCCAGAAGGATCAAATTTAGATAGGATTTTTGGTTTTCGAAAATGTTTTCATCGGACTATATTTAGGTTGCACCTCAAGGATCAAATGTAGAGGTGTTTTGGTTTTTGAAAATGTTTTCATCAGACTATATCTAAGTTGGATCTGAAGGATCAAAACTAGATACGTATGTAGTGGTCTGCACTGACCTCTCAGGCAAGGATCCACATAGACAGGTAGGCGTGGAGAAGGGGGTTGGTGACATCAGGGAATCTAGATGATGTAATGGTTAGCACACTGGCCCGGAATACAATATATGTGAGTTCGATTCCCGCTCTAGGCGCAATATTTCCCATTTTAATCACCCCAACAACAGGCAGTTTGATTTTGTAAATGTCTTCATCCCAGATAGAGCTTTTGGTTTTGAAAATGTCATCATCGGACTCTGCCCCTTCAAGTTCTGTCTGCTCCAGGTGCTGACCTAATTATTCCCCTGCGTCTTCACCTCCAACCCCGACCCCAGATGAGAACGCCGGTCTGTCTCACCCACCAGAGGGCACCACTGCTTTCGTTTCAACCCCCCCCCCCCCACCACCACCCCTCCCGGATCCCACCCTAGTCTGTTCTGCGCATGACAACGCGCTGACGCGGCGACCACGTGATCAAACCCCAAACTGCGCTTACATGACGTGCTCCACGTGACCTCTGACCCTGAGGACGTGATCACCGCCACCAGATGGCGCCACCTCGCGCGCATCTTTCACACTGTGTCCTTCACATAGTTCCCGACCCTCCACCCACCCACACCCCTCCCACTCCGGGCCACCGTTCACACATGCACTTTTTTGGTTACTTCACACAATGTGGAATGCGTGGAATGTTCCACATGCTGCACTTGTTCAGTAACATTCCAATTGTTTCCCATATTTCGCACATTTTACATCCCACCTGTTTCACATATTTCCCACATTTCACATTCCACCTGTTTCACACATTCCACACATTTCACATTCCACCTATTTCACACTCCAATTGTTTCACATATTTCCCACATTTCACATTCCACCTGTTTCACACATTTCACACATTTCACACATTTCACATTCCACCTGTTTCACACATTTCACATTCCACCTGTTTCACACATTTCACACATTTCACATTCCACCTGTTTCACACATTCCACACATTTCACATTTCCACCTATTTCACACTCCAATTGTTTCACATATTTCCCACATTTCACATTCCACTTGTTTCACATATTTCACACATTTCACATTCTACATGCCTCACATATTCCACTCTCTCCTTTTACTATGTCAGTGCCTCATCCTCCCATCGTCACATTTTACACTTTCCCGACTGTGAATTTCAGTGTTCACACTCTTCCAGCACACTCCTATTGGGTTCACTCTCCACGTATAGTTTTCAAATACTTTTTTGTTCTTCTCTTTTTTTAGGTGTTTTTTTGCCTTTTCATACATTTGTGGATTAAGCATGGGAAATTTAAGTCATAGACAATTCAGCTTCCTCATTCCACTGCTCCTTGCCCTATCCTAGTAATGCCGAACGAACGCCAGGCTGAGTAGCGACATTTTAAGTCACTGGTTTGACTGGGCCACAGAGATAGAAAGAAAGAAAGAAAGAGGTGTGGGTGTGTGGTGGGTGTGGTGCAGCCTGCATAGTGTGTGTGGTGGGTGCTAGTGGGCATGGGTGGTATGTGTGGAGAGCGCGAGAGAGAGGGAGAGAGAAAGTGAGAGTAAGAGACAGAGGGAGAGAAAGAAGCAGAGGGAGAGATAAAGAGAGAGGAAGAGAAAAAGTAAGAGAGAGGGAGAGCAAGAGAGATGGGGCGAGAGGGTAAGAGAGGGGGGGAACAAGTAAGAGAGAGTGAGACAAAGAGAGGCAGAGCAAAAGAGAAAGAGAGAGAGGGAGAGAGAAAAGGAGAGATGGAGGAAGACAACAACAGAGCGGTAGAGAAAGTGAGTGAGAAAGGGAGACAGAAAGAGGAAAGAAAAGAGAGGGAGGAAGACAGAAAGAGAGAGGTAGGGAGACTGAGGGAGAGAGACGGAGGGAGTGAGAAACAGAGAGAGAGAGAGAGGGAGAGAGGGGGTAAGAGTGAAATGTGTGTTTATAGGGCCAATGGATTATTTACACCAAATACTTTACAGCTGAACAATCTTGGTGAAATTGTTAGTAAAACCGGAGGTCAGTGCCACCCTGCTCCAAGTACAATAGGAAGGTGTCACAGACCTGCCTCTCCCCCCGCCCCCTCCCCCCCACCTTCCTCCCCCCCTACGCACACGCACACTCACGTGACCCAGCCCCTCTTGTTCACACAACACGCACAAAAAAGGGCCCTTTTCAAAAGCCCTTCCCCATTACCCCCGACCTCCCCGCCTGCCCCCTACCCCCCTTGCACCCCTCTCTTTGATATGGGAAAGCACCCGTGGGCTGAGGCAGGTGGGCCGGTCCATCCCGCCCCCAACCCTTGTGGGGAGAGGGTAGGGGGGGGGGGTAGTGGGAGGGTAGGGGGAGGTGTATGTGTGCAGGGGAGGGGGACATCATAAGGGGTGTGGAGGGGGGGAGGTGAGGGTTATGGCTGAATGTGAGCATCATGTAATGATTACCCGTACCGCTCCGAGCAACTCACTGAGTTGGGTGGTTAGGGTTTGACATCCCAGCAACGTCTAAGGTCACATCACGATGTGTTCGGATTCTGAGAGTGCGCACTCATGAGGACTTTGATAGTCATGCCCCACTGGGGTAGCGACTGCACTGCCGGCACCATGACCCAATATCCCACTCGGCAGTAACATTAACTGGACACCGAGCCAACCAAGCGTTCCTTGCCCTATCCCAGTAATGGTGACCGCCTGACAAGGTAGCAACCGGTATCAATTTTGTATAAGTCTTCAGATTGACTCGGCTGGGGATTGATCATACGATTGCCCAGATGGAAAGCAGGCACCCTGCCTACACACTATACCTACTTGGACTTGCTCTCCTGCCTGGTCACACGCTGAGAGATCTGCGGTACCGGACCCCTTATTAACTGTGCACCTTCTGATTGTAATGTGTAATGTATATTGTAGTTGACACTTCCAAACTGATCCATCCTTCACCATACTGAGCTATCATGCATAATATTTGCACCATACTTCACTCAGTCACATTATCATGAGATTGACGTCAGCCAGTCCTTGCCCTATCCTAGTAATCCCGGGCACCAGGCTATGCCATCAGTGTAAATTGGTCAAAGCCTATATGTTGGCCTGGCAGAGGATCAAACCCGCGATATCACACACAGGAAGCGAACACTGCATTGCTAGGCCATCCTGTCTAGACGCAACCACAAGATATGTCTAGAATAAATTCTTTTATCCCATTCATTATTTGAGCCTCACGAGACGCGATGGCCGAATAAGTTGAGCATCCATCCCCCGATCTGGTAGGTCGGAGGATTCGAACTCCCAGGTTCGAACCCTGGCTGAGTCAAACCAATGATTTATAAATTGATACTTGTCACTGCCTAGCCTGGTGCTCAGCATTACTAGCACATGGCAAGGAGCAGTAGAATGAGGAAGACCGAGTGTTCACGATTGAAATTTCCCCTGCTTAATCAACTAATCTACAAAACAACAACAAAAACAACAACAATTCAACATTCAGCGACTATCATATGGGACTGGGAGATACCAGTTTTCGTCCGGTAATCTAAGTTAAACGAGGTTGAGCCTGTTAAGTACTTGATGGATGACGCCGAGGAATACGAAGTGTCAATAGACATCATGATACAGGTGTTTAGCCTACCAAACCAATTCAAGTAATATCAAAACAGCGCCAACTGTTTCAAATGCTGCACCAGACTTACAGACTCAGGACTCGTGCTCTACCTTGTTAGGCACTACATTTAGGGGGGGGGGGGGTGAACTGTTGGTAACACATGCCGATACTGTCCTCCAGGGGCTCAGTCCCGTTACCCCTCCAGGGTCGCAAAATGTGCAAGGTACCTTTGTAATCTCAGCATCACTGGATGTATGTCAGTGTGTCCCACTCCGCCCAGGACCTCACCCCTCCCTCCTCTAGTCCCAGCACTCCCAGGAGCCACACCTACACACCTACACACCTACACACCTACACACACAAACAGACACACACCAGACACATCCGGGCAACGAACACCTACTCATAAGCATATACTCACGCACCGGACCGCACTCACACTACACACACCACACACACCACACACACCACACACCATACACACCACACACCATGCACACGCTACACACACAAGGCACCATACACAGCACACTCACACACACCGTACACTCCATTCACATTAACTCACACACACCACACACACTCATACTCCCCACGGACACACACCACACATACCATACCTCACACATCAAACTACACATATGCACACACACACATTTCACCCACCTACCTCCACATCCGCACCCACCAACGAAGCACACCCACACCACACCCACACCCACACCCACACCCACACCACACCCACACAAAGACACCCACACTCTCCACCAGCACTTTAACGTCCCCACCCTCCACTCAGTCACGTGGTACCTGGGGGACAGGACCACCAGCGTCCCCCACCAGGAGCTCTGTGTGTGTGGTGTGTGTAGTGTGTGTGTTGGTGTGTGTGGTGTGTGTGTGTGGTGTGTGTGTGGGTGGCCAGGGAACTACATCCCTTCCTCCTGAACCATCAGCTACTGGACGCGAGTGCACAGCTACAATCGGACCGATGATCCAGTACCGCTCTAACGACTCTTCATTGTTTTTGTAAAGTACCCCCTGCTTCTACAACCGCCCTCCCCCCCCTTTTTTTTTTTTTTTTTTTTTTTTTTTGGTCCATTAGTTGTTTAAGCAGGGGAAATTTCAGTCATAGACGACTAGTCTTCCTCATTCCACTGCTGGTCGATAGAAAGCCCGAGCCTACACTTTTACCGACCCAAGGGATTTTTAACATCCCACACCACATAGACATGGTATGAGAGCAACCGGCCTTTAATGACGCTGTAAGTTATACACAGCAGTGGAAATCCAAATTGACAGAGCTGGGGGCACAGGGAATTGAACCGCCGACCCTCAGATTATGAGTCTGACCTAGAAAAATGTCAGACACTCTAACCACTCCGCCACAGAGAACGCACACACCCACACCCACACCCACACCCACACCCACACCCACACCCACACCCACACCCACACCCACACCCACCCACTGAAGTGGAGACCCAGTGTGCACATGCTCAGGAGGGGTGTTTCACATTATCCTGACTCTGAGTCAATCCCCGGCCCGAGTCAAACCCACAGACTTACTAAATGCATGCGCATCGCTACCTAACCCAAAGCCTGTCATTACTAGGATAGAACAAGGACTGGTCAGTTCAGCTGAAAGCACGGTCACAAATCGGTAACCGTCCCGATAAGACCTTGGCTGTTGCTAGGGCATAAAACCCTCCAACAAGCCAAACAACATCCACCATTTGCTGCGTTAGGATTTAACTAATTCTGCAGTTTGTGTCCCTCTCTGACTCTTGGGTGGTTCGTAAGATGGTTACAGGCGCAGCACTGCAGCAATATAGAACAGCACCGATAAATCGGCCCGTTCTTCGGAATGAAAATTTAACTTCAGGTGGGGAGCTTGTAGAAGCGGGGGGTACTTTACAACAATAACGATGAGTCGTTGGAGAGGTACCGGATCACCGGTCTGATTGTAGCTGTGCACTCGCGTCCAGTAGCAGATGGTTGTTCCTTGGTAGGTTTTTCTCCCCCTCCCCTCTCCCCGTTCTCCCTCCTCCCTCCTCCCTCCTCCCTCCTCCCTCCTCCCTCCTCCCTCTTCCCTCTTCCCTCCTCCCTCCCCCTCTCCCTCCTCCCCCCCCCCCCCCCCCCCCCGGTGACTTATAAAATGAATACTTGTCGCTTCCTAGCCTGCCGCTCGGCATTAATAGGATAGGGTAAGGACTGGTTAGCTCAGTGTCAGGATAATGTGACTGAATGGATATCAGGTCATGGTGTTGGCGACTTGATTTCCCAGTGGGGCAGCACTATAAAGTGACCATAAGTGCGCACTGTCACAAGTCGGGACTGGTCCTGATATCAACTTAGGTGTTGCCAGGACGTAAAACGCCAACAACCAACCAACCCTCCTCCCCACTCCCCCTCCCCCCTCCTCTCCTCTCCCCCTCCCTCCTCCTGAATCTGTGTAATTTTGGTGGGGGCCGGTCGGCGACCCTGGAGGAAGACGCGGCGTTCCCCGGATCCCGGCCCACCACCATATATGGAGACCACGCCCCCCTCCTCCAGGCGCCGGGGGGACGGGACGACCGGTTGGCATGGTTACCCCCTGCCTACCCGGTTACCTAGGTGGCCGTGGGAACGGGGATGGACGTGACACTGGCCAGGTGACGGCGGTGGCGGTGGCGGTGGTGGTGTGTGTGTGTGCGTGTGTGTGTGTGAAGGGGGAGTGAGGTCATTGTGTGTGAGGGGGTGGGGAGAAAAGGAAGTGCGTGTGTGGGGCGTGGGGGTGTTGAGGTTGGGGTGGAGGGGCGTGTGTGTGGTGTTGACGTGTGGGGTGTGTGGGTGGGACTGTAGCCGTGTGTGTAGAGGGGTAGTTGATGTGTATGTGTGTGTAGAGGGGTAGTTTGGGGATGTTTACTGGTGGGGAGTGGATGTGTATGTGTGTGTCGGGGTGTGGTGTGGTGTGAAGGGGTGTGTATGTGTGTAAGGATGTGTGTATTATGGTGTGTGTATGTGTGTACGGATGAGTGTATTATGGTGTGTGTATAAAACTATTATGGTATGCGTGTAAGGATGTGTGTATTATGGTGTATGTATGTGTAAGGGTGTGTGTATTGGTGTGTGTATGTGTGTAATAGGGTGTGTGTAAGGATGGTGTATATTTGTGTATAGGGATGTGTGTAATAGGGTGTGTGTAAGGATGGTGTGTATTTGTGTATAAGGATGTGTGTATTATTGCGGGTGTGTATGTGTGTAAGGATGTGTGTATTATGGTGCGTGTATGTGTGTAAGGATGTGTGTATTATGGTGTGTGTATGTGTGTACGGATGACTGTATTAAAACTATTATGGTGGGTGTGTAGAGTGGAGGGTGTGTCTAGGAGGTATGTGGAGGTGATGATCGTAGTGATACTGGTGCTGGCGGTGCTGCTGCTGTGGGGGGGGGGGGGGGGGGTGCTGCTGGTATTGGTGGTGAATCAGGTGGTGGTGGTGCTGGTAGTGGTGGTGGTGGTGTACAAGAGGTGGAGGTGCGGGTTGAGGTGGTGGTGATGGTTGAAGTGGTGCTGATGGTTGTTGAGGTGGTGGTGCTGCTTGAGGTGGTTGTGATGGTTGAAGTGGTGGTGATGGTTGTTGAGGTGGTGGTGCTGCTTGAGGTGGTTGTGATGGTTGAAGTGGTGGTGATGGTTGTTGCGGTGGTGGTGGTGCTGCTTGAGGTGGTGGTGATGGTTGAAGCGGTGGTGATGGTTGTTGAGGTGGTGGTGACAGTGTATTGGGATGGGGGCTACCTAACGAGTGTGTAACGAAGAGGATATTTGTGATGGGAAGAGTGAAGGGCAGTTCGTGGGTGGGGGAGATGGATAGAATAAGTGAGAGGGATATCAGCTGTGTCGGGGAGAGCAGATGTGTGTATGTGTGTGTGTGGGGGGGGGGGGGGGGGCAGCTGAGAGGGATATCCGCTGTGTGTGGGGAGATCAGATGGGTGTGTATGTGTGTGTGGTGTGGCGGGGGGGGGGGGGGGGTCAGCTGTGTATGTGTGGGGGGATATCAACTGTGTATGTGTGTGTGTGGGGGGGGGGGGGGGGGGAATCAGTTGTGTATGTGTGGGGGGATATCAGCTATGTATGTGTGTGTGTGGGGGGGGGGGGGGGTCAGCTGTGATGTGTGGGGGGATATCAGCTGTGTATGTGTGTGTGGGGGGGGGGGAATCAGCTGTGTATGTGTGGGGGGATATGAGCGGTGTATGTTGTGTGGGGGGGGGGGGATATCAGCGGCGTATGTGTGTGTGGGGGGGATCAGCTGTGTATGTGTGTGTGTGGGGGGGGGGGCTCAGCTGTGTATGTTTGGGGGGATATCAACTGTGTATGTGTGTGTGTGGGGGGGTGAATCAGCTGTGTATGTGTAGGGGGGTTATCAGATGTGCGGGTGTGTATGTGTGGGGGGTATCAGCTGTGTATGTGTGGGGGGAATGAGCTGTGTATGTGTGTGTGTATGTGTGGGGGGGGGGGTTATCAGTTGTGTATGTGTTTGGGGGGTATCAGCTGTGTATGTGTGGGGGGGGGAATGAGATGTGTATGTGTGTGGGGGGGTATCAGTTGTGCGGGTGTGTGTGGGGGTATCAGCTGTGCGGGTGTGTCTGTGCGGGGGGTATCAGCTGTGCTGGTGTGTGTGTGGGGGGGGTATCCGCTGTGTATGTGGGGGGAATGAGTTGTGTATGTGTGGGGGGAATGACCTGTGTATGTGTGTGGGGGGGTAACAGCTGTGTGTCTGTGGGGGGGGGGGTATCAGCTGTGCGGGTGTGTGGGGGGGGGGTATCAGCTGTGCGGTTGTGTGGGGGGGGGGGGGGTATCAGCTATGTATGTGTTTGGTGGGGGGGGGGAAGGAGCTGTGTATATGTGTGGGGGGTATCAGTTGTGCGGGTGTGTGGGGGGGGGTATCAGCTGTGCGGGGTGTGTGTTAGGGGGGGGGGGTGGTTATCAGTTGTGTGGGTGTGTATGTGTGGGGGGTATCAGATGTGTAGTGTGTTTTGGGGGGGAATGAGTGTATGTGTGTGGGGGGGGGTATCAGCTGTGTATGTGTGGGGGGAATGAGCTGTGTATGTGTGTGGGGGGTATCAGCTGTGCGGGTGTGTATGTAGTGTGGGGGGTATCAGTTGTGTATGTGTTTGGGGGGAATGAACTGTGTATGTGTGTGGGGCGGTATCAGCTGTGTGTGGGGGGGGGGGGTATCAGCTGTGCGTGTATATGTGGGGGGGTATCAGCTGTGCGGGTGTGTATGTGTGGGGGGTATCAGCTGTGTATGTGTTTGGGGGGGAATGAGCTGTCTATGTGTGTGTGTGGGGGGGGGTATCACCTGTGCGTGTGTGTGTGTGTGGGGGGGGGGGAATGAGCTGTGTATATTTGGGGGGGGGGGGGTATCAGCTGTGTGCGTGTGTGTGTGGGGGGGGGGTCCATGTCTACCCTGCTGGGCCTGTATGCAGGAGCCGGTCCTATTCGGTGGTAGCGAGGCAAAACGGTGGTAGTCGGGAATTTCCCGGGTAGCGGCGAAAAATGGTATGCACGAGGCGGTGATAGGCCTAACACCAAATGCTTAACCGGTGTTACCCTACCCCTGATAGATAGGAGGTATAGCGAGTTTATTAGGCCCAAATCTATTTAATGGTGTCGTGTTTGACGGAACTACATACCCTGAATTCGAAGCAAAATTAACGCCTCTGCCACATCGGCGGAGATATTGGTGTTTTCGAATCGGCGAGTGTAAAGTAAACAAATCGCTGCCGCCGCCAGTATGGAAAGCGACGTTGATGCGGCGGCGGCTGCGGTTTGTTTACTTTACATTCGTCGATTCGAACATATTAATATCGCCGCCGTTGCGGCGGCAGCATTAATATTGCTTCGAATTTAGGGTTACTTTCATTAAATTTCGCTTATTGCGTGTGTAGTTCTGTTAAATGTGATAGCATTTAAGAGATTTGAGCCTGATATATTCCTACAAACGCAGAGGGATTTCCCAAATCTATAAATAACTTCAGGTGTAGCTATAATCAAAGTGTTACACGCTCCTGCATACCACTTGACACAGTTCCTGACGTCGGAGATAGCTACCCGGTGCCACCAAAAGCCGCTACCACCGACTCCTGCATACGGGCCCTGAGGTGGTATTCAAGTGTTATGATGTAGTGGGTTGGTTGTTGTTTTGCTTTGTAGACTGCTTTTGTTCACGCTGCTTGTTTTTGCGGTGTGTGGCTTGTCGGTGACCCGGTTGTTATACATGTTCTACTTTGTCCCAGTAGGCACCTCCCCCAAAATGTTGTGAATCCCATTCACCTCACGCAGTACCCCCTCCGTATGTGGGTGGTGAGATGCTTTAGCTGTGGGTGGGTTGATAACCAGCAAGCTGCTGGTTCTCACGTAATAATTAATAAGGTACTAGTTACTGGGTAACCTGCTAACCAGCAAGATATTGAGTAACCAATGAACCATGAAGGGGCTGTTTACTTGGTAACCGGCTAACCAACAAGGTTCTCAGTAACCAATGAACCATCAGGGGGCTGTTTCCTTGGTAACCAGCTAACCAACAAGGTACTGAGTAACCAATGAAGCATCAAGGGGTTGTTTACTGGGTAACCAGCGAACCAGCAAGGTACTGAGTAACCAATGAACCATCAAGGGGCTGTTTCCTTGGTAACCAGCTAACCAGCAAGGTACTGAGTAACCAATGAACCATCATGGGGCTGTTTACTGGGTAACCAGCTAACCAGCCAGGGGGCTGTTTACTGGGTAACCGGCTAACCAACAAGGTTCTCAGTAACCAATGAACCATCAGGGGGCTGTTTACTGGGTAACCGGCTAACCAGCAAGGTACCTTTACTATGTTAGCAGTGTCGGTAACCAAGTAGCCAGCAGGGTGATGATTCCCAGGTGAATAGCTAACGAGCAATGCCCTAGTTAGCAGCATGATGTCCATTGGTTACCAGGTAACCAACTAAGCAGCAAGACGATGGTTCCCGGGCAAGCCACTAACCAGCTACCAAGTAACCAGCTAAACAGCAAGGTGATGGTTACTGATAAAGCTACTAGGTGCCAAGTAACCAGCTAAACAGCAAGGTGCTGGTTAGTGATAAAGCTACTAGGTATCAAGTAACCAGCTAAACAGCAAGGTGCTGGTTACTGATAAAGCTACTAGGTATCAAGTAACCAGCTAAGCAGCAAGGTACTGGTTACTGATAAAGCTACTAGATGCCAAGTAACCAGCGAAGCAGCAAGGTGCTGCTAACTGGGTAACCAGCTAAGCACCAATGTGCTGGTTCCCAGGAGGTGACAGTGACGCCTGGTACGGGGCTGTAGACAGCGCCACACGATGACAATGTAGAACACTACCCAGCATGTGTCTTTCTCTCTCCGCCCCCCCCCCCTCCACACTCAGCTCCTCACCTCCCCCAACCCTCCAAAATACCACAGATGCCACCCTTTATGGACTTACCGGGTGACAGTGGGCACTGGGTCGGCTCTACCAATTGTTAACCAGCCGAAAATTCCCGCCGACTGGACACCGAATGCGTGTGACGCCACCCGAAGTCACCTCCCCCGCATATCTTCCTCCTGATTGGAGGATAGCCCGACACCCGCAAAACTGCTCCCCCGCAAATCTTCCTCCTGATTGGTGGAGGCCCGCATCTCAGCAAACCAAGAGACGGAGTAGTAGAGGCAGGACAGCGAACACCCCCCAGCTGGTCGCATCACAATAGGACCCCCTACAGCCTAAATAATATTAGCATAACTAGTTATACCCCAGGAAATATGCAAACTGACACTATCCTGTGTAGGTCGGCGAATTGATACAAAGAGGGCCCCTTGGGAATTCTAGTAGGACGGTGCACAGTAGGGATCAGTTATCCGTTATGAACACAGAGTTTCTCCTTAGGTCAGTTGGGATCAACTTGCGTCAGGTTTCTGATCGTAATAGAACCTTAATATATTTGTGTGTGTGTGTGTGTGTTTTTGCATTTGGTATTGGAAAAAAAAATCGATATCCTAAATAACCAACAAAGAACGGTAGAAATGGGTTGGGTGATGGGCTCGGAATGAGATTAGAAGGAGATTCTATCTCCTCCTCCCTCCTCCTCTGTCCTTAGAAGGAGATTCTATCTCCTCCTCCCTCCTCCTCTGTCCTTCTTTCCCTCCTCCTCTCCGGTGTCCATTTTGTCTTTGCCCTCTCCTCTTCTTCTTCCTCTCCTTTATCTGTCCAACTCCGCATCTTCCCCCTCTTCCAACCCTGCCTGGCACTGCACCAACAATTTTACACTGCAAACAGCATGCATGACCTTTTTTACTAAAGTTAGACAAGAAGACATTTTAGCTTTTTTGAGGGAAGCAGGTCTGTACCACCTCATATACTAGTTCATTAAAACAATTTGATTAATTAATTCTTTCATCTATTATATTTAATTATATGATTTAGCTTTTAAAAATTCATAAGTGCCTATTGACACATAACTGATTGTATGCTTTTACATTATATGTAAAGGCGATGGTTGAATAAAAACAAACAATTCTCAACGTGAATATGGCCTATGATGCCAACACGGCGTAAAGAAACCACCAATCAATCAATCAATCAATCCAACCCTGCCCTACTCTCTCTTTAGGCCTGGTCGCATACACATTAGTGGACGTAGTTGAATGTAGTGGAGGCTGACATAGTTGAACGTAGTTGAACGTACTGGAGAAGTATGGATGCTGGTATGTTCAACTACGTTCAACTATGTTCAACTATGATTAACTACGTTCAACTATGCTCAACTACACTCAACTATGCTCAACTACGTTCAACTACACTCAACTACGTTCAACTACATTCAACTACATTAGCCTCCACTATGTTCAACTATGTCCGCTAACGTGTATGTGACCGAGCCTTTGCTCTCTTCCTCCATGTCTTCACCCCTCTTCTTCCTCTTCCTCCTTCTCTTCGTCCTCCTCCCAAACTGGATGGTCGAATGAGTTAAGCGTCCGTTTCCCGTTTTGAAAGATCGTGGGGTTCGAACCCTGGTCGAGTCAAACCAATGACTTAAAAACTAATACGTGTTGCTTCCTAGCCATGCGCTGGCATTGCTGGTGGTCTGATCTCCGAATGGGGCAGCACTATAAAATCGCCATGAGTGCACACTGTCACAAGTAGGTACCCATCTTGATACGACCTTAGATGTTGCTAGGACGTAAAACAACAAACAAACAAACCCCTCCTCTCCCTCCCCCCTGAAAAGGAGAACTCACTGACACTGTGACAGCACCTTAAGACTTAGATAAAAGATTCACCCCGTACTTCCAGTAGAGGGGTGAAAGACAACGTAGTCTAAATACGGGCGAAAATAGCTTTAGTATGGAACAAGAAGTAGACTGCCTGGCACCAGTGTCAAATGGTTACTTATATCAGCACAGAGTTGGTGAAATGGGAGAGAATGCAAAAAGACAAGATAGCGGCCAGAGAACACTGTCGATTTCACTTTTAAATTGCATTAAGGTATATGTTTTATTATATTTTCCAACTCAAAAGTAGCGGGTAAATATGAAGACATGTACCAAGAATAAATGTTGCTTATTACATTGTGAAGTTAGGCTCTCATAAAGACTCATTTCATTAGCCCGATTTTTCTACCGTTTTTATATAAGGCTGGTCTTCACCCGTGTACTACAAGTACCGGGTGAATCTTGTATCTACTTAAGACTGTGGTGAGTCGTTTGGTTTGTTGTTCCAATAGGGGTAGGGGTGGAGGTGGGGTGTGTGTGTGTGTACATTTTATGTTTATTTCTTGGTGCTGAATATATTATGATATTTTCGACGGCTTGTCATTTGAATTGTGCTGGAGTCTGGGGGAAGAGGACCTTTTTAAATAGATTCACTTACCGCCCCCCCCCCCAACCACCCCACACACACACATCTCTCCTTACCCCCACCCCCACTCCCACTCCCACATCCCTCCACCTCGCCAGCCAGCTCCCCGCTAAATAAACAACAAATGAGCGAGGTGTGAATAGGTGAGGTGCGCACAAAGCTGGTCGGTTCCTGTCAGGGCTGCTCTGGCCGTGCTCAGCGGGGCGTGACGGCCGATGTGGGCATGATGGACGGGTTAAGTCAAGCGTCACAATGCCTGTCTCACCCACTGTCGACAACAAATAAAACTTAGCGAATTTATTTTATTTTATTTACTTTTTCCTCCCCATATTCAGTTGTGTTGGTGGGTGTGTATGTGTTATATTTCATGTCTGCTTAAAACTGGATAAACATATATATATGTTGCGCGAGCACCGACGGAAACGGCCGTTGGCGGCGCTAGCCGAGGCAACCCGGGGCAAAACCGGGCAGGTCAGCGATTGGCCAGAATATATTTTTCGAATAACGTAATAAAGAATAATAGTGATAAGGAATACTCCACCTAGTTATATCCGCATAATTAATTATACATCCTATATATATATATATATATATATATATATATACATATACATATACATATACATATATATATATATATATATATATATATATAATGTGAGCTTACCCCTGCATGAACATCAAATTTCTTAAATCTACATGCGTTGGGTTCGAAACCTGTTCGAGTCAAACCTATGACTTACAAAATTTATACTTGTCGCTTCCGAGCCTGGCGCTCATCATTAATAGGATAGGGCAAGGACTGGTTGGCTCAGTGTCAGGATAATGTGACTGAGTGGGATATCAGGTCATGGTGTTGGCAGCCTGCTCTCCCAGTTGTGCAACACTATAAATTCGTCATGAGTGCGCCCTGTCACAAGTCAGTACCCGTCCTCATATGACCTTAGATGTCGCTAGGACGTAAAACAACAAACAAAACAAAACATAGATCTACATGTGATCCCACATATCCAACTTATACACTGGCGCACTCTCTGGTGCACCTGTGCTATACTGCTACTTCGAAAACTAAATATATTTAACGAAAGAAATAGGGCAGAAATTTAAGACCGCCAGATTATATGCAATGTTTATGTTATTTTAATATTAGCCCATTTTTAGTCGTTATGTTTTATTTTTTAATTGAATTTTGTACTTGTTGTTCATTTGTCATCCTTTTATTGTTGTAAATTGTAATAACTAAAGTTGAAAACGCTGTGTTTGTCTTCATGGACGTACGAAGTTGGTTTTGTAAAAGGAGTTCGCTGTTACAAAAAAAGGATGAACAACCCAGTTCTGCTATGCAACTATGGCACACATTTGTGTTTATTTTGTCGAGATTGGTGTAAATAAGGATCATAATAAAATGAGCGTCTGTATTTAAAAAAGGGAGAAATAATAATAATAATAATAATAATCAAAAGATTTTTTGTTTGTTAAGTATATGTATTCCTAGTCGGTGTCGTATCATTTTTTGTCTGCAATTAATTAAAAAAACGGTCCAAAATCTTCGTCAATATTTCTATAATGATTGTTGTTTTACCCTTTTGGTGTAAATGTTTAATAACTAAAACCTAAGACATACCTGTCTGTTTTTCTTTATTAGGTCTGGATATGAGTATGTTTCTGTGTAGTGTAACAGTGTATAGTTAACTGTTAAATTTATAAATAAGGATGCAAATAACCCCAGAGAGTTTATTTTATTTGGTGATGCAATTACAGTTATGAGAATTGTGGATGTGGACAATAACACAGTGTGCTTTTTAGTTTAGAAGAAATTTTCAATTCTGAGTTTTTACCATTACAAAAAAAAATTACAAAGTCATATCATTTTGCACAAACCCATTTCTGTGTCCATTAAAGTATTTATACAAAATCTATTTATAGTTTTAGGGTTCAGAATGTTTCATCGTAGACCTCTGAAGTAAATATATCTCATGACATGTCCCGCGAGTGAAAAAGTAACCTCATTATGCAGTTTATTTAAAAAGTAATAATGATTAAAAATAGACACAAAACATGATGATGATGATGGGAGGGGGGTGGGTGATGTTTGATATTTTTGTGTGCTATCTATCTCCCCTGAGTTCTTATCTCCTCTCCTCACTTACAATCGGTAATCACCTCAACCCCTCCCCTCCCACCTGTTTGGGGTTTAATAACAACTCATGTTCTCTCCCCCCCCCTCAACCTGAACCCCGAACCCCAAACCCTCACTCACAACTCCTAACCGTCCGCCCCTCCCTCCCTGTGCCCCCCCACCCCCCACCCCCTCCGCCCACCACCACCCCTCTCCCCACACTCCCCTCCCCACCTCTAACCCCTGAACCCTATTGTCAAGAATTGGCTTTGATTATTAGAAACAGGGTAGGGGTTTTGGGGGTGGGGGGGGAGTGAGAATTCATAATAAATATACACGTAAACATTTAAAAGATATTCTAATTCAATTTTGTTTATGCTTCCTATATATTTCTAATGATGAACTATAATTTGCAGATTATTTCAGTATTTTTAAAAGAAAACAAAAAAAACAACTCTATGAGACTAAATGACGGTCTATGGTGAAGCAATTACTGCACAGACATTTATTTTACTCTGCTCTATAATTTACACAAATCTGTCGGCGTATTTTTACTCAAACGAGTTCCAGGGGCGCGTGGGCCCCTAACAATGGCCAATGATGAATAGGATTTTTTCTTATTTAAAAAAAACAACAGGATAGCTGAGCAAGGTCTGGGACTTCATTCCTCTTCTTTTTTTATGGATTTCTTTTCCGTATTAAAATATGAAGTGTGTTTTTAGAAGATAGCCCACATGATAGGGTATGAGGGGGAAGGTGGTTACCGGTCCCAGTACTGTCAAGGCTCAACATTGTATAAAGAACCGCTCACCTGATGTTAGCATACAGTGATAGAAATAAGCAACAATTTGTCACTTGTCCATCGGACAAATCGGGTGTGGTTTTCACTTGTCCGTCTGAATTTTCACTTGTCCCCAGTACTTACCTTTATCATCTCAGTTAAACTCCATCGTTATGGGAATAAAACTACACAAGTAAATCAAAACAACAAAACAAATATCTTTAAATAATGTAAATTACATTTGACTGACTTCACACTGGCATGGTAAATGACTTTACACTGAGTTTTTCCACCAACACCAGTATGGTAAATGACTTTACACTGAGTTTTTCCACCCACACGGGTATGGTAAAGACTTTACACTGAGTTTTTCCACCCACGCGGGTATGGTAAATGACTTTACACTGAGTTTTTTTTTTTTTGGTTTTTCCACCCACACCGGTATGGTAAATGACTTTACACTGAGTTTTTTCCACCCACACTGGTATGTGAAATGACTTTACACTGAGTTTTTTCCACCCACACGGGTATGGTATATGACTTTACACTGAGTTTTTCCACACCCACACTGGTACGGTAAAATGACTTTACACTGAGTTTTTCCACCCACGCGGGTATGGTAAATGACTTTACACTGAGTTTTTCCCACCCACACTGGTTTATGGTAAATGACTTTACACTGAGTTTTTTCCACCCACACTGGTATGGTAAATGACTTTACACTGAGTTTTTTTCCACCCACGCGGGTATGGTAATGACTTTACACTGACAGTTTGATTCCACCCCCACGCGGGTATGGTAAATGACTTTTAACCTGAGTACTTTTCCACCCATCATCCGTATGGTAAATGACTTTACACTGAGTTTTTCCACCCACGCGGGTATGGTAAATGACTTTACACTGAGTTTTTCCACCAACACGGGTATGGTAAATGACTTTACACTGAGTTTTTCCACCCACACTGGTATGGTAAATGACTTTACACTGAGTTTTTCCACCCACACGGGTATGGTAAATGACTTTACACTGAGTTTTTCCACCAACACGGGTATGGTAAATGACTTTACACTGAGTTTTTCCACCCACACTGGTATGGTAAATGACTTTACACTGAGTTTTTCCACCCACGCGGGTATGGTAAATGACTTTACACTGAGTTTTTCCACCCACACTGGTATGGTAAATGACTTTACACTGAGTTTTTCCACCCACGCGGGTATGGTAAATGACTTTACACTGAGTTTTTCCACCCACGCGGGTATGGTAAATGACTTTACACTGAGTTTTTCCACCCACACAGGTATGGTAAATTACTTTACACTGAGTTTTTCCACCAACACCGGTATGGTAAATGACTTCACACTGAGTTTTTCCACCCACGCGGGTAGGATAAATGACTTTACACTGAGTTTTTCCACCCACACAGGTATGGTAAATGACTTTACACTGAGTTTTTCCACCCACGCGGGTATGGTAAATGACTTTACACTGAGTTTTTCCACCCACACGGGTATGGTAAATGACTTTACACTGAGTTTTTCCACCCACGCGGGTAGGATAAATGACTTTACACTGAGTTTTTCCACCCACACAGGTATGGTAAATGACTTTACACTGAGTTTTTCCACCCACGCGGGTATGGTAAATGACTTTACACTGAGTTTTTCCACCCACACGGGTATGGTAAATGACTTTACACTGAGTTTTTCCACCCACGCGGGTATGGTAAATTACTTTACACTGAGTTTTTCCACCCACACGGGTATGGTAAATGACTTTACACTGAGTTTTTCCACCAACACCGGTATGGTAAATTACTTTACACTGAGTTTTTCCACCCACACCAGTATGGTAAATGACTTTACACTGAGTTTTTCCACCCACACGGGTATGGTAAATGACTTTACACTGAGTTTTTCCACCCACGCGGGTATGGTAAATTACTTTACACTGAGTTTTTCCACCAACGCGGGTATGGTAAATGACTTTACACTGAGTTTTTCCACCCACACGGGTATGGTAAATGACTTTACACTGAGTTTTTCCACCCACACGGGTATGGTAAATGACTTTACACTGAGTTTTTCCACCAACACTGGTATGGTAAATGACTTTACACTGACTTTTTCCACCAACACTGGTATGGTAAATGACTTTACACTGAGTTTTTCCACCCACACGGGTATGGTAAATGACTTTACACTGAGTTTTTCCACCCACGCGGGTATGGTAAATGACTTTACACTGAGTTTTTCCACCCACGTGGGTATGGTAAATGACTTTACACTGAGTTTTTCCACCCACACGGGTATGGTAAATGACTTTACACTGAGTTTTTCCACCCACGCGGGTATGGTAAATTACTTTACACTGAGTTTTTCCACCAACGCGGGTATGGTAAATGACTTTACACTGAGTTTTTCCACCCACACGGGTATGGTAAATGACTTTACACTGAGTTTTTCCACCCACACGGGTATGGTAAATGACTTTACACTGAGTTTTTCCACCCACACAGGTATGGTAAATGACTTTACACTGAGTTTTCCACCCACGCGGGTATGGTAAATGACTTTACACTGAGTTTTTCCACCAACACTGGTATGGTAAATTACTTTACGCTGAGTTTTTCCACACATAATTTTCACTTGTCCAATAGAAAAGCTCCAGCCGTATTCTACTTGTTCATGCCTACTCTCTCTTGATTCAGACAAGCGGACAATCTCTTCTTTCGAAAGCTGGTATATAGTATTTACATGAATATTCGCTATGCCTTGATGAAGCATTCAAAATATAGAAATATTAACTGCATTATACCTCGAACTTTTTCTAAGAATAGCCAGTTTAATGCCCCTGGACAGATTAGTCCGTATCTACTGGGTTAGAGCTGAACAATAACCCATTCTATGACGTCATCGCGGGAAGAGATATGTGGAAATACATAAGTTATAAGGCTTAGCTAAAGAGTTTCAAATTCACTATTAATCAAATTACCTTTTGCGAGTTTTTCCTTAGAGTAACTATTAGTATCAGGGATTTCGCAGGAAAATTTGAGGGTTCACAGAATTGGAGGGGGAGGTGGTATTCTTTGTCCACATCACTTGGTCAATTATGAACACTGCTATGATTCCTGTTGTATACTAACAGTCTAACTGATTATTGATGCTGGCTTTGTTGTCTGTGGCTCCTTGAAGAATCTTTTAAAAAAGATTATCCCAACAATTTGAGGGTACAGAGTTATACCTTCAGAAAATGTAAGGGTACAGAATTTTACCTTGGGTGATTGGATGACAGCCGGTGTTTCCATTACCTAACACGGTATACCCCCACTTTGGAGTACCTAATAATATTACATGTTAGGTTTTTTTGTAGCATGGACTTACAAAACTGTTACTTGTCGCTCCCTATTGTGGCTCTCGTCATTACTAGGATAGAGCAAGGACAGGTTCGGGCAGTATTAGGATAATGCAATCGGGTGGGATATCGTATCATAGTGCCATGATATCTCGGTGGGGCAGCACTATAAAATCACAACAAGAACACACTGTTACAAGTCGGTACCCTCTCCTAATATGACCATAGACGTTGCTAGGATGTAAAGCCCCAAACAAAACAAGCAAACATCGAATTGCGATAACTGTGAGAAAGCAGCCGCACATAAAACCATCAAAACTAACCTGGACATTTTCTCTTTTGCTTCCTTTGCAGAAGACGAAAACGCTCTAGAGACGACTCTGAAACTGGATATTAATGACGTCACTGTGAAAGCCAATGACGACGGTGACGTCACAGAAACAGAAACGCAGCCAGACTCTGACAGTTGCCAAGGCGACATCGCGACGCATGACAGCCAGGGTGACGTCAGCGTGAAATGTGACGTCAGTGATACTGCTCCTTCTCCAAAGTCGACGTCACCGGACGCTAATGATGACGTAGAAAAGAAGAGTGATAACGACGTCAGTGACGTCACACTTCCGCCTGTGATAGACACCGAGTGCGACAAAAAGAACAAGGTCATGACCGAACTAGGTGTGTGAATTTTTTCCCCACCAGAATTTTGAAATGGTCGTCCACCATTTAGTCTCTGTTTAGACCAGCATAATCAGTATTAACGTTGCATAGTCCGATGGTTTAGAATTTCTGTATTTTGTCTGAGATAAATATATTAGATCGATCACTAGTATCTACTTTATATTAGTTCAAAGTTACTTTTATTTTAAATGGTAAACTTTTTAGATATTTTGGGTGCAAACATGGGAAATTAGTTTTGGCAAGCTTGCCAAAACTCTGACACCATAGACTTCTGCAGTAACAGGGTTTTTTTTCTTGAAGATTTAGACTGCCCATCATGGATAAGTCTGAATAGACTTGTTTTCACCATTAGACAGTTTGTCGATACAAAGCCCGAGCCTACACTTTTACCGACCCAAGGGATTTTTAACCTCCCACACCACATAGGTATGGTATGAGAGCAACTGGCCTTTGATGACGCTGTAAGTTATACACAGCGGTGGAAATCCAAATTGGCAGAGGTGGGGAGGGGGGGGGCATGGGGAATTGAACCACCAACCTTCAGATTAGGTGTCCAACCTAGAAAAAAGTCAGACACTCTAACCACTCTGCCACAGAGAACACTGGTTCTTACAGTTCTGTTAAATTGACTCAGTATTGCCTTCTATGCAGAAACAAATGCTTAATAAGTACATCAGTATCTAAGTTAGATATGTAAAATCAAATCTAGATAATTGATTTGGTTTTGAAAATTTGATATTTCATCGGACTATGCAGCTTTAAGTTAAGACTCAAACTAAGTGGGGGTGGGGGTGGGGGTGGGGGTGGGGGTGGGTGGATTAGTTGGTTGGTTGTTGGAGTTTTAAATCCTGGCAACATCTGAAGGATGCTAAAATATATATCTAATTAATCCTTGACATAATGCATAGGTTCAATGAGGCGTGTGTCCATTACATTGTTTATTACAATTAGACGATGAACTCGTTAACTTAATAGTTTGTATTAAAGTTGCCGGAGTCCGATTGAAGTATAAGCATCCAAAGTTAATTTTGGAATGCTTGTGAAAACTTTGACTCCCATAAGCTTCACCAGTAACAGGTTCTATTAAATTGACTTATTATGCCCTTCTGTGTGACAACATATACTAAACAAGTGCAACGGTACCTAAGGTTCAAATCTAGATAATGTTTTGTGTTTGAAAATGTTATGCGTTTATGCTTCTGTTTTGTGTTAGAAAATGTTAAGCGGCTGACACACATCACCGGATTTTTTGAGCAACGGACATAATTGTCTAGTCATGTGGTGTTCGGGCATGATAAGTATCAAAATGTATTAAAATGTGTAAAAATGTTGCGATATCGGGTGAAAGGCCGCTGGACGAACGGACATGAAACGGACATGAAACGGACATGAAATGGACATGAAACGGACATGAAACGGACATGAAACGGACATGAACAGATAGCCAACGGACGAAACAAACTCAAACCGGACAAGAACGGGAGATATCAATCCGGTGGCATCCATTCCAAGTTTTGTGCATGTTCAAAACTTGTATGGACACACACCGCACTATCAACAGACTTTGTTCATTTTCTTTCCGTTTCCTCCAATCCGATGATGTGTGACAGCGGCTTTATGCTTTTATCGGACTATGGAACTCTAAATAATAATGGCATAACGCGAATAACACTTATTATTGCCATTATTATTATTAACATTGTTGTTATTACTATTATTATTGTTATTTATAATGTTCACCCCCCCATTTCAGTGGTGCCTTTGCCTGGTTGCCATGGTAACCGTACGGCCGGACGCCTGACGGAGGATGACCGGATACAGGAGTTACTCAACCGAAGCGACACGGCCGTCATCTACCCGGAGCCCGTCAGTGACCATGACGACGGTAACCATAGCAACCGTAACCACACTGACGCCACTGGCAAGGGTTGCCATGTCAACGAGCCGACGCCGCCACCGCCTGCCGTGGCGCCGGGAGGTGGCGCTGCGACCAGATCCGCAGATGCGGCGTCGCCCCCGCAGGAACCGCAAAATGGCGTCGTTAGCAACGCGCCTAGCAACCTAGCAACGACTAGCAACGACGGGCCTAGCAACGACGGACCTAGCAACGACGGACCTAGCAACGGGGCGAAGGAGTCTGATAATAAAGGTAAGTTACTTTGTTGAATGTTTTCCTTCCAGCAGTAAGTTTCATCGACTTATTCATGCCTGGCGGATACGCAACGATATCGAAGATAGGCAGGCCCTCATTGTTCGGAGATTTTTTTAATATCGTCACAACATTCGAGTAAGATATTTCTGTCTTGAGCATTAGCCACTACTTATATTTGCGAAACCGCACTCAATGTGTCAGGAGTTTTGGTACAGCAGTTTCCTGTCTCGAAAGGACAACTCTGTATCCATACCAATGTTGTCCTGATAAAGCAGGTGTCCTGTCATCGAAGGAACAGTTAAATGGGGTAAAAATAGCATGTGCATTGAAAAATTGTCCGCACACAGCAAGAGTTCACCCACCACAAACGTCATTGAGGACAGGTATCACTGTATTCGTAATATCGATCCGTCCTTTGTGGGAATTAGAGACAAGTCTAGATTAAAATTGGGTGAAATAAATAGCTTTGATATAACTCCCTGAAAATAAGTTTGAAAAAAGTACAGACTATAAATACTACACATTAGATGAGGATACTGGTGAAACCGTTAAAGCTGCATAGTCTGTTAAAGCTGCATAGTCACATTTTCAAAACCTAAATGCTGGCCTAGATTTGATCCTTCATATCCAGCTTGGATACTGGTGCACTTATTAAATAATTGTTGCTGCAAAAAAAGGGGACCTGAAACCAATTTAATAGAACCTGTTAGTGTTACTGCTGAATCCTATGGTGTCAGAATCTTTTAGTTGCTTGCTAAAATTAACTTGGCATGTTTTCACTTAGAATATTTCCACAAAGTTGGCAATTTAAACTAAAGTCAAGTAGATTATTAATCTAATGTATTTATCTTATAAAATGGTAGAAACTTAAGAGCGTCGGACTATGCAACTTTAAGTTATCTTTGTGGTGTTAATACGCTGTAAAGCAGAATTTTGTTTAAGAAAAATGATTAATCTAATGTATTTACCCCACAAAATGGCTGAAGCTCAAAAGCATCGAACTATGCAACTTGAGGTAATCTTTGTTGTGTTAGTGCGTCGTAAACCAGAAATGGTTCCAGAAAAGGTCTGCATGTGTATGTCTGTCTGTCTGTCTGTCTGACTGTCTCTCTCTCTCTCTCTCTCTCTCTCTCTCTCTCTCTCTCTCTCACACTCACTCACACTCTCCTCTCTCTCTCTCACGCACACACAACCTGTGGTCCACAAGTGCTTCATCAAAGGCTGTGGTATGTGCTGTCCTGTCTGTGGGAAAGTGCATATAAAAGAACCAATACTGCTTATCGGAAAGAGTAGCCTATGTGGCAGCAACAGATTTCCTCCAAAGAAATATGTCAGAATGACCATATGTTTGATGTCCAATAGCCGATGATAAAAATCAATGTGTTCTGGAGGCGTTGTTAAATAAAACAAACTTTACTTTCCCCCTCTCTCTCTCTCTATATATATATACACATATATATATATATATATATATATATATATATATATATATATATATATATATATATATAAATTTGTATACATATATAATATAACAGGCATAGGCGTGCATGCCCCCTGGGCATCGTCTCCATGGTGTCAGCAACATGTCAATGACTTGTCATGGCGTTGTCATGGTATTGTCATTGTGTTGTCATGGAAACATGAGGTCAGCCGTCAAAGGAGGTGGGGGATGCCTCACTGCATGAAACCCCATTAAATCAACAGACCACTTAAATTTAAAAACATAATAAACACCAAATACCATATTTGATTTAATTCGCACAATTCGCACAGTTTCTACCAGTTCCTTCCACTTCACGACATGGAGGCATTAATTACAGATCGGACAATTAGAAACTCATTAAATAAAACAATCACAGGTCTAACTGTGTTGTTTTACTAATGTTTAATAATAGCACTTGGTGGACTAGTGGTTGTCCAGCCCCTTGGCACCTGGGTGGTCGGCGGGCGTGCGGTCACTCTCCAAGCAGCAGTTCAGTAACACCCCACTGCACACACATAATATAAGCCTTAGACACTCCGCTTGGAGAGTGTGTCAGGTTTTTTTGTCCGTCGGTCAGTTTCAGTCAAATGGGGAGAACTGTTGAGGTGAACACCAAACTGACGGTTAATGCATGTATGTCTATTTTTAATGTAGATCAGTTGGCAAATGTTGACTTGACATCAGCACCTGTGTCCGACGCAGGTGAAGGTCTGAGGTCATTGTGGTTTCACGCTATCGACAGCAAAGTAGTACAAAATCCACCACCAGATGGCATCGCCGAGTAGGTCGGGCGCCCACTTCTCCTTTCTTCGCTCGTTCAATCCTCGTCCGAGTCAAAACCAAAGACTTACATAAATGTGTCCTTATCACTCACCACCTTGTGTTTGCGCCAGACATTACCGGGTGAGGGCAACGACTGGTTGGCTTGGTTTCGGGTCAATGGGATATGGGGTCATTATGTCAGTAGCATGGTATCCCAGTGAGGCAACACTATAAAATCCAACCAACTAACTGCACACTCTTACAAGTCGGAAGCCGTTCTGATATGATCTTAGATGTTGCTAGGATGAAGAACCCCATTTTGTTCATACAACCAGTTATCACTACCTATGTCACACTCACAAGCCATATACTGAACAGCACTATTTTTCTTTGTGAACAGCCCTATTTTCCTGTGGATCTCTACGCGTGATGTGTGGCAATTTAGTGGTCTCAGTGGCTGAGATTGAGTGAAATAGGCGTGCAACAACAGCTCAATAGAGTTGCTCTGTGACAACATGATTTGATTGTCAAATTTATTTACTGGATTTCCACAACCAGAAAACGGCAGACGACAATTCGTCAAAAGCAGACGACTCCTCCCCCCCCCCCCCCCCCCGCCGCCCCCCCCCCCCCGTCCCACCCTTTCAAGCAGACGACAATGCGTTCCGGTCAGTGCCAATAGAGGCTGGACATGCGGGCAGGTGGGAAGGGAGGTTATGTTGGAAGTGCCAAGTGTTGGGGGGGCGGGGGGGGGAGGGGGATCGGAGGGGAGGGGGGGGGGGGGTAGCATATGTAACGCGGACCTGAATGGATGGTTTAGGTGAATGTAAGTTGTCGTGTTGACAGACACCACGTGACCTTGTCACCTCCACACCCCCACCCCCCACTCACGTAGGGGGGGGGGGGGGGGGGGGGTCATGTTGGAAACATTGTAACATACCTTGTGTTTCACATGTAGATAGGGACACTAGATTGAATGTATGAATGAATGAGCGAATGAATGAATGGGCGAATGGATGAGTGAATGAATGCATGGATGGATGAGTGAATGAATGAGTGAATGAATGAGTGAGTGAATGAACGAATGAATGTAAATAAAAACCCGTCAAAATGAACAATAAACAAAGTGTTAAATATGTAGGAAAAATTGTTCCATCCCCCCAAAAGAACGCAGGAAATATATACAACTGAGCATTAAGTTATTTGTTTTGATGAATCAGTTTCTTTACGCTTTTTTTTTGCTCTTCATAAAAGGTCATATTTCGGAGCTGGATTGAAAATATTGTTATTCGAATGTAATACGTGATTTTAATTTGATTGATTTGTGGAATATATAGTTCCAACTATATAAAATGTAAAAAGAATATATAAATGCGATTTTATTGAATCTGCATTCTATATTTCATTTGAATTGATTATTTATCAATTAGACAATGTTTCCGTAAGTTATATTTGATATTGCATTCAATTTTTAAAAGGCATATATATATTATATATATTATATAGTGATGTAATATGTATGCATATATATATACATATATATATATACATGTACATACATATATATATATATATGTAGTGAGGTGATATATATATATATATATATATATATATATATATATATATATATATATATATATATATAGGTGATATATATATATATATCACCTCACTACATATGCTTATTTTGCTCGTATATATAAAGAAAACACACATTTGAGCATAATCAGCCTATGAATTAATCAAGTACAGTTATCCTGTGGCACAATGGGTTGAAACCTCACTTGCTATGCGGGAGGTGTCTGTTTCGATCCTCAACCAAGTCAGTCCTGGCACTTGGCATTACTAGGATAGGTCAATGAGCAGTGGAATGAGGAAGATCAATTGTCCGTGATTGAAATTTACCGAACTCAACAAATGTAAACAAATTTTATCAATAATAATGGGAGACTAATTTGGTTGGAAATACTTGTTGATGCGACCAGGGTCCGTATGGGGCCTGGAATGTCTTGAAAAGTCTCGGAACTTCATTTTCCCATTTTCAAGGCCTTGAAAAAAAAGCCTCGACTTAAACCTATTTTGGTTAATTAGTCTTAAAAAGCCTTGAATTCCATTAAACTGTCCCCAGTGATCTAAAGTAGTCCGAAATCGGCATTCATCATTGTTTTTTTTGTTTTTTCCTGAAATCCAAATGAAAATAGTCTTGAATTCCTATCGAAAACAGCTTTGAAAAGCCTTGAAATAGCCGTAAATTCCATACCTTCACATGTGTACGGACGCTCTGAGGCTCTTCTCTCCACACAGTATCAGAATAATTAATATGTCGGGCCTCCGATGCCGTCAGTGTTTAGCGGCCATCTTGCTGACTGACACTTGATGTTTGGTGGTGTGTAGTGAATGCACTCAATTCAAAGAGACCCTGAGGGCACTTGGCTGCCACACTCCACCTGCCGGGCTAAAACAGCATCATTCTTCATACCACGCTTGCCGTCCAGCAGGGGGCGCCACAACCATTCACACAGCTCCCCGCCAAAAATAATTTTTTTATATTTAAGCGAACTTGTCTGCCACGGCTACATGTTCAGTTTTGTATTTATTAAATAAGTTAGACAATTATTTAATGTTTTTCATATGGAATAGTTAGTTATCCAGAATAACTTAATAAATTAACCGATTTTTAACATTTATTTTTGTAATGATTTTTTTTCATGGCTGAATTCATTTGTATTTTTGGGGGATTTTAGTTCTGTTTTCTCCCGCTGCAACGTCACCTGGTGCGCCGCCAGGTGGCGTGACGTATTACCATGGTGACGTGTCTGACGTGTGATCATACAAGTTGCCGTGAGGTGAGAGCGCTAACTTACTCCAAGGTCGCTTCAGGTCAAACCAAGGTCAAGCTAGTTGACGCAAGGTCACACGAAAGTCACATTGTCACGTGCGCGCGGGACTTGGGACGAGAGCATGCTGACGCGATAAATGTGAATGTGACCAGACGGGATGGCCGAATGAGTTGAGCATCCATCTCCCGTGTTGGTAGATCATGGGATTCGAAGCCACGTGTTCGAACCCTGGTTGAGTCAAACCAATGACTTAAAAATTTAGACTTGTCGCTTCCTAGCCAGGCATTCGGTATTATTTGTTTGTTTGTTGTTGTTTTACGTCCTAGCTACATCTAAGGTTATATCAGGAGCGGCTGGCTAGGAAGCGACACGTATCAATTTTTAAGTCATTGGTTTGACTCGACCACGATTCGAACCCACGAACCCATGGGTTCATATCCCCTGATCTCCCAAAACAGGAGACGGACGCTCAACTCATTCGGCCATCCCGAATGGTGGCACTCGGCATCATTCGGATACGGCAAGGACTATGTGGCTCAGTGACAGGATAATGTGACTGAGTATGATATCAGATCGTGGTGCTGGCTGCCTGGTCTCCCAGTGGGGCAGCACTATAAAGTCACAATGAGTGCACACTGTCACAAGTCGGTACCCGTCCTGATATGACCTTAAATGTTGTCAGGACATAAAACTCCAACAACCAACCAACTATGTATGAATGTAATTATATTTTAGAATAAGCTATTTTATCTCGTATTTTATATAGTAATTTATTTACGGTAGAATCTGTTTTAAATGGAGCACTCTGCATTCGGACCAATGTTGGCCTAACATAGCCGGTGTCGTATCATTGGAGGGGAAGTCAACAAAGATTTTTTTTAAAGAAAGAAAAAAAATTGTGTACATAGATTGTTGGTTGTTGGAGTTTTACGTCCTGGCAACATCTAAGGTTCTTGTCCTTAGAAATATTGTCCTCACATGGCAGAGGTTCACCGATTAGAGGAATCAATGAATACATGTACTATTGTAGTGGGTCTTCTTATGATGGATGGCTTCCTGAAATTAGTTTCAACTAAATGTCATAATGTTCGACATTCAGTGAATTCATATCTGATTGGTGTTTTTTTAAATATCTAATAATAACATCTAAGTTCACATCAGTACATCTATCGACTTGTTCCCATGTACACGAATGACACTTCTTGGGCTGACACACTGGGACACCTAGATAAAAGATTCACCCGGTACTTGTAGTACACGGGTGAAGATCAGCCTTATATAAATACAGGCGAAAATAGCGTTAGTATGGAACATCACCTAGAAACTGTGGCTCCAGTATCAAATGCCTACTTATATCGGCACAGATTTGGTGAAATGGGAGAGAATGCAAAAAGACAAAATGGCGGCCGCAGAACGCCGTCGATTTCACTTTTAAATCTGATTAGACTAGATATTATATTATATTTTTCAACTCAAAGATAGCGGGCTATTAATAAGACATATGTAAAGAATAAATGTTGCATCTTACATTGTGAAATTAGGCTCTCAATTCTTTGACCCGTTTTTTCGCCACCTTTTACATAGGGTTGGTTTGCACCCCTACTGCAGCAGTACGGGGTGAATCTTGTATCTACGGGACACCATACTGCTTGCACCATGACTCATGGCATGAGCCGATATCCCAGTCAGTCACATTATCCTAATTTCCGGGGGAAAGGGAGTCCTTGCTCTATCCTAATAATGCGGAAGACCAAGCGACACCCACCAATTTTGAAATATTAGATTTAACGCGGCCGGAGATCGAACCCACGACCTTTACCACGAGAATCCACCGCTCCACCCAGTCGGCGATCCTGTCCCATCTCTCTGAAAGCAGACGACATTCCACCGTTTAAAACAATAAGATATCTCAACATAACTCATATAATAGAAGATATCTCAACATAACTGATATAGCAACACAATGTAGATGATATTACTATTATTAGCGTGTTTTCTCACTTTAATCCTCACTAAATGTTTTAATGTCCGACATTTCTTCAAAGCAGACGATATTTAGTGCTGATCGGTGACTTTCAGTGCCCTGATATGACCTTAAATGTTGCCAGGACGCAAAACTGAAACAATAACTTAAAAGTGTCAGTTCCCACATTTAAAAGTCAGATAGGATTCTCTTCATAACTGACATTTAGTTACAGCATACGACAGTTTGATTACGACAAGTGCTGCTACAGCTGCTGCTATAGACGAGATCACCGTTCCGACTGCGCATGCGCTGAAAACGGCGTTGGCAGCAAATGCATACGGCTATTCAGTTTGCCGATATGCGTAGGGCAAAACTTCCATTTTATTCAAAATTGATAGAAATACATAACAATTTGGCATGTAAATGTATGCACACATGCAATATAATGATCTGATGAATATAACTAAGACAAAATTAGCCATAGTTAAACATTTTGAGCTTAGAAAGATGCAATTCCACACAAAACAATCAGTGACTTTAAAGTTTAAGGCTGATTGGTATGCACATCACTATTATTAATTCTTGTTCTAAATATTAAAATGCCAAATGTGTCAACATACACTTGTTTCAGTGAAATATATAATCAATATCTGATTAACCCTACTAATTTTCTAGTTCTACATATGTCATTAACCATCGGATATAAATAAAAACATGAATAAAATAAGTAAAACTAACTCTGGCTATATATGGCTCTAACACTAGTCTAAGTGCCCAGATTTCTCTAAATCTAAATCTAAATACATATGGCATAAAATGTGCTGATTATATTGATGTAAATGCAATGCTGGATAAAAGATTATCTTAATTTATTATGTATATTTCCTTATTTGGTTTTCTATGTATCAAACGAGAGCCGAGATGAGCTGAAACTAACACATTTCATAGCTGCACCCCGCGTATTACCATGTGCCATGTGCTTCTCGCGGGTTTGTTTTTCTTCCACGCATCCCACAATGCACCGCGCCGCTGGAATGGTGATGTAGTCTATTCCGATCTATAGATGAATGGGTTGAAGAAAAGGTAAAAGTACCACTCTGCTGCACTTTTAGTTTTACCCCGATACCCGGGGGCCCTTTACCCGTTTATTTGTGCGCGCGAAATGATGTTTCTTTTTTTTGTTGTTGGCATGTGTGTGTCTTTTTGATTGTCTCCATAATGAGCGCTCTGTGGCTCATTTCTGGTCGGGACTTCTGTGTGTGTGGTGGTGGTCGTGTGTGGTGGTGGTGGTGTGTGGTGGGGTGGTGGTGGGTGGGTGGTAGGGGGGCGTTGGGGGAGGTGGTGCTGTCAAAGACCCTATTATACTAAGACGGCTCACTCCCTATCTCTCCCATGGTAATGTAAATTTCGCAGGGCCACCTTGTGGTGGGTTTGATCAGCCAGGCTGCTGGTTGGTGTTTCACATGTAAACACATACAATTATATTATACATGAGATAGGTAAGTATGAATACACATCAATATGAAATTGCTATGAACAAATACAGATCATCATCAGCATCATCATCATCATCATCACCATCATCACACATCTTTCACATTCATATATACATTTATACATATAATATAGCAACTGTTTAACCAAGAGAAGAGCCAGCGCACCAAGTGGTGGGTTTGATCATTTTGATTACACAGTACAGGCTGAGTGAGCCGTCTTAGTATTCTAGGGTCTTTGGTGCTGTTTCTAAGAATGAGGCAGGAGGAGAGAGGCATAAGCCATTAACCTTACTAAGACGGGATGGCCGAATGAGTTGAGCGCCCGTCTCCCATTTTGGGAGACGCCTGGTTCGAACCCTGGTCGTGTCAAACCAATGACTTAAAAATTAATAATGTCGCTTCCCAGCCCCTCCCCTCCCCTCCCCTCCCCAAATTGTCACAACCAAAACAATTATCTCGAACTGATGCTACATATTTAACTTAGATACTGGCGCAGTTATTAAGCATTTGCTGCCACATAGAAGGGAATACTGAGGCAATTTAATATAACCTGTTCCTGCCAAAGGTGTCAGAGGTTTGGTGTGCTTGCCAACATTAATTTTACATGGATGCACTTTAAATAGCTTTAAATACTTAGCCATTTAAAATAAAAGTTACTTCAAACTAAATTAATGCAGATGATAACAATCAATTTAATAAATTTATCTCAGAAAAATGACAGAAACTCAAAACCATCGGACTATGCAACTTTAAGCATATGCTGTTGTGTAAAAGGAATACTGAGTCAATTCAATAGGACCTGTTACTGCTGAAGCCTATTGGACAGAATTTTGATGTGCATGCCTAAATTAAGTTGGCATGTTTCAAATATCCCCAAAGTTAACCGTGTAAAATAATAACTGCTGAAGCCTATTTTACAGAATTTCGATGTACATGCCTAAATTAATTTCCCATGTTTCCACTTCAAATATCTCCAAAGTTACCTGTGCAGAATAAATAACTGCCGAAGTCTATAGGGTCAGCATTTCGGTGTGATTTCCAACATTAGTTTGGAATGTTTCTAGTCAAATATCTCCAAATATAACTATCTAAAATCAAATTTACTTAATATAATGACGATGATGATAATAATAATAATAATAATAATAATCAACCTGATATGGCAGAAACTAAAAAAACATTGGACTATGCACATTTAAGGGACCGTACACCTGTACACTGCCAATGTGTGCGTCTACAAGATTTGTCATTATACGAATTTTTAAATGGAGGCCCGCCCCCCTCCCCCATGTGAAACTTCTTTGAAGTAAAATTCCACAATCTGCAACATTTGGATGAATGGTCAGGCATGAGCATTTCCCGCCAATTGGCTGATTTCCGCCAATTAGAACAAACAGACAAAATTAACCGACATTGTTATTAAAATGAACTTCAGATTAGTTTTATTATCGTATTCCTTGACATTTTATGCTTTATTATAGCAGTTATGCAAGTATTAAGAACTGATGGAGGGAGTATAAGACTATATATTGAGGAAGTATAAGACTATATATTGAGGGAGCATAAGACTATATATTGTTGTTAAAATGAAATTTACATTACTTTTATCATATTCCTTTACATTTATTATAACAATTAAACAAGTATTACCATATTACAAGGACTGCCAGCTGAAGGAGTATAAGACAATAAATTAAATAACTGAAACTATTAACTATGGTATAGGTGTATTATTTATATTATTGACTTATCATTTATGCAAGATTACAAGAAAAACACTTCTGTATTCTTAGAGTACTGGTCTATATGCCTACTCTTACCTTATGTCACAGGTGAAGAGTGAAATTTCTCCCTCCTAAGTGGCTACCAAATTGCACCAATTGTGTCCTACTTATAAAAAAATTTCTCCGTCGGAGGGGGGGTGGTGGCCCCCCTCCCTACACCCTCCCATCCCTACTCGGCCTTTAGCCGAGTTTTGAGGCATACGCCCACAATCAGCTAATTTGTTTTACTTCTCTGCTCATGTCTGAATGGTGTGGGTGTTTTATCGTCTGCGCGTCCATTAGTTGGCTTAGTGCCAATCTACACAGCCCGGACACCGGTAACTCAGGTACACTTATATGCACACATTTAAAGGGCCTGCAACATGACAAATAATAAATGGAAGGACAAAGTGACAAATAAGGAAATACTCGAACGGACGGGGTTGCCCTCTATGGAAGATCTTCTGATCAAAAAGAATCTCCGGTGGACTGGACACCTCATGAGGATGTCATCAGACAGGCTACCAAAGCAGATCCTCTGTTCTCAACTGTCTTCTGGTTACAGAAAGAGAGGGCGCCCTCGTCTCCGGTTCAAGGATACCATCAAGAGAAACCTGAAGCTGAGAGACATTAAGACCAACTCATGGACAGCAGAGAGCTAAATGGAGAGCGACAGTCAAGGAATGAAAGCAGTCTTTGTCGCATCGCGACCGACAGCATGATGATGATGAACATTACCAAAACAACCTTGCTTATTCACATCAATTCGATCAAGTATAACTAGTCATGAAGCGTATCGCTTGAAATAACATGTTTTCTGTGAGTTATTTAGGTCCTAACCACGGTCTGGGGGTCTGTGTGGTCAAAGTGTGTCATTCAGTCGTAACGACTGTCCGCAGTGACGTAGGCTCGGGAATATGACAGGCTTGGAAAGTAGTGCAAATCGTGCGATCGTTAAAAGTAAATTTGAAGCCTTTTGAGTATACCTTTATAACTTATGTAAGTCCACTATTCAATTCCTCGTCTGACGTCATATAACTACTAATAATAGCCATGACGTACTCAGAGTATAACGGTGCTAGGCAGGCGAATCCTAACCTACCGGATTCGAGTTAAAATAGCCGATTCTATTCAAAGTGGAATCTTTCAACGAGATACATAGAATATTGATCTAAGGAATACACCGTGCAAATCACGTGACCAGATATTTAATGCGGTCACCGATTGCTTTTGGGAGTTATAAGAATCGCTGCACTTTGTGTGGATCAAACAATCTTGATCCACACCGATAACTTGTCTGCGAATTTATCACAAGAACTGCCGGATACGCATCAACGGGGTTCGCTGCCCGTGCCCGCCTGTGCCCGGGCTAGATGGCGAGGATATATTGGCGTTGTTTTGAGTGTGGACCTGTTAGTAGGGGGCGGCACTGGCGTGATGAGGCTGGAATATGCACGGGTCCCTGTCCCAATATCTCATTTCCTTGGGTCCGCTCGGCGCGGTATTACCGCCACCCCGCCGTCCACCCGCTTATTTCCGAAGGTAAACGTTCAGTTGAGTGTCGAGAGAGAGCCACAGTATTGGGTCTGATCCTGTATCACTGCCACCGCCACCACCACCACCGCCACCACCACCGCCACCACCACCGCCACCACCACCACCACAACCACCACCACCACCATCACCATCGCCACCGCCACCGCCACTGCCGTCACCACCACTACCACCTCCACTACCACCACCACCACCACCATCACCACCACCACCACCACACACCACCACCACCACTGCCACCACCACCACACACCACCACCGCCACCATCGCCACCACCATCACCACCATCACCCCCACCACCACCACCACCACCATCATCACACACCACCACCATCACCGCCACCATCACCGCCACCATCACCACCATCACCATCACCACCACTTTCACCACCATCACAACCACCACCACCACCATCACCACCACCACCGCCACTACCACCACCACAACCACCACCACCACAACCAACACAACCACCACCGCCACCACCTCTGTCACCACCACCGTCGCCACCACCACTACCACCACCACCACCACCACCACTGCCACCACCACCGCCACTGCCACCACCACACACCACCACTGCCACCACCACCACCCCCGTCACCGCCACCACCACTACCACTGCCACCACCACCACCGCCACCACCACCACCACCACCACTGCCGTCACTGCCACCACCACCATCACCACCACCACCATCACCGCCACCACCACCGACGCCACCACCACCATCGTCACCACCACCGTCACCACCGCCACTACCACCACCACTGCCGTCACCACCACCTCCGCCAACACCACCACCACCGCCATCACCACCACCACCACCACCTCCGTCGCCATCACCGCCACCACCACCGCCACCGCCACCACCACCACCACCTCTGTCATCACTGCCGCCACCGCCGTCACCGTCACCACCACCGCCCCCACCACCACCGCTGCCGCCGCCACCATAAGTGCTTACTGCACTGCCTCCCCGACACAACAACTGCCACAACTGCCTGTGGGTTTCACTGTCGCCACCATCTCTTACTGCACTGTCACTATCACAACTATTAGTGGGTTGGCTACCACTGTCGCCACCATCTCTTACTGCACTGTCACGATCACAACTGTTAGTGGGTTGGCTACCACTGTCACCACCATCTCTTACTGCACTGTCACGATCACAACAGACAGTGGGTTGGCTACCATTGTCGCCACTATTTCTTACTTCACTGTCGTGATCACAACTGGCACCGCTAGTGGGTTCGCTACCACTGTCGCCGCTATTTCTTACTTCACTGTCGCGATCACAACTGGTACCGCTAGTGGGTTCGCTACCACTGTCACCACCATCTCTTACTGCACTGGCACAATCACAACTATTAGTGGGTTCGCTACCACTGTCGCCACTATTTCTTACTTCACTGTCGTGATCACAACTGGCGCTGCTAGTGGGTTCGCTACCACTGTCGCCGCTATTTCTTACTTCACTGTCACGATCACAACTAGCACTGCTACAGTACTGGTGGGTTTGCTACCACTGTCACCGCTATTTCTTACTTCACTGTCGCGATCACAACTGGCACTGCTAGTGGGTTCGCTACCACTGTCGCCACTATTTCTTACTGCACTGACTTAATGGCAAGCACTAGTAGGTTTGCCACCATTGCCATCTCTGAGCTGACTGTCTTCAGCTCACCTGTTAGTGAGGATGCTAACTTCGACATCCCTTACCCCACAGCCCTACAACGTCGACTGACCAGCTGTTGCGTATCTTGTCAACTGATAAGAACTTTAGCAGACAGACAAACTGCACGGTCAGCATTTCTAATCGGCCAGCGTTAGCATTACGGTTTGTTTGTTTATGTGTTATTGTTTTACGTCCTAGCAACATCTAAGGTCATATAAGGACAGGTACCGACTTGTGACAGGGCGCACTCATGGCGACTTTATAGTGCTGCCCCACTGGAAGACCAGGCTGCCAGCACCATGACGTGATATCGCACTCAGTCACATTATCCTGACACTGAGCCAACCAGTCCTTGTCCTATCCTAATAGTAATAATGCCGAGCGCCAGGCTAGGAAGCAACAAGTATCAATTTTTAAGTCATTGGTTTGACCAGGGTTCGAACCCACGATCTACCAACACGGCAGACGGACGCTCTCATTTGGCCATCCCGTCTGGTCCAGCATTACGGTCCAGTAACTTCCTAACGGGCCGCTCAAGTTGTGGATACTCTTCAGATTAAAAAATAATAATAATAAATGATTGTGCCTGTGGTGAAAGTTGCACAATTGAATGGTTTTGGGTTTCTGCAATATTTAAAAAATAAAATGTTAGACTCATCATTACACTTGACCTTAGTTTGAAGTAACCTTGGTTTTAAAGGTTAACTTTGGAGATATTGAAGTCAAAGCATGCCACATTAATTTTGGCATGCACACCGAAATGCCAAGCATCATAGGTTCCAACAGTGACAGGTTCTATTAAATTGACCGAATAGGTAATTTATTGCTACATAGAACTACTACTACTAGTAGTGGGTCCTTCTATGCAGCAATAATTGTTTAATGAGTACACCAGTATCTATGTTGGTTTGTTTGTTGTTGTTTTACATCCTAGCAACATCTAAGATTATCAGGATGGGTACCGACTTGTGACAGTGCGCACTCATGGTGACTCCTCACTGGGAGAACAGGCTGCTGGCACCATGACGCGATATCTCACAAGCACATTATCCTGATACTGTGCGAACCAGTCATTACCCTATCAGATTAATACCGAGCGCCAAGCTAGATAGCGACCAGTATCAATTTGAGTTTGAGTCATTGGTTTGACTCAACTGGAATTCAAACCCTCAAACTTCCACATGGGAAGATTGCACTCTACTGATTAGGCCACCGCGTCTGGTGTATCCACGTTGGACATGTAGGATCAAATCTAGTGTTTGTGTTTGTCAAATTTGAAGCTTTCATCGGACTTGTGCAGCTTGAAAGATATGGCTGGACGAAGCAGGCATCCCACTTCCGGCATGGAAGATACGCAGGGTTGCGGCTCAGGTTACTCATAGAAGCACCTGTCTGAACAGTGTGAAGTCAATGGTAAAGCATTGGTCTCTGGGAAGAGTACGCTTTTCATGGAATTAAACTGGATAAATATATGGCGGCATTCGCCACCGATATGTATTCAGTGAACAGCCTGTTGGTCTCTAGGGAAAAGTGTGATTTTAATGGAATTGAATGGGATAAATATGTGGCGGCATTCGTCATCGATATGTATTCAGTGAACAGCCAGTTGGTCTCTAGGGAAAACTGTGATTTTAATGGAATTGAACGGGATAAATATATGGCAGCATTCGTCATCGATATGTATTCAGTAAACAGCCAGTTGGTCTCTAGGGAAAAGTGTGATTTTAATGGAATTGAATGGGATAAATATGTGGCGGCATTCGTCACCGATATGTATTCAGTGAACAGCCAGTTGGTCTCTCGGGAAAAGTGTGATTTTAATGGAATTGAATGGGATAAATATGTGGCGGCATTCGTCACCGATATGTATTCAGTGAACAGCCAGTTGGTCTCTAGGGAAAAGTGTGATTTTACTGGAATTGAATGGGATAAATATGTGGCGGCATTCATCACCGATATGCATTCAGTAAACAGCCAGTTGGTCTCTAGGTAAAAGTGTGATTTTAACGGAATTGAACGGGATAAATATGTGGCGGCATTCGTCACCGATATGTATTCAGTGAACAGCCAGTTGGTCTCTAGGGAAAAGTGTGATTTTAATGGAATTGAATGGGATAAATATATGGCGGCATTCGTTACCGATATGTATTTAGTTAGTCTCCGGGGAAAGTATGGTTTTCATGGAAGTGAACTGGATAAATATGCGGTGGGATTTGTCACCGATATGTATTCACTGAACAGCCAGTTGGTCTCTAGGGAAAAATATAGTTTTCATGGAATTGAACGGGATAAATATATGACAGCATTCGTCACCGCTATGTTAGTCTTTGGAAAAGAGTATGGTTTTCATCGAATTGAGCTGGATAAATCAAATGTAGCATTCATCACCGTTATGTATTCAGTGAACAGTCATTTTTGTTTATCGAATATTCACCTCGAGCACGGGTATTTCTGATCATTTATAGCATTAATCCCAAAGCGGTTACCTAGCTGAACGACAGTCGCCATGTGGCCTTCCCGCCATTCACCTCCCGCTATTTATGCACCAAATGTGTCCCTTCTAAAGCCCAACTTTACTGCGTTTGATCTTTGCAGGCTTCGACTGCCATGATAGCGAATTGGCCTAGTCGACGCAGGCCAGACAGGATGGCCGAATCGCTGAGAGCGCTGGCTGGCTTCCCAAGCTGTTGTGCATGTGATTCCCATCCAAATCGAACCAATGGAATTTATACTTGCCGCTACCTAGTCTGGCGCTTGGCATTACTAGGATAAAGCTAGGATTCCTTACACGCGGTATGCGTTAGGCGTATGCGAATGCGAATGCGGCAAAAAATCGAAACGCCTTGAAGTCAATGGGCTGCAACCCTTACACGCGGTATGCGAATGCGAATGCGAATGCGAATGCGACAACTCGATCGGTCCCTGTAGCGATCGGTCCGGCATGCGGCATGCGACAGGGGGTGCGAATAGAAAAGCATCAGTCGCATTTGTCCATTGATATAAGGCTGGAGGAGGCGTCTGATAATTACTGACAGCCGGGACAAGGGTCAGGTTGTCAAGGCTGCTGAGTGGAAACATATGGTAGTGGTTGTGGTGGGGGTTCGGGTTGGTAAAAATGCTACCAGAGCCACAAAAATATGAATACTTATTTATAATTTGGTAATTATAAAGGTAGGAACCTCCATGTGCAGTACCAAGAGGTACATGGATATACATGCCATATTAGGCCATATACAGTGCAGTATGGAGTATACTTGTTTATTTTTATTTTTTAAATATAGCCAGTCATGTGCCGTCTGCCGCATGCCGCATACCGTGTAGAAGGAATCTTCCCATTCGCATACCGCATACTGCATGCCGCATGCTGCATGCCGCATACCGCGTAGAAGGAATCTCAGCTTAAGGCAAGGACTGGTTTGATCAGTGTCAGGGTAACATTTCGGATAATGGGCTATGGTTGTCGGTGGCTGGTTTTCCAGTGAGGCAACACTATGAAGCTGCCATGAGTCAGTGCCTGGCACAAGTCAGTACCTGTCCTAATATGACCTTCGATGTTGTTAGGACATAAAAAGCCAACAAAGCTAGTGTAGTGACTGACCTGTAAGCGGGGCTGGGTGGGTGGGCGGGGGGGTGAGGTGGGTTGAAGGAAGGGGGTGTGTGGGTATTGTAAGTGTACGCAATTGGGAAGGTGGGGAGGTGTGGGTGGGATTATTGTAGGTGGGGAGTGGGCATGGGGATGAGGTGGGTTGAGAAGGGGTGTAGTGTCAGAAGTAGCGGCAGGGGGAGGGGGAGGGGGAGGGGGAGGGGAGGGGGAGGTGTTGGGGAAGGGGGATGGGAGGGGGAGGTGTGGGTGGGATTATTGTAGGTGGGGAGTGAACATGGGGATGAGGTGGGTTGAGAAGGGGCGTAGTGTCAGAAGTAGCGGCAGGGGGAGGGGAGGGGTGCGGGGAGGGGGAGGTGTTGGGGGGGGACGGGTGCGGGGACGGGGAGGGGGAGGCGCTGGAGGAGGGGCGAGGTGCAGGGGAAATGAGAGGGTGCGGGAAGGAGGAGATGGTGGGGTGGGAGGGCAAGGGGTGCGGGAAGGGGGAGGTGTGGGTGGGTGAGAGGTGCGGGCGTGGAGGGGTGCGGAGCTAGGGGTGGGGGGAGTGCGGGGAGGGTGGTTGGGGGGCGGGGGGGGGGGGGGGGCACGACTCCAGTTACGATGTATCCGCGTCGCTCCGACAGCCGACACCGGGTGTCTCATCACCGGGAAATAGACATGTCAGCCATGTCAAACGCCACCACAAATCCAGCCTCAGATAGCGCAAACACTTGATAGAACCACCGCCCGCCGCCCGCCGCCCGCCGCCCGCCGCCCGCCGCCCGCCGCCCGCCGCCCCGCCGCCCGCCGCCCGCCGCCCGCCGCCCGCCGCCGCCGCGCGCCTCCCGCCGCCCCTGTCCCCTGTCCCATTCCCCCTGTCCACTACCCCCTGTCCCCCATCCCCTGTCCCCCGTCCCCTATCCCCCGTCCCCTACCCCCTGTTCCCTACTGCCTGTCCCCCGTCGCCTGTCCCATGCCCCTTGTCCCATGCCCCCTGTCCCCCGTCGCCTGTCCCATGCCCCTTGTCCCATGTCCCCTGTCCCCCGTCGCCTGTCCCATGCCCCTTGTCCCATGCCCCCTGTCCCATGCCCCCTGTCCCCTGTCCCCTACGCGCGTGGTGTGTTGGTGGGTGCATTGGTGGTAGGAGTGTAGGGTGTGGGTATTAATATTACGTGTGTAAATGCCATGTGTGGGTATTAATATTATGTGGGTATTGATATTGTGTGCGTAAATTCTATGTGTGGGGTTAGGGGTGGGTATTCCCGTGATGTGTGTTCAAATACTATGTATGGTGGATAGCGCTGTGGGTATTAATATTGTGTGGATATTAAAATTATATGCGTAATTGTTATGTGGGAGGAGTGAGTATGTGGTGGGTATTAATATTGTGTGGATATTAATATTTATACAATTTTATGTGGGAGGAGGGTGTAATGTATGTTGTAGATATTAATATTGTGTGGATATTAATATTATGCATACAATTTATGGATATTAATGTTGTGTGGATATTAATATTTGTACAATTTTATGTAGGAGGAGGGTGTAATGTATGTGGTGGATATTATTATTGTGTGGATATTAATATTACGCTACAATTTTATGTGGCAGGAGGGTGTAAGGGTGGGTAGTGTAGTAGTCTGTACATGAGCCCTACTACCACGCGGTGGCAGCGGAGACTACGCCGCGCACCTACGCAGTTACACTGAACTGCGCTAGGTGGCGGCAGGCTAGCCACCGGGCAGACCCCTGCTGGGGCTGCCCTCTACTGTGTGTGGCTAGCTCCCCCCCCCCCCCCGGCCCCCACACGCACCCACACACCCACACACCCACCTATAGAGGCGTGGGACCTGGCGAGTTAGGGATCGGGTCAGTTGACTGTGGACGCCGTGGAGAGCAGAGAGGTTTAATAAACCAAGTTGAAGCATACTTATATAAAATCTTGGCGTTCTTCCGTGTGTGCGTGGCAGTGTGAGGAGGAAGGCCGTGGGCCATTACAGTATTAATATTATTTGTGTAAATCCTATGTGTGAAGCACATGTGTATTGGTGTCTATGTGTAATGTACATGCGTGTGTTGACCTGGTATGTGGACACCATGTGTATGTGTGTGTATGTGTAAGTGCATATGTGCGCCCAGTAGAGGGGATGTCACTGCGGATGGAGGGGGGGGGGGGGGAGGGTTACCGGGGGAGGGGTGTCTTGCTCATAAATCATCATGTGAGCCCAAACTAGAAGATGGCTCAAACCAGACCTTCTGTTAGTGTCTTTTATCTATGGATTTGTTTTTTAAACGATTTTTAATTAACAAATTAATTATATAAATTAGATACAATCTGTTGCTAATCATTTTGCATTGATAGTAGAAATACAAAATACAAATATTTCCATGATTGTGCAGTCGTTAAAGCCTCCCGCCAAGTGCCTTTGATTTTGAAAGGCTGCCATTTAAAAAACAACAAGAATTTCAAAATCTATTTTATTTACAATTCATAAGTTTTTTTTTATTCAAGTGTGGTGCATAGCAATTGGAATAACATGGAATAACGAACTACTATTGGTACTAATCATCAAAAGAATAGCCATAGTACTTAGTTATCAAATCTGCATCGTCCAATGAAAACATGGACACTGTAGAAGCCTATGGTGTCAGAGTTTTGGCAAGGTTGCCAAAATTAATTTTGCATGGTTGCACTTCAAATATCTCAAAAGTTAGCCATTTAAAACAAAAGTTACTTCAAACTAAAGTAAGGTACATAATAATGATCAACTTAATGTATTTATCTCAGAAAATGACAGAAACTCAAAACCATCAGACTATGCAACTTTAACAATACATCATTTCGGACTTGTCAATGCCAGCACTGGTTACACGGTCATGACATTTTATTCTGCACCAAGAAAAACCTAATCCAATTCACGAATTGTGGGTGATTTGGTCCGACACAGCCGCATCCCTGAGGTGCCCTTATTTCCACCACGGTTCACCATTGAGGTGTTTCCTCTCTGGTGCCAACTATTGCCATCTAGCAGCCACCGATACACTGCTTGAGTTGGGAGGTTCGTAACCTTATGACGGTTACCGGCTGCAGAATTGCAGCAATATAGAACGGCCCCGATAAATCGGTCCAATCTTTGGTTGAACATTAATCTTAGGGTGAGACGGTTGTAGAATCTGGGGATGTCTTTACAACATTCAAAATGACGAATCGTTGGGGCGGCCCCAAATCAGTCCGGTCCGGTGATAGCGGAGTGCTCTTATCCAGTAACAACAGCAAGGGTTCAGGAGGAAGGGACGGGTAAAGGTGGGCCAAGCAGGTTCCAGCAACACGAACAAAGCGAGAGAAACGATAAGGTACAGGACCCCACCCAAGCAAACAACTCCCTTGATCAGTGGGAGAAGTAAGCCTGGGAGAGAAAAAAAAGGGTAGAGTATAGGACAGAGAAATGAGGAGAGTGTCTCTTTGCTCTATGGTGACCAGCCAGCGAGCCAAAGACACGGACAGAGTAAGAGTAGAACGTGAAATGCTGGCGGGCTCCCCCTCCTGGAACTCTTTTCCGACATTACCAAGGAGGAGCAAAGCCAGCAGAGAGGAGACTGAGAGAGGAGACCGAGAGAGGTGTGGACGAAGTGCGGTCCGGATAGCAAGTGCACCAATACATCTCTGCCTCCTCTTTCTATAGCAGCTGATGCTTGTTCAGTTTCTCTTCATTCCACCCGACCACACGACTTCTATTTATTTCACTCACTTTACCGCACTTACTTGGAAGTTGGAGGGTGTAGCTTGATCCACCTTCGACTCTCCCAGTGCCGACTATTACAGGTGTTAATATCTGATTATTTGATTATCGGACCTAACTGTCCCGCTGACTTTTGACAATTTAGTTGCTCTCATTCCCACCTCCGCCTTGCCGTGTCCTTTGTCAGAAACCTATTGAAAAGAAAATGCTTTGGTAATAATTACAAGGAACCTAAAGCTTGTTTGTTTGGCTTTTACATCCTGGCAACATTTAAGATCATATCAAGATGGGTACCTACTTGTGACAGTGCACACTCATAGCAACTTTATAGTACTGCCCCAATGGGAGACAGGCCGCTGCACACTCATGGTGAATTTATAGTGCTCCCCCATTAGGAAACCAGGCCGCTGGTACCATGACTCGTTTCCCCCACTCAGTCACATTATCCTGATACTGAGTATCCTAGTAATGATGAGTGCCAGGATAGGTGGCATCAAGTATCAATGTTGGTGCCATTGCTGCAAGCCCTGTCTACTGTTGCCATTATTAAGGCGGAATGGTATGTGTACACCCAGCTTATCAGCCTGTTAGTCGACTCCAGGGATGGTTTGATTTAGTTTTGTTTGTTGTTGTTTTACGTCCTAGCAACATCTAAGGTCATATTAGGACGGGTACCGACTTGTGACAGTGCACACTCATGGTGACTTTATAGTGCTGCCCCAATGGAAGACCAGGCCGCCAGCACCATGACCTGATATCCCACTCAGTCACATTATCCGGACACTGAGCCAACCAGTCCTTGCCCTATCCTAATAATGCCGAGTGCCAGGCTAGGAAGCAACAAGTATAAATTGTTAAGTCATTGGTTTGACTCGGCCAGGGTTCGAACCCACGACCCCACAATCTACCAACACGGGAAGCGGACGCTCGAACTCATTCAGCCACCCCGTTTGGTCTAGGGATGGTTTGATTGATTGATTAATTGATTACTTTATTGAGTGAATCAACCCATCCCCCTATGGACCTGACTGGAGAGCACATGAAGGAACTCAAATGTGACATAACTAAACAATTTTGTAATAATTTAGGGTTTTACATTATAACATTTAGGGTCATATCAGGACAGTGATAATGAACACTCATGGCAACTTTATAGTGCTGCCCCACCAGGATACCATGCTTTTGGGGACATGACCCACCGGGATAAACGACAATGCTGCTGGCGCCATGACCCAATATCCGACTCAGTAATGTTATTCTAATATTGACCTAACCAGTCTTTGTCCCATCCTAGCCATGCCGATCTCCCGGCTAGGTAGCGACAACCATTAATTTGTACCATTAATTTGTAAGTCTTACATGGTTGGACTCGGCCAGGGATTGAACCCCGTGACCTCTTGCATGGGAAGCTGGCGCTCTGCCGACCCGGATATCCTGTCTGGAGATTTGAAGACTGGAAGGTGGGGTTGTATTTTCTGGTGAAGTAGCCTAAATTTGTGGGGGTGGGTGGTGTGGGTGGTGGTGTCTGGGTGGTGGTGTGGGGTGGAGGTGTGGGGGTGGTGTGGAGGGTTTTGGGGGTGTGTGGGTGGTCTGTGGGTGGTGGGTTTGGAGGGTGGGGGTGGTGTGGTGGCTGGTAGGGGGTGGGGGGCTGGTGTAGGGGTGGTGTGTGGTGGTATAGGGGTGGTGGTGGGGTATTGTGGGTGGTGGTGGGATGTGGGGCTGGTGTAGGTGTGGTGGGGTGTTGGGCTGGTGTAGGTGTAGGTGTGGTGTGGAGTTGTTGGGGGTGGTGGGGGTGTAAGGGTGTTGTGGGTGGTGGTGTGGGGTTGGTGTAAGGGCGCTGTGGGAGTGGGTGATGGGGGTGTGGTGCGTGGGTGTTGTGGGGATGGTGTGGCGGTGTTATGGGTGTGTGTGTAGGAGTGGTTTGGGGGTGGGATGTAGGGGTGTGGGGGGATGTGGTGGTGGGGGTCTTGTGTAGGTGTGGTGTGGGGGTGGTGAAAGCGTGTTGTGGGTGGTGTGGGGGTGTTGGGTGTTTGTGGGGGAGTGTGTGTGGGAGTGTAAGGGTGTAGGTGTGGTGTAGGGGTGGGATGTGGGGGTCTGGTTTCAGCTGGGCGCGGAAACACAAAGGTAGTGGGACTAATTGGGTGCCAGGCGGGTGAGGGATGGCCGGCAACCAGCTAAGTGACAGACACTGGGCGCGGCACACAGAGCAGCTCACACACCCGGCTAGCGACCAACTCACTGACTTAACACACACCTTAGTAGTGTTAGTGAGTTTACAGGTAGTGTTAGTTTAGTTGTCGTCATCAGCATCACCCCCACCATCATCATTATCAGCACCATAATTATCAGCAGCAGCATCACCATCATCATTATCATCATTATCATCATCATCAGCAGCAGCATCACCATAATAATTATCAGCATCATCATCAGCAGTAGCAGCAGCGTCACCATCATCCTTGTCATCAGCAGCAGCAGCTGCGGCAAGCAGCAGAAAACAGTAGCAACGCCATCATCAGCTTAACTACATAATTGTCACAATTATTCTGATTATAATTATCATAATTACATTCGTTTCAATGATTATAATTGTAATAGTTATCGTAATAATTATTGTAATAATTATTGTAATCATAATATGTAACGATACATATTGAAATAATAATTATTGTAATAATTATTGTAATAATAACTAACATCATTATCATCATAAATATCATTAGCATGGTTATTAATATTGTCATTATCATAGTTATTGCAATTTTAGCATGGTTATTAATATCGTCATTATCATCGTTATTGCATTTCTCATTATTATTAAATGAAAACAAGTACTTTTTCCATGAATAAATTATTCTTTTTTAATAAATCGAATTAAATACACATTAATGTTGTTAATGCATAAACATGTAGTTAAGAACAAATAATTAAACAAATATATTTTAGTGAATTAATTTCACAATTTTGGGGGAGGGGGCAGAATTTTGTATAAATCTAGGTAAACTAATCGGGTGAGTGTGAGGGTGGGAAGTGCTGAGGGTGGGACGTGCTGAGGGTGGGACGTGCTGAGGGTGGGAAGTGCTGAGGGTGGGACATGCTGAGGGTGGGAAGTGCCGAGGGTGGGGAGTGCTGAGGGTGGGAAGTACTGAGGGTGGGAAATACTGAGGGTGAGGAAGTGCTGAGGGTGGGAAGTGCTGAGGGTTGGAAGTGTTGAGGGTGGGGAGTGCCAATGGTGGCGACTGCTGAGGGTGGGAAGTGCTGAGGGTGGGAAGTGCTGAGGGTGGGAAGTGCTGAGGGTAGGAATTGCTGAGGGTGGGAAGTGCTGAGGGTGGGACGTGCTGAGGGTGGGAAGTGCTGAGGGTGGGACATGCTGAGGGTGGGAAGTGCTGAGGGTGAGGAGTGCTGAGGGTGGGAAGTGCTGAGGTTGGGAAGTGCTGAGGGTGGGGAGTGCTGAGGGTGGGAAGTGTTGAGGGTGGGAAGTGCTGAGGGTGGGACATGCTGAGGGTGGGAAGTGCTGAGGGTGAGGAGTGCTGAGGGTGGGAAGTGCTGAGGGTGAGGAGTGCTGAGGGTGGGAAGTGCTAGGGTTTAATTGCTAGTTGTGTGCTGTTTTATTTCGGGTTCCGTCCCGTCGTGTGCCACTCCGGACATTAGCGGCCAGCCGCAACAACGACCCTCCCCGGAACGTGACCGCGCGCCCCTAAAGGTTCGCCGACCATTCCAGCGGAGAGGGGGGGGGGTGTTGACTCAAAGAATCAAACAAGTAACACAATGACTTGACACCCGTTAAACGGCTTCCTGCTTCCCCATCAGTTCCACTCCACGCGTTTAGGTTTGTTTGTATTGGGGTGTTATGTCCTAGCAACATCCGAGGTCATATCAGGATGGCTACCAACACGTGACAGTGGACGCTCAGGGCAACGTAATAGTGCTGCTCCACTTGGAGACCAGTGCTGTGAGATTAGTGCTGTGGATCGATGTAACACCGAGGTCCCTCAGGCCGGCACGCTGTAGGACTCTAGCCGCATCCAGATTGGCAGCCTGTGTTTGTGCACAGCCTCTTGGCGCGAGCAGGTGCAGTGTTGCCTTATTTCCCATCTGTTTGTTCAAAACTTGCCACAGCCATTTTCACTGCTTCAGCATGTTTAATGAAAAAAGGTATTGCGCCAGCTCGGGCACTGTCAACATGCAATGGTTGCCTAATCCTCCTTCCCTCCCCCTTTCTCCTCGCCGCTTCCCTCTCCCCCTTCTCCCTCCGTCTCCCCCACCCTTCGCCCTTCCCGTCCCTTCCTCCCCCTCCCTCTCCCCCTTCTCCCTCCGTCTCCCCCACCCCTCGCCCTTCCCGTCCCTTCCCCTTCTCCCCCCTCCCCTACACCTACCCCACCCCCTTCACTCCTCTCTCCCCCTCCTTCCCACCCTCCTCAGCGCCCTTCCCATCCCCTTCTCCCCTCCCATTCTCCCGTCCCCTCATCTGCAGTCCTCTCGTACCCTACTTCTCCCTCTCCTCCTCCCCCTCTCCCTCTCCCCTCCCCTCTTCTCTAACCCCCTCCTCCTCCTCCCCCCACCTCCGCCATCTCCACCCCCTCATTCACTCCCCCCCTCCTCCGCCCGCCCATTCACCCTCCTCCCCTCCCCTCCCCGCCTCCCCTTGAAATATAAAAGTGGATGCGGTTCTTTTCTTCTTTCCCTTTTGCTCATTACAAATTGGAATGATTTTAATCCAAATATATCGCAAATATCAAGCTATATTTACACCGACGTTGAATTGAGAAATATGTATAGGATGGTGGAAATAGAGGTTTTGGCTTTGATTTTGGTTGAAAGTGTCATACTTCCTTGATTTTCATTTCCAGACACACACGCTCTCTCTCTCTCTCTCTCTCCCTCCCCCCTCTCTCTCTCTCTCGCTGTATTTCTCTCTCCTTCTGCCCTCCCGTCACTCTGTCTTTCTGTGCCCCTTCTCTCTCTATAACCCATCTTTATGTGTCATCCCCCCTCTCTCTCTGCCCTCCGCCTTTCCCTGTTCCCCCTCTCTCTCTGTACCCCGTCTCTCTTTATCTCGTAGAACCACCGACAATCTAAAATAGAAATCAAGATGGCGTCATTACATACACTGTCTTCTAATGAATCAACTGTTCTGTTTATTACGTAAATACTGTAAAATATATTCTTAACTGTTTTAATCTTTAACGCTTAAAAAAAAGTAACTAGAGCAACATATCTAGATCCTACAATTTATACATTTGGGAGACTTAGCTGGGGGATTGGTCAGTACTACCAAACTACTTCGTGTACGCTTGGGGATTGATTGTGTCGCGAGAAAATTGCCATAGGAATGTTTGTTACTTGCCACCAGGGGGACACTTGGCGCACAATTCGGTGATGTTCTACTAACTTCTCACCGAGCGCCTGTCATAGTATTACATATTAGGGGTCCTTCACAATTATCAACATTTTCACAAGAATATAAACCATATATTGGGGGGAGGGAGGGGGCAGGCTAGGATAGGTGGGGGGGGGGGGGTTAATACATAATGCATGCCTTCTAAAACTGATAAAAATGTCGGATAAATGAGCCCGTGTTTTCTAACCCACACTTTTTACCATTCTGTAATTACTACTATATCAAGGGGCTCGGCATTATTAGGATAGGGCAAAGGACTGGCTGCCTCAGTGTCAGGATAATGTGACTGAGTGGGATATCAGGTCATGATGCTGGTGGCCTGGTCTCCCAGTGGGACAACACTATAAAGTCACCATGTGTGTGCACTGTTACAAGTCAGTACCTAACCTTAGATGTTGCCAGGACGTAAAACTCCAACAACCACCAAGCTATAAATAGGTATAATGTCTAATACCCGTACCAGTAGACACTCGGGCGTTGAAGTCCATATCGGGTTATAAATAACGGACTTGTTTGTCTAACTTTATTTAAAATGGCACAAGTCTCAGTTAATCGTCGAATAATTGTAAATATAAAAATTGAAGGCCTAGTACTTTACTTTACCAAGCTATGCACACTACCTTCTGGTGAACCTACCTGCTTACTAAATCTAGTGAGTTCTACTCAATTACACAACATTAGTGATGTACTGATGGTAATAATAAAACAATTTTTAAACTCGCTGGCTCCTCTACTTTTCCCAGAAATACAAACTGCTTCCAGTGAAAACTAGTTCCAAATTCACTGAATTCCACTCAAGCAGACGACATTTAATTGTCGGGCAGACGACAATTCGCGCCGCAGTGGGAGAAGGCCGACGCAGTAATCAAGAGCTGCTTTATGGGTAGTTTAATGAGCGGCTGTGAGCTGGTCCTAGGTCCCTTTTTTGTTCTTCCTTTGTGTTCTTCTTTTTTGTTCTCCCTTTTTGTTCTCCCTCTTGGTGCTGTGTGTACACATGTATGTATGTATACCTACCTACCCCTGGTAGTATATGGTTCCGCAAGGAAATCATATATTGGGCTGCTAGACACGATCCACTAGCAGGGATTGCGCCTGGCCCTTTGGGCCTTCCGCACCTCACCAGTTCAGAGCCTTTATGTCGAAGCCAATGAACCATCACTTAACAACAGGAGAATCAAACTGGCCATGCAATATGTAGTCAAGATAAAAACTAATGCATTGAATCCTGCACACAATTGTCTATTCGAGCAACATGACAAATCCAGGTATGAAGCCAGGCCGAATTACATCTGGCCACTGCGGCAGCGAATGAAACCTCATTTGGAGGCCTTGGGCGTGGATTTGGACGTGTTGGAAGATGCCAAAGTCCCAGAACATCCCCCGTGGTCCTTGAGAAAGCTATCGGTTATCCTCCGACTCACGGAACTGAGGAAGTCTGGGACACATCCACTCGAGTACCAAGGACTGCATGCAGAGATTCAAGGCCAGTTTGCAGACCACCTCTCCAAATACACTGATGGTTCGAAAGACCAAAGCCGGGTAGCTGCTGCGGCAGTCTGCCGACAGGAAAGATTTGGTGTACGTTTGCCCGATCAGAGCTCGATTTTCACTGCAGAAGCCCGAGCACTCCTTCTCGCTTTGGAGTGTATCGAGGTATCCAACCACACTAACTATGTTATATACAGTGACTCGTTCTCTTGCCTCCTGGCTGTTGCTGGACTGAAAACGAATCACCCTATTCTAGCAAAGGTCATTTATAAAATGAACCAACTGACAACGGATGGGGATGACATCCACCTGTGCTGGGTGCCTGGCCATGCCGGCATACAAGGAAACGAACGAGCTGATCGGGCTGCGAAGAAGGCCCTGAACTGTGATCTTGAACCATGTCTGATCCCTCACTCTGATCTGAAACCACTAATAGCCACCCACATAAAATCCAAATGGCAACATGAGTGGGATGAAAACATTAATAAACTTAAAGAAATTTAACCATCTGTGGGAAAACCACCACAGACTCATGCGGGAGGTCGGCGGGACCAAGTGGTCCTTAGCCGCTGCCGTATTGGCCACTCGTGGCTTACACATGCTTTTCTGCTCAAGGGGGAACCTCCCCCTGAATGTATTGGGTGTCAGTCCCCGCTGACATTCAAACACATTTGACTAATTTGCGTTGATTTGTTGGCCCTGCGCCAACGGTTCTTTCTACTCTGCAGACAGTATGCATGACCTTTTTACTAAGGTAAAACAGGAAAACATTTTAGCCTTTTTGAGGGCAGCTGGACTGTACCACCTCATATAGTTTACTAAATAGATTCTATCAATTATTAATCAAGCTTTTCTTTTTCTATGGGAATTTGTTTCCCTTGACCACAAATATATGATTGTGAGCTTTCTAATTTAATGAGTGTCTATTGGCACATAATTGATTGTCTGCTTTTACATGTAAAAGCGATGGTTTGAACAAAAAACAAAACATTTCTCGCCGTGAATATGGCCTATGCTGCCGACACCCGCGTAAAGCAACCACCAATCAATCAATCAACCTACCCCTGGTGTTAGGCGAATCACAAACGAAATATCACCCACAATGCACCGCGCCAACTTACTCCCCCCCTCACCCTAGTTGCGGATTCAATCTGCGAATAGAACTCGATATCATGATATCCTGTCCAACCTGCTCTCTCTCTCCCTCTCCCCCTCCCCCTCCCTCTCATCTCCATCTCCCTCTCTCTCTCTCTCTCTCTCTTACTCTCTCTTAGATCTCTTTCTGTCTCTCCTTTCTGTCTCTCTTTTTTCTGGTCTCCTTACTCTCCACTCTCCCATCCCTCCATCCGTCCATCTCTCTCGCTCACGCCCCCCCTTCCCCTCCCTCTACCTCCCAGCTAGCCCCAGCCAGCCCCATAACCTTCTCTGTCTCTCTCTCTCTCTCTCTCTCTCTCTGTCTCTCTGTCTCTCTCCTCTATCTCACCCCTCCCTCTCTCGCCACCCTACCTCACTCCTTCCGTCCTTCCATCTCCCCATCCCATCCTCCGCCCTCCCTCTCCCTCCCCTCCCCTCTCACCTCCCTCTCCCCTCTACCACCCTAGCACCCCCTCCTCTGCTCCCCTTTCTTGTCCTCCGCCTCCTGTCTCCTTCCCTCAATCCCACCTTTCCACCCGCACCCTTCCCATTGGGTTGCGCCGCCTGGTGGTGAATAGTTACTGCCGTGGGCCCCGGACGCTGCCTGCACTACTGTGCACGCGTGTTGTTATACAGGACCTACTTGGCTCGCGTCTTCCCTTCCCACAATCCCCCGGGGTCCAGGACGCCGCCCGGACAATACAGGAGGGGCAGGGAGGGAGAGAGGCTTTGCACCCCCACCCCCATTTATCCCCTCCCCCTCTCCATCTCCACCCTGCTACCCTGTCCCTATCCCCTCTACTTCACCCATCCCATTCCCCTATCCCCTTCTCCCCACCCCCTCCCCTCTCCTTCCCCACCCACCTATTCTTCCCCATCCCCCCTCTTCTCCCCCTTCCACCCCCCCCCCTCTCCCCCACTAACTCTTGTCTTTTACACTTGCCCGCTTGGTATGATTTCTTCAGGCCGATATATATACCCCCCAACACCAACTACTCCTCACTCCCCCTCCACACTCCCCCCTCTACATAACACCATACTCCACCTCCACACACACCCCTCCCACCTCCACACACACAGCTCCACCTCCACACACACCCCTCCACCTCCACACACACCACTCCTCACCTCTACACTCCCCCTCCACCTCCACACACACACCCTCCACCTCCACACCACACCCCTCCGCCTCCACAAACACTCATCCACACACACCCCTCCACCTCCAGACACACTCCTCCCACCTCCACACACACACCCCTCCACCTCCACACATACCCCTCCTCCTCCACACACACCCCTGTACATAACACCATACTCCACCTCCACACACACCCCTCCACCTCCACACACACCCCTCCACCTCCACACACACCCCTCCACCTCCACACACACCCCTCCACCTCCACACACACCCCTCCACCTCCACACACACTCCTCCACCTCCACACACACCCCTCCACCTCCACACATACACACCCACCTCCACACACACCCTCCACCTCCACACACCCCCTCCACCTCCCCACACTCACCCTCCGCCTCACACACACTCCTCCACCTCCAACACACCCCTCCACCTCCAGACACACCCCCTCCCACCTCCACACACACCCTCCACCTCCACACACACACCTCCACCTCCACACACACCCCTCCCCTCCACCAACCCCTCCACCTCCACACCACACCCCCCACCCACCACACACACCCCCCGCCTCCCACACACACTCCTCCACCTCCACCACACACCCCTCCACCTCCACACCCACCCCCCCACGTCCACACACACTCCTCCACCCTCCACCACACTCCCCACCTCGACACTCCCCCCCACCTCCACACACCCCCCTCCACCCCCCCACACTCACCCTCCGCCTCCACACACACTCCCCCACCTCCAACACACCCCTCCACCTCCACACACCCCTCCACCTCCACACACCCCCTCCACCTCCACACACACCCCTCCACCTCCACACACACCCCTCCACCTCCACCACACACCCCTCCACCTCCACACACCCCTCCACCTCCACACACACTCCTCCACCTCCACACACACCCCTCCACCTCCACACACACCCTCCACCTCCACACACACCCCTCCACCTCCACACACACTCCTCCACCTCCACACACACTCCTCCACCTCCACACACACACCCCTCACCTCCACACACACCCTCCACCTCCACACACACCCCTCCACCTCCACACACACTACTCCACCTCCACACACACCCCTCCATCTCCACACACACCCCTCACCTCTACACACCCCTCCCCCTCCACACACACTCGTCCACCTCCACACACACCTCTCCACCTCCGGACACACTCCTCCACCTCCACACACACCTCTCCACCTCCAGACACACTCCTCCACCTCCACACACACCCCTCCACCTCCAGACACACTCCTCCACCTCCACACACACTCCTCCTCCCCATTACGCATGTCCACATGCGCATACACGCATGCCCATAGAAACCACATTCCGAATGGATCGCCATCCACTCAGATGACAGGTTCAAATCTTTGGGTTGATCCCTATCCGGGTGAATTAATCCTAAAAGACCACTGCCTTAGCGTTGAATAAAAGACAAAAATGATTATTTACCAACCAACCGAGGCCAGCAAAGTCTGACTAACCATTATATCTCCTATGTCTTTATTGGCTAGCCACATGCAGCTTTGGTACTGGGGTACTATCTACTTTGCCACATGGAACCACAGTAGTACATGTCCTCAAAGGACAGCTCAGCAAACAAACCAATGTTGTCCTGATAGAGTGGGTATCCTGTCATTGGAAGAACAGTTAATATAAACGCAGGGATGAAAGGTCGCGATTTCGCGGATTTCTGCGAGTTTTTTTTCTTTCTTTTTTTTTTGGTGTACATCCCCCCCATTAACGTTTAGAAAATACCAAAGATATATACCGTATATGTACCAATAGACGCGCACTGCGCGAGTGCAGACAGATGGATGCACGTCTATTCAAAGTTAAAAAATTTCATGGATTTGTTTTTGTCATGCCGCTGAAATAAAGTGGGATTTTCTTATTTTATGTGCATTCAGTCTGAATATGACCATACATTTTTATTTGTTTTTGTTGTGCCTCTCAAATAAAGTGGGATTTTCATATTTTATGTGCATTCAGTCTGAATATGATCATACATTTTTATTTGTTTTTGTCGTGCCTCTGAAATAAAGTTGGAGTGTCTTATTTTATGTGCATTTAGCCTGAATATGATCGTAAATGTGTGCGTGATTTCAAACTTGAAATGGGAGTTGTGCTTCTATTGGGTATCGTGCTTCTATTGTGATATATACAGTATACATATATAACAGCAATTGATCAGTCTGAATTGCAATCATATATGGCATTTCTACGACATAAAAGCCAAACAAGAAAAGGAATTGGCAGCATGGCCGATCAAACAGTTCCAACAAGGAAAGTGGATCACTCTCCAAGGCTAGTCAGTGCTGATTGATCAGTGGAAGGGAGCTAGGATAGTGTTGGGAGAGTACTGGATGAAACTTCCCTTCTGGGAATTTTCCACAATTCCCTGACAATTCTAAATCTATGGGGAAATATACATATGTTAGTAGAAATTCTCCGTTAGCTTCCCTCCTTTTAATAATGACTATATTATAGTAAGGGTGAAGCACACTGCAGCACTTCACACTGCTGCACCCTGAATACAGGAAGTGGCATTGTATCTAATGTAAGATCCTTGCTAGCACAACTTCAGGAAACAAATGGCAAAGAGAATGCTGAGTTTGGTTATGGATAACCATCATGCTTCCATGGGATCAAGAACAGTTTAAAGTTGTCGGTCCTATCGTGAAGGGCCGGGCTGGGAGGGACACTTAACTCACCCAAGTTCCATGTAAGCATGCCAGGTTGCAGCATAAGTCTCTCGTTAACGCACTTCTGTCCGGACCGCACTTTGTCCACACCTCTCTCTATCTCCTCTTCGCTGGCCTTGCTCCTCCTTGATTATGTCTGAAAAGAGTTCCAGGAGCGGGAGCCCGCCAGCATTTCACTTTCTACTCTTACTCTGTTTGTGTCTTTGGCTCACCGGCCGGTCACCATAGAGCAAAGAGACACGTCCCTTTGACTCAACTCTCCTCATTTCTCTTTCCTATACTCTACCCTTTTTTTTCTCTCCCAGGCTTACTTCTCCCCCTAATCAAGGGAGTTATTTGCTTGGGTGAGGCCCTGTACCTTATCGCTCTCTCGCTTTGTCCTTGTTGCTGGAACCTGCTGAATCCATCTTTACCAGTCCCTTCCTCCTGAACCATTGCTGCTGTTGCTGGATACAAGTACTCTGCTACCGCCGGACCGGAGAGATTCGGGGCCGCCCCCAATGATTCGTCGTTTGATTGTTGTAAAGACATCTCCAGCTTCTACAACCATCCCACCTGAAGTTTAATCTTCAACCAAAAGATGGGACTGATTTATCGGTGCCTTTCTATATTGCTGCAGTTGTGCAGCCGGTAACCAGCGTAAGGTTACGAACAACCCTCAAAGCTAAGTTCTCATTAAAGCTACACAGTTCTCTGAAATCAGCAAATCTTTTAAAACCAAAACACTTTTGTAGATTTGATCATGCACAGCCAGATACTGTGCGCTTCCTAAGCATGTGTTGCTACATAGAATGGGATACTTATGCCAAGTACACACCTACCGTATACGATTCACGCACTAAAACTCACGACTCGACCCGACCCGCTTAAAACTGAAAACGGCCCGATTCATTTTTCGAATCGCGAATCGCAATCGTAATCGGCCCGTTTTAGCCCTAAAACAGAGTTTTTAGTCGTGAATCACAATCGCAATCGGGGAGCGCACACCTAGAGATTTTTGTGTGCGAAACGGGCAGTTTTAGATCGTATACGGTAGGTGGGTGCGGATAAACGGGTGTGTACCTGGCATAAGTCAATTGTGTTGAGCCTGTTACTTCTGAAACCTATTGTGTCAGAATTTCGGATGTCCACTCATGAGTAAATTCCAAGTAATTCTGAATAGCGCATGAACAACTCAAGTACAACTCTCGGTCAACTGACAAACAGTTCATAAACAATTACCAATAATTTTTTTCAAGTGGGTGTACTATTTTGAATAACAGAATGTTGTCAGTGCCGATACACTGGTCTTACATCCCTACTGACAGATGCCACTACACAGTAAACAAAGATGACAATATAGATGGACAATCACAAGAAAATATATAGCAATGAAATGATGCGAATGATATGTACAAAATGAGATGAGAGAGAGAGAAAAATAATAAGACTGACAAACAACTTACGAACAACTCACGAGCAACTTATGAGGAAATCGGGACAGTTCATAAGCAACCGATGGACACCTAGCAAGAAACTGATGAGCAATATAGAACAGTTCACCAGCAACCTTGAGCAACTGATGAGCAATTCCGAGCAATTCTCAAGCACCATGACCTCATATCCCACTCAGTCACATTATCCTGACACTGAGCCAACCAGTCCTTGCCCTATCCTGATAATGCCGAGCGCCTGGCTAGGAAGCGACAAGGATCTACCAAAACGGGAGTTGGACGCTCAACTCATTCCGAACAGTTTACAAGCAACTGTTTACGAGCACTACCCGAGCACTGCCTGAACACTGACCGAGCACTGCCCGAGCACTGCCCGAACACTGCCCGAGCACTGCCCGAACACCTCCCGAACACCTCCGATCACCTCTTGGCACAGGCGCAGTCCCGAGCGGCCCGAAGATGAACGCCCGACTGATGAGGGGCTTGCCCCCCCCCCCCCCACCCCACCCCCGAGAGGGGGGAAAAACCACACACACACAAAACAAACCCCCAAAAAAGTGTCTTAATGACAAATCTGAGTCATTAAAGAGATACGGCCGCGCCCGGAATGAGTTCATTATAATTCCGATCATACGCACCCCCGAGAGGAGGTGACAACCATATTTCATTCTGCTGCTGCCCATTGGGGGCTGGTGTCGGCTGGTGGGGGAGTGGGGAGCGGGTGGGGAGGGGTGGGAAGGAGGGAGTCGGAGCGGGGAGGGGACGAAGGTGAGTACTCTTTCACTAACGGGAAGTCCATTTTTATAATAATCACCATTTTACTAACACATAACCGAAGTAAAAAATCCTATTAAAAATATTCATATGCATATATTAACATCATATAAAGGGGTGTTTACATATTATATATATATGTATTAATCTATATTATTATTAGTAGTATTAGGGGATTAATGGGAAGGGTTGCTGATCCGTGCAATGATGGCCTTTACCTTTTTTGTGGGAATGAGGTCTGTGGAGGGATGTAGTTAACTTTTGCGAGGAGAGAGAGAGAGAGAGACAGAGGTGTAGAGAGAGACAGAGGTGTAGAGAGAGACAGAGGTGTAGAGAGAGACAGGGGTGTAGAGAGAGACAGAGGTGTAGAGACAGGTGTAGAGAAACAGGTGTAGAGAGAGAGACAGAGGATTAGAGAGACAGGGGTCTAGAGAGACAGGTGTAGAGAGACAGGTGTAGAGAGAGACAGAGGTGTAGAGGGAGAGAGCCAGGTGTAGAGAGAGACAGAGGTGTAGAGGGAGAGAGACAGGTGTAGAGAGAGACAGAGGTGTAGAGAGGGACAGGTGTAGAGAGAGACAGAGGTGTAGAGAGAGACCGGTGTAGAGAGAGACAGGTGTCGAGAGAGAGATAGGTGTATAGAGAGACAGGTGTAGAGAGAGACAGGGGTGTAAAGAGAGACAGGTGTAGAGAGAGAGCTAGAGGAAGAGGAAGAGATACACAGAGGTGGGGGGGGGGGGGCAGTTAGAGAGGGAGAGATAAGGGCAGAGCGAGACAGCTAGAGAGGCAAACAGATACGTAGATGGGGGGGGGGGGGGAGTGAGATGCCGATAGAGAGAGGCAGAGAGAAGTAAAGAGATAGAGAGACAGTGAGAAATAGAGGAGAGAGACAGAAAGAGACCTAGAGCAGAGAGACAGACAGATGCGGAGAGAGACTAGAGAGAGACAGGTAGAGGGGGCAGAGACAGAGAGACAGAGATTACATTTGAATGTTTTCATTTCAAATATATCTACCAAGTAAAACCCTTTAAAATCCAAGCTACTTCAAACCAAAGTAAAGTAGATTTTAACGAGCCACCTAATGCCATGTACACACATAGCGTATAGGATTCGCGCACTAGGACTCCCGATCAGCTTAAAACTGAAGTCGGGCCGATTCATTTTTCGAATCGGGAATCGCAATCGTAGTGCTAGCGCACACCTACCGTTTTAGCCCTAAAAATTAGTTTTAGTCGTGAATCGCAACCGGTAGGTGTGCTAGGGGAGTGCACACCTCACGATTTTTGGGTAGTTTTAGGTCGTATACGCTAGGTGGGTGCGGGGAAAACGATCGTATACGCTAGGCGTGTACCGGGCATAATGCTTATCTCTCACTCTCCCTCGCTCTGTCTCTCTGTCTCTCTCAGATGGAGAGGCAGAGAGAGAATGGGGTGGCCTGGGCCCGGACCTCGTTCTAGATTTATGCGGTTCAACTTGATCGAATGGTGCCCTCTTACCGCACGCACGGACGCACGGACGGACACACGCACGGACGCATTGACGGACGCTCAGATCTGTAAACCCTGACGGGGTGTTTTTTTGCCATGCCGTGGTTGGGGGGGGGGGGGGGGGAGTTGGGAAGATGTTACAGGGGTTTACTGTCCCGCTCTCTCCCCGTCTCTTGCCCGCCCCCCTCCCACCATGTCGGGGGGGGGGGGGGGGGGAGGGGGTATTGCACCCGCCCCGCCCCGGCCTTCCCCCGCCCGCCCCCCCGGTCGTGTCGGCAGGCCGGTGGCACCTGATATAGCATCCCGGTGTCAGCGTCTCACCTCCCACAAGTCTCACTTCCCAAACATCGCTTCTGCGTATGCGCGGATTCGAGTGACGAATGCAAACTTTGGTTGGCTTTATGACTTTAAACCCAAGAATACTGGAGGAAACGTGTTACAACAATATTCTCTACGAGTTTGAGAATATTGGTGAATATATTAAAGAAGTTAGTGGCGAAAAACCGATTCGGTCGCCGTGTTGTTACTTCTGGTCGGTTCGCTCGACCTGATTATCACTCTTTTTGTTTTTTAGCGGTTATTCCTTATGAGTTTAAAACCAAGAATACAGGAGAATACGTATTGCTTGTGGAGAACAATATTCTCTGACTTTTAGAATATTGACGCATATATTAAAGAATGTATTGGAGTTAAACATATTTCTTGTGGAGAACCAGACTTGCGGGAGGTGAGACGCTGACACCGGGGCTGTTCCCAGAGGACCGGCCAATTCCCTGATTATCATTCATGTCGCCGGGCCAGTGGGGCGCGGGCCGGTTAATATAGCCCTGGCCGGTAGAGTGCAGCCCAGAGCGCCGTGGGAAAAGCAGCCTGCTTTTTTTTGGGTGGTTTTTATTGTATTTTTTGTTTTGTTTTTGTGGGAATGGAAAGGAGGAGGGGTGTCAAATGGATGAGCTGGTCGCACGGTCGGGTATAGTGTTAGTATGCCTGTGTATGTGTGGGTGTATGTGTGTATATGTATAGTATGTGCATAGCTAGTAATAGTATGTAGTATGTATATATGTAGTAGGTATGTATGTATATATATGGTTATATGTATGTGTGTAGGTATGCATGTAGTATATGTATGAGTCAGCCTCACGAAAATAGGCCAATTGGTGGTTTATTTAAGATGTTGGCATCGCAATTCTTAAAGTGTAGTTCATTCCTTTGTTTTATATTAAATTATCCTTGAAACAAATAAGGTTGTTGTATTTTCTCTACCTTTACATTCAGGATAAATTTAAGGACTTTGCAACACCTCTGTCAATGCTTAACTATAAGTATGCTGATCGACGCTGACATCCAATGATCGACGCCGACAACTTTACGAGATGTCGGCGTCGCAATTCTTAAAGTGTCGTGCATTTCTTTGTTTTATATTAAATTATCCTAGAAACAAATATGGTTGTTGTATTTTCTCTACCTTTACATTCAGGATAAATTAAGGACTTTGCAACACCTCTGTCAATGCTAAGCTATAAGTATGCCGATCGATGCCGACATCCAATGATCGATGCCGACAACTTCCGCCAATTGGCCTCTTTTCGTGATCCTGACTCATATATATGTATGTAGTATGTACAAACCTAGTATGTGTGTAGTCTGTGTATGTATGTAGTATGTACGTATATATATGGTTATATGTATGTAGTATGTAAATGATGTGTCTATGCATGTATGTGTATTAATGCATGTATGTGTGTAGGTAGGTATAAGTGTATGTATGTATAGATGTATGTATGTACATGTATATTTGTATGTTTTCCCGATGTATGTATGTATGTATGTATGTATGTATGTATGTATGTATGTATGTATGTATGTATGTAAGTATGTATGTATGTATGTATGTATGTAATAGTACCCATGCCAAGATCCGCCGTTCGAGTCAAACTCAAACAAACACCCAATTGGCACTTATCACCCCTTTCGCTGGAACTGGGTGTAGTACTAGTAACAATGACAGGACAAGGACTGTTGGACTGGGGTCATGATAACATGACTGAGTAGGATATCGCATCATGCTACCGGCCGGACTATATATTCCAGTGGGTCAGAACCTCAATCTAAATTAAAGTCACCATGAGTGGATTCAGTCACAAATCGATCCCCATCGTGATACAACACCAAGTGTTACTAGGACGTGAAACCCCGGGCAGTCACACACTGGTAGTAGGAGTGGTGTTTGCGATTTTCGCGACTGTCGATTAATAAAATTATCGTGGAGTGCAATAGGGAGGCAATTTGACGAGATGGATTTTTGCTATGCGCGATTTTTGCCGGTTGCCATCGCCATTGGGTTTATTTTGAGTAGTTATTCTGTCATCCTCCTATGTGGTGGTGGGGGTGGGGGTGTGGGTGAAGGAGCTGTCACGTGGTGTCAGTGGGGGTGGGGGGTGGGGGTGCTGGAGGAGGAAGCAGAGGCGCCTGATTCCGACATTGTCATTCCCCACACACATACCAGGTGAAAAATGTCGACAACCGTGACAGACAGGTGGCGCCACTGTGGGAGTCGTCACGTGACCGTCACGTGACCACGTCACGGGGCTCGTGTCACGTGGGGTAGCGGGGTACATCACCCCGCTTCTATCCCGCCTCCTTAAGACCCCCCCCCCCCTCCTCACACACATACACTCGTCCCCCTTTGCCTCCATGGGGACTTACTGTGCATACCGGTGAATCTGGAGGGACTGAAGTTTGGATCCTGGTCGAGTCAAACCAATGACTTATAAAATAGGTATGTGTTGCTGCTCAGCACTTGGCGTTATGAGGTCAGGACCGGGACTGGGCACACAGTGTCAGGATAATGTGACTGTGTGGGACATCAGGTCATAGTGCCGGCGGCCTGATTTCCCAGTGGGGCAGCACTATAAAGTCACCATGAGTGCACGCTGTCACAAGTTGGTGCAGGTCCTGGTATGGCCTAGGGTCTTACTGGGGCGAAAAACTACACCAACCACCCAGCCTCCCCTGGCCCTCTCAGAGGACTGTGGTTGGACTCTTCGGCTGCCTTTTTCCTTATTCCTCCCCCCCCCCCCCCATTTCTCTGACCACTACCCATCGGAAGCCAACAGTGTGCATATACAATGGATTTATTTTCAGAAAAGCTTTACTCAGATCTCGGGTATATCGCCGTAATGGAGTTTCCTACAAATGTCCACGTGAAATAAACTTCCTGTTGAGATTTCGGTGTCAGAACTTTTGACACAAATCTAACCACTTCAAGATTACATCAGATTTCAGAGGTGGCTTTTGCTATTATTTGACACGGATCTGACCATTTTGGAGTTTTGTGTAAATGTCAATGTAGGCAGGTATGTGATTGACGAGACTGACAGAATAGATACCACTAGCTTTTCGCTGTGAATATTACCATTGCTGCCAACACTGCGTTAAGCCAGTTTCAATCAATCAATCTTTTTGAGGACCTATCAGATGTAGTGTACTTCAAACTAAAGTAAGGTACAGGGATGAAAGATCTCCGCGATTTCGCTGATTTCGCTGATTTTTCCTGTAGCTATAAGTGTATACTAATACGTTGCGCCCTTCCTAATATGACCTTAGATGTTGCCAGGACGTAAAACTCCAACAACCAACCAACCAATACGTTATTTCATGCTGCAGCACCATCAGCGTATACTAATATGTGGTGCAAATGCCGCAGCACTAGCAGCGTATACTACTAATGCCTTCAAACGCCGCAGCAGGGTCAGCATATACCGATATGTGGTGCAAACACCACAGCACTAGCAGCGTATACTACTAACACGTGCTTCTAACGCCGCAGCACTATCAGCGTATACCGATATGTGGTGCAAATGCCACAGCACTAGCAGCGTATACTACTAATACATGCTTCAAACGGCGCAGCACTATCAGCGTATACCAATATGTATGAAATCCGACTTCAGGGAATTTTCAGCGATTCCCTGACAATGCTAAGCCTATGGGAGAATATCAGCATTTCCGCTTTTTTCCCAGGAGACCACTTTCATCCCTGAAGGTAGATTCTGACGATCCACCTAATATAGTTTTCTCAGAAATTGACAGAAACTCAAAACAATCGGATTATGTAACTTTCATGAAGTTATATGTTATGTCGTGGTTTATTTATTGCGTTATTGGGGGTGGGGGGGGGGGGTTGCCTCTGCAACAACTTTTGCCCGTGTGAGTGTCGGAGGAGTTAGTCAATGAAGCAACAGGCTGAGTAAGCCAACAATTTCTGTACTACTAGCAGTCCTTAGGCCTACTACTACTACTAGTACTAGTACTACTATACACATGCACACGACCAGACGGGATGGCCGAATGAGTTGAGCGTCCGTCTCCCGTTTCGGTAGATCGTCGGATTCAAACCCACGTGTTCGAGCCCTGGCCGAGTCAAATGACTTTCAAATTGGTACTTGTCGCTTCCTAGCCATGTGAGTGGCATTATTAGGATATGGCAAGGACTGATTGAGTCAGTGTCATGATAATGTGAGTGAGTGGGATATCAAGACATGGTACTGATGACCTGGTCTCCTAGTGGAGCAGCACCATAAAGTCGCCATGAGTGTGGACTGTCACAAGTCAATACCCGTCCTGATATGACCTTAGAGTTTGTTATGTTTGTTGTTGTTTTACGTCCTAGCAACATCTAAGGTCATATCAAGACGGGTACCGACTTGTGACAGGGTGCACTCATGGCGACTTTATAGTGCTGCCATGCCACTGGGATACCAGGCCGCCGGCACTATGACCTGATATCCAATTCAGTCACATTATCCTGACACTGAGCCAACCAGTACTTGCCCTGTCCTAATAATGCCGAGCGCCTAGCTAGGAAGTGACAAGTATCAATTTTTAAGTCACTGGTTTGACTCGACCAGGGTTCGAACCCACGGTTTACCAACAGGGAGACGAATGCTCTAACTCATTCGGCCAACCCGTCTGGTCCTATGACCTTAGATGTTGCCAGGAGGGAAAACTCCAACAACCAACAAACACATAATGATACCACCTCCCAGTTCTGGGAGGAGCCGGTATGGAGGCAGATTAGTGAGGTAAACCTCCAGTAGGGGGCGCCAGTGGTGTTACCTGGCAGACAAGGTCAGTAGTACATGATAGTAATAGTAGAGCAATGAACATAACTGAACTCATATAATCTTTTGTTTTTGTGTGATGGTTTATTTACCCTGTCCATAACGAGTAAGTCATATTGCGGCTTGTTTTCATCACTGAACAGCAATAGTCTCAATTTGGTAGTACCCTTGTCATCTTAGCTGTTACTAGTGTTACTGTTAGTAGTAGTTATGTGTAGTTAGTTCTTGTTTTTGCATTTGCAACATTACAAAGTGGGTCAGAAAGATAATTAGAAAAGAAATATTGTTGACTTCAGACTGATGATTGGAAAAGAAATATTCTGGACTTATTAAATCTAGATACATATTCATAAGATGACAAATGGACAAATGTGCAGTGAGGCTCAGACTATTGGTTTTACCGTACATTCAAACTCTCCGTGGGGGACTAATAATAATAATAGTAAAAATAATAATAATAATAAAAATAATTCTACAAATAACGGCTGGGGATGAGTCCGCTTTGTTATTCATATCCGCATAATGAATTATACAGCTTATTATTATTATACATTATTTATACAGGCAATGATTGATTTGCCATTCTTCCAAATCACTTGCTGCCTAAAGAATGCAATCACCCCCCCCCCCCCCTCCACCTACACATACACACTGCAGGGTAAGCGCTAATACAGTCCCCTCCCCCCCCTCGTCCATTCCCACACCTCCTGGACAGTAAACTGACACAGGCCCTCGCTCTCCTCAGCTGTTTAACCCACTCTCCGCCAGGGGACCAACACCTGAATTCTCCGCCAGGGGACCAACACCTGAATTCACTCCCACACCTACACCTACACCTAAACCTACACCTGCACACCTCCGGTTTCTCATATTGCGGGCGGGCAGACAACATTTATTTAGCAAAACCTTGTTGACAACTGTTTCAATGAAAACTGCCAATTTCCCACTGGGAAATAATAAGGAATCGAAGAAGGTTGAAACAGAATTAAAAACCGCCCACATTTCAGTCGGATTTGATAACGATAACAACAACTAATTTAGGAGCAGACGACATTTACCCAGAGCAGACGACAATTTCCAGCGGGCAGTAAACCCGATGATGAAGGCGCCGTTCTTAATGAGGCGTGAATATTCAGCGCGTTCCAGATCGACTGCTCCTGTAATGGGAGGCGTGTCTGTCGGCGCGGGAAAAGAACGCGCGTCCCGTGCAGACAGGCACTTCCGGTACCGCATTCCGACCACTTCCGGTCAGGGGACATTTTCATGAAAAAAATAGGAACAACATTGACATAGCGGTGGGCCCCCACCCACCCGTGAAGAAATTCGGAACAACACAGACTAAGGTTTTTTTTTCTGATGGAAGTTATTTATTTATGTCTGAGAATTCTTTTGCATGTAGGAATCAATTAGTCCGTAGCCAGGGAATGATATTTGTAATATTGTAAAATCTGAAGTGTTAATGTCCTCTTTTCTATGCCTCCGAAGTTATTGACCGACCATCTTTTTGTTATACAAAGAGCGCATCTCACTAATTGTCCCTCGATTATTTGTGTTAGTAATTAGCTGTGTGGTAAGAGTATGTTTTTTTATCACTAATTTATTTTTCTTATGAATTATTTTCTTGTGACTTTCTGCTCATCCAATATATATTCATACTTCATTAAGAAAGAGAAGTACGGGTTCAAAAACAAAACTACAGATGGAGGGAATTTGGCATTACACCGCATCAATTTTGCCTTATCATGCGACAATTGCAACAGTTTACTTTTGCGTCTACGGGTGAAAATGTTTGCGTCTCAGGGTGACAATTCTTGACGTTTCCAGAAAACAGGTTTCTGCATTTCCAAATGTTGCCTTTTTCCTTGTCATATTGAATCTCCAGGTAAACATTTCCGTGATTATACTTGCCTTTTTCAATTATAATATTGCATCTTTGGGTTACGATTTTTGCGTTCTAGATGACGATTTTAGTATTTTCTTTCCAAGTGACATTTAAAAACATATCTCTTATATGTGTCCTTCTGGTGATTATTTCAAGTCTCTGGGTGCGACCGTTGCATCTTCTAGTGAGGACTTTTACATCTTCAAGTGATGAATTTTGCGTATTCTGGTGACGACATTTACGTCTTCCACTGACGACTTTTGCATCTTCTAGTGACAACCTTTGCATCTTCCACTGACGACTGTTGCATCTTCCACTGATGACTTTTGCTTCTTCGACTGACAAATGGTGCGTCTTCTAGTGACGACTTTTGCATCTTCCAATGACGACTTTTGCGTCTTCCAATGACGAATTTCGTGTCTTCTACTGACCACTTTTGCGTCTTCCAATGTCGACTTTTGTGTCTTCCACTGATGACTTTTGCACCTTCCATTGATGACTTATGTGTCTTCTAGTGACGAGCTTTGCGTCTTCCACTGACAAATTTTGCGTCTTCTAGTGACAATATTTGCGTCTTCCACTGACGAATTTTGCGTCTTCTAGTGACGACCTTTGCGTCTTCCACTGACGACTTTTCTGTCTCTTGATGACTTTGGTGTTTTTTTTTGCATCTTCGGGTGACAATTTATTTGGCACGACGACGAAGCAGACCCCGACGATGACACCCCTGGCGCCAAACCTGACTCGCGTCCGTGTTAAATCACGCGAGGAACCGCGATAAATCGACGTGGGACGTAATGAGTGAAAACCTATCTCGGTTTGAGTAGATAGAAGAAAAAGAAAAAAAAGAAAAGAGGAGGAGGAGAGGGTGTTGGGGTAATCTGATGGTGATGGGTGCACGGGGATAAGGTGTGTGTGTGGGGGGGGGGGGGGTGCGGGGGGGGGGAGTATGAGATATCAATAAGTTGCACGCAACCGATGATTGTCTCGGCGTTCCTGGCGTTCCCGCCGTCCCTAGCGGTGCACACTGCCCGTGAGTCTGTCTCTGAATCATGTAGCCATTCCAGGGTTGCCAACCCTTACGGTTTCGCCGTCAGGTGTACAATATTTTATGTCCCCATCATCACCTTACGCCGATCTTCCGTTTTTTCTCATTTAGTAATATTATATAATTCTTATGGATTATTGTGTCCAAACTGCACAACAGAGCATCTAAGATTTTCTAAAAATTGTTTTGGGGCAGTACCCCCAGACAGCCCAGTATAACGTGTCTTAAAATCTTGCGGTTTTTCATTTTCCAATGTTGGGAACCCGTCCATTCCTACATTTGAGGCTCGAGGAGCGTAAGAACAAACTTTACACTTGGGGCGAAATGAGGTCGATTTTTGTCGCCATGATGGAGTGGGCTATTTGGGGTTTTACGTCCTGGCAACATGAAGTTATGTTAGTAGTTGTTTGAATATTATGGGTGGGTTGATAGGGCTCATATTGATGAAGTTAGCAATTTGGGTTTGACCTCTACTAGTCTTAGCTACTCAAGGTTATGTCATGACTTGGTTTAATATTAAGCCAGGATTCCATATATGCGGTATGCAAGTACATGCAAGGTGTTCCATTTGTGTGATTTGATTAATACAAACACCTATGCATTTTGAGTCAGTCCATTGCGATCCAGTTTGCCGTCTATGCAAATTGCATTCGTAGTCGACCATATGAAATCACTCTATTTACATGTTTTCCATCTTATGTCACTTTCGCATTCGCATTCGCATTCGCATTCGCATTCACATACCGCACACATGGAATCCTAGCTTAAAGCTAAGATTCCATATATGCGGTAAGCGGCATACGAATGCGAATGCGAATGCGGTATGCACCATAGATACCCATGCCGACCTCCAATAGTCGATGTCTTCTTTTTGTGTTTTGGGGTTACTAAACAAACCCCCCCCCCCCCCCCCAAAAAAATACCCATCCGATTTTTTAAGTTTTTTGCTCCAAATTTGTGATGGAAAGCCAAAGTTACTATTGTTTTCTATGCCAAACGCAGCAGCATTCGCATTCGCACTGATCGGTCCATGGGTCGATCCATTTGCCGCATTCGCATTCGCGTTCGCATTCGAATTCGCATTCGGACGTATGGGAGCACGACTATGCCTTTACATGCTTTTCGATTTTTTTCACCGCATTCGCATTCCGCATACCGCGTATATGGAATCTTAGCTTTATGCGGCATAGATATATGCCAACCCCCAAAAGCCAATGTTTACTTTTTGTGATGGGGGATCGTTAAACACACCAAAATGAATACCCTTGATATTTTTGGGGTTTTTTGTTCCAATTTTGTGAAGGAAGATCAAAGTTACTATTGTTTTCTATGGCAAACGTAGCAGTAATTGCATTCGCATTCGCACCGATCGGTCCTCGGGTCGATCCATTTGCCGCATTCGCATTCGCGTTCGCATTCGCATTCGGACGCATGGAAGCACCACTCTTCATTTACATGCTTTTCGATTTTTTGCCGCATTCGCATGCCGCATACCGCGTATATGGAATCTTAACTTAAGGCGGCAGGTATGGGGCGAAGTGCTGCTTGTCATATGGGAGCTCATCGTCATGAAGTTAGCGATTTGGAGTTTTACGTCCGAATAAACGTAAGGTTATAATAACTTATATCAGGAGTTGGGTGAACGTGTTGTGTCGCAAGCCATTTATATATGGTGGGTGGAGTGGCCTCACGGTGCAGCTTCTGAATCCCGTCATGGGTTCAATCCCTGAATGGGTTAAGCCATTGCCTTTTGAAAAATAATGACCAGACGCGATGGCCGAATGAGTTGAGTGTCCGCCACCCGCTCTAATAGATCCTGGGATCGAACCCTGGCCGAGTCAAACCAACGACTTAAAAAATTATACTTGTTGCTACCTAGCTTGGCGCATGACATTACTAGGATAGGGCAAGGAGCAGTGGAATGAGGAATTCCAATTGTCCGTGATTGAAATTTCCCCTGCTTAATCAACTAATTTACCCCCAAAAAGAGAACAAGAGTTTCACCGTGCGTGTTACTTGGTACTGGTGTGATAGCACACATACTGGGTGCATTAATGTGGTGATACTTGTTGTTTGTTTGTTTATATTACTTATTACAGTCATTCTTTTTTACTAAATGTAATTTATTCATTGAGCACTGGTCTTCCAGTCGTTCAGTAAAACTGCCTGAATCACAGATGAAACTATAAGTTGTAATAGTGCCCTGCATGCAATTCCCGTTCGATAATAAATGTGTTATACATGTTATATATGATGACGTCCATGATGACGTCCATGGACGTCACTCTCACGGCAGAGAGCTAAATGGAGAGCGGCAGTCAAGTCATGAAAGCAGTCTTTGTCACATCGCGACCGACAGCATGATGATGATGATGATGATGATGATGATGATGACTGAGTGGGATATTGTCTCCATGTCACAAGACACTATCGGCCCTGATATGACCTCAGATGGTGTTAGGACAATCAACCCCTGCCACTGACTCACACTATTTTCTCACTCTATAATACAATTGTCACGTCAATCACATCCATCAAGGCATTATTAATTCAACAGGGCAAGGACTGGTTCGCTCAAAATCAATAAACTACTGAGTAGGAGGTCGGGTCATGGTGCCAGCAGCAAGGTATCGTAGATGGGGCAGCACTATAAAGACGTCATCAGCGCGCACTGTCACAAGCCGGTACTGTCATAATTGGGTAGCCAGCTTGAACTGACTGCATGTTGCTAGGACGTAAAACCCAAGCGATGCACTGAGGGTCCCTTTGGAAGCTCCCCTAAGTGGAGCTATTTGCGGTGGTTGGAGCTGCCTAAGCCGCCAGCCCCTTGTTGGCACGTCCAGCCTTGCAAAGGCACCGGACAGCCTTGTAAAGGCACGGCCAGCCTTGTAAGGCCACCGCGGTAATCCCTGCAGTGGGGATCATCCTCCTCTTCTTCCTTCACTTACGTCCGCAAGACTTCTGGAGAGGACCAGACAGGATGGCCGAATGGGTTGAGCGTCCGTCTCCCGTTTTGGTATATCGTGGGGATTCGAACCCATGGGTTTGAACCCTGGTCGAGTCAAACTATTGATTTAATTGATACTTCTCGCTTCCTAGCCATGCGCTCGCCATTAATAGGACTGGTTGGCTCAGTGTCAGGATAATGTGACTGAGTGGGATATTAGGTCATGGTGCAGGCGGCCTGGTCTCACACTGGGGCAGAACTAATAAGTCGCCATTAGTGCGCACTGTCGCAAGTTGGTACCTGTCCTAATATGACCTTAGATGTTGCCAGGACATAAAACTCCAACAACCAACTTATGGTGAGACTGCTCTTAATCTTATCGTGAGACTCGGCAGCTATAGTGAGATTTTCCAGCTATTGTGATAATCCACACCTAGAGTGAGATAGTTATCGTGAAATATTACAGCTATAGTGAGACTTTCTAGCTATGGTGAGGCTACATGCCTCTAGTGATTCTCCACAGCTATATCGAGACATCGGTTATTGTGAGACTCTACAGCTATAGTGTGACTTTCAAGCTATCGTGAGACTACATATCTATAGTGATGCTCCATAGCTATAGTGATACTGTGCAACTATAGTTAGACTTTGCAGCTATAATGACTGTATCTATAGTGAGACTCGATACATACATGACTGTAGCTATAGTGAGACTCAATACCTACAGTTAGACTGCAACTATAGTGAGACTCCATAGCTTTAGTCATACTGTGCAACTATAGTTAGACTTTGCAGCTATAATGACTGTAGCTATAGTGACTGTAGCTATAGTGAGACTCAATACCTACAGTGACACTGAAACTATAGTGAGAATCCATAGGCATAGTGAGACTCCATAGCTATAGTGAGACGACATAGCTATAGGGATACGCAATAGCTGTGGTGAGACTCCATAGCTATGATGAGACTCTGCAGCTATAGTGAGACTGTAACTATAGGGAGACTACAGCAAAAGTGAGATTCCATAGGGATAGCGAAACTTCAGCTATAATGAGACTCCACAACTATAGTGAGACTTGCAACTTTACCTAGCTTACTAATGTACCACTTCTTGTACCCGCATAATTATGTGATTGTCACCTCTGCGCATGCACGCCGTAAATACTTCTGTTTGTGGGTATTTCCTGTGTGTAAGCAACCTACCCCTACTGTCTACACTGGGCAGGATGGCTAAATCAGTAGAGCGTTTACTTCCCTTTCAATAGGTCGTGGGTTCGATCCCTGACAAAATCAAACAATGACTTACAGAATTTACACCTGTCACTATCTTGCCAGGCACTCAGCATTGATGGACTAGGGCAAGGATTGGAGTTGTGGCTCAGTGTCAGGATAATGTGACTGAGTGGGATATCGTACCATGTTGCCGGCAGTGCGGTATCCATATAAAGGCAGCACTCTAAAGTTGCTGTAACTATAAGTGTGTACTGTCACAATTTCGATACTCCTCATCATATGACATTAGATGCTGTTAGGACGTAAAACCCCAACAAATAAACAAAGCGCCTTCCTCCTTCCTCCTTCCTCCTTCGTCCTCCCCCGCACCCGGTCGGCTGGTACCCGGCGCATCCAATGGCTGCCACGTGTGGGGTTTCACACGTATTTCAGACGGATTAACCGGGAACCAGCTGCGTGCCTCCTAATCCCCGGATCATCCTGGTCCCTTCTCCACTAAAGCAGAGTCGCCGGATGTTTACCCGGATTAACGGCTTCAGTTTAGCAAACAAAACGCCCCACCAATTCTATCAAAGCCATCGATGTGTGTATTATATGGTGAGTGACAGTAGGAACGCCGGTAGTTAGGTTCGGAGCCGGTGGTCAGGTGGTGGCGCCACCAGTTCCCGTAGTAGTAAGGAGCAAATTCATGGCGAGTGCCCATTGGCTAACAATATAATATAATAATAATATTATAATAAGCAATAATGAGATAAACATATTAGGTTGATTGTTATTATGTACCTTACTTTATACCCACATAATGCTTGTGCATCACATATGTGTAGTAATACTAGTATATAACGTATTATATGAGTATAAAGATATGGAAGGGAATATGACTTATTATTATTATTATTGTTATACTCTGTAAGACACAAGACTGTAATGGTGGCACCATCGTGGCCCACCTCGCCTCCACTGGATGTTGACCAGTGTCAGTCACACTGCAAGAATTTGTGGATATTTATATATATGTGTATATATATATATATATATTTATATATATATATGCTGTATAATCTAATATAGAAATATAAACAAGGTCACTACCACACATCAATCAGCTCCCTTCTCTATATTAGTTATTATCTATTATCCTGTCACAGGAGTTAGTTCCTGCTTCTGCCTCTACGGCGACACGTGTGAGTGGCTCCTGGCCCCCCTGATACCAGCTGCGTCTGGTCACTCCCGCGTCCAGACCAGCGCGGACGGTCAGATTTTAAATATATACATATGCTCTTCATCAGAAACTCTCAACCATTAACTCCTAAAAAATCTTTTCCTGACTCGTGCATTGAAGATTGCAACGTAGCCGAATACGAAATCTCCTTGAGTTCAATGTTTTATCTTTAGTTGAACTTATTCGTCTAACCGCTAGTAAGACGTGGCCTCCGGGTCAAACGGTGCATGCTGGGAAATCACTTTTGCAAACAACTCCCACAGCAGATGTATCCCGTAATGTAACGACTGGAAAAGTTTGCCAAAATAAGCTGTGTTCGGTGCGTTCTGACTAAATGTCATCTGCGGGCGGTAAAAATAACTATAAACATTTCATTGGAACCGCTACTAATATGAGTACTAAACATGTTCAAGGGATTTATTTCTTATAATGATAGCATACGACATTTAGTGGTCATGTGCAATGATCATCTCTTGTCAAGCATTCCGGTATAAAATGGTGTCATTTGATCTGTTGCATTTGGGTTTTTCCCCCAGCTATTTTTCTTTATTCCTCCCAATGTTTTCTTGCTGGAGAAGCAGCCTTAACTGCATAAGCCCCAGTCACACATACCCGGATCAGGGGCCGGACGAGCCCCGGACTGCCATCCGGGGTGATCCGTGACTCATCCGTGGCTCGTCCGTGCCGACACCCCCTGATCCGGCCTGATCCGTGGCTCGTCCGGCGCCGTCCGGGCTCAGCCCCGGATGTTTTAAAATGTTTAAAACATCCGGGGCGGTCTGGGGGATTTTGCGATCCGGGCTTGATCCAGCCTGATCCAGGGGTGGTCCGGGTATTTCGGGGGTAGTCCGGGCCTGTCCGGGGGTGGTCTGGGGTCATTTTGAGCCACGGTTTGACCCGGACCATCCCCAGACTATCCAGGACTACCCCCGGCCTAGCCACGGACCACTCCCGGACTGCCCCCATAAGACCGGGGGTGATCCGGGATAGTCCGGGGGTGATCCGGGATAGTCCGGGGGTGGTCTGGGGCAGTCTGGGGGTGGTCCAGCCTCGTCAGGGGCCGGTCCGGCCCAGTCCGGGGGCAGTCCGGGGTTGGTACGGGGCTCGTCTGGGGCTCATCTGGCAAAGTGTGACTGCGAGGCAAAAATCGACGAAAACAGTGATTGTATCCGTGGTGGTGCGGGACAGTCCGGGCTGTTGATCCGTGGGTGGTCCGGCTCAAAATCCGGGGCTCGTCCGGCTATGTGTGACTGGGGCTTTACTGAAGACAGGGTGCTTGGTAAACCAATGAACGGCTGAGAATGAACACCCAGAAATAAAGGAGCTCATCGATGACTGGTTGGTTGGTTGCTGGCTTGTTATGTCCTGGCAACATCTAAGGTCATATCAGGATGGGTACTGACTTGTAACAGTGTGCACTCATGGTGACTTTATAGTGCTGCCCCACTAGGAGACCAGGCCACCACCAGCACCATGACCTGATATCCCACTCAGTCACAATATCCTGACACTGAGCCAACCAGTCTGTGGTCTATCCTAATAATGCTGAGCACCTGGCCAGGAAGCGACAAGTATCAATTGTTAAGTCGTTAGTTTGACTCGACATCGGTTTGAACCCTTGGGTTCGGATGATTAACAGTGATGACTAATAGTAATAGCGATATCATAATCTCAATCATACACTACCCAGTTAGCCACTTAAAAATTAAATATATGATCAGCCATTGTTTTGATATAATTACCTGGTTTTCTACTCCCAGCTTCTTTAAAAAAAATAGTTTTTATAAAAATAAATGATAGATTTTTGCATAAACTGATGCAAAATATAATGACATCTGCAAACATATTTTCCTACATTTCAAATAATTAAGAGTATGCATATTCCTAATTTTAACGGAATGGAATTAAGTTAGGTGATGGGGTCAATAGACTATTGTTGCACACTGTTACATGGTTGGCATGTAGGGTAGACTTCCTCATGAACAGCTCGCTCATAATCGTTCACGTAATATTGTTTACAGTCAATGACAGGGCGAATTTATATGCTCTGCTGTCACGTACGTATACACTGCTGTCACGTACATATACACTGCTGTCAAGTACCTATACACTGCTGTCACGTACCTATACACTGCTGTCACCTACCTATACACTGATGTCATGTACCTATACACTGCTGTCATGTACCTATACACTGCTGTCACCTACCTATACACTGCTGTCACGTATGTATACACTGCTGTCACGTACCTATACACTGCTGTCACCTACCTATACACTGCTGTCACCCACCTATACACTGCTGCCACATACATATACACTGATGTCACCTGGTTTTAACTACCTATAGACTGATGTCAGCTACCTATAGATTGTTATTACCTACCTATAGACTGATGTCACCTACATATACTCTGCTGTCACTAACCTATTCTCTGCTGTCACTTACCTAAACACTGCTGTCACCTAGCTATGCTCTGCTGTCACTGTCCTATTCTCTGCTGTCACTTACTCGGGCTCTGCTGTCACCCAACTATACATTGCTTGCACCTCTGTATTGTCACCTACCTATTCTCTGCTGTCACCTACCAACACTCCGTTGTCACTTACCCATGCTCTGTTATCACACAGGACACATCATACACACTTCACACATACTCCACACACACACTTCAACACACTTCACACCCCCACTTAACACCTCATACACACTTCATAACATTGCATAGCACTTCATACACACTTAAAACACTTCATGCACCACACTTCATAAAACTCCATAACACTTCACGTACACTTCATAAAACTCCATACACACTTCACACACAACACACTTCACACACACTTCGCATACCATACTTCACACATACACTTCTCATACCACACACATAATACACACACTTCACACACACTTCATAAAACTGCATACACACTTCACATACACTTCACACACCACACAAGACACTTCACACACCACAACACACTTCCCACAAACTTCACATACCATACTTCACACAGACACTTTCCACACCACATAAATAATACACACACTACACACTTCACACTACACACTACACACTTCACACTACACACTTCACACTTCACACTACACATTACACACTTCACACTACACACTACAAACTTCACCCTCCGTCGGCCACCTCCAACTCCCAAATACACAAGTTATTGTGCAGTCACACTACGACATGATGGCCCAACGTGACTCCAACGTGGTGGCTTTTCGTCATCACGTCGGGTCACGTTAAAGTCACGTTATAGTCATGTTAAGCTCTCGTCACATCACGTTCATTCTCGTCGCCTCTCGTCGGAGAACGTCAAGGTTTTGGACATGTTGAAAAAACTTCGACATGACGTGACGAGGTGATAAGATGTCTGTGTCACGTTACGGTCACGTTACGGTCACGTTAAGCTCTCGGTCACGTTAGGCTCACCGTCACGTTAGGGTGTGCCTATGGAGCAGTCACACTACGACGTAATGGCCAACATAGTTTGGTTAGTATTACTAGTGTTACTACTAGTACTTCTAGTGCTACTGCTAGTGCTGTGTGTGTAGATGTGTGTGTGTGTGTCTGTGTGTGTGTTTCTGTGTGTATGTGTGTGTGGCTGTGTGTGTGTCTGTGTGTGTATTGGTGTATGTATGTGTGTATGTCTGTGTGTGTATGTGTGTGTGTCTGTGTCTCTCTGTCTGTCTGTCCGTCCCTCCGTCTGTCTGTCCATCTGTCTGTCTGTCTGTCCGTCCGTCCATCCCTCCGACACAGACACACACACCAACACACGCACAGACACATACACAGACACACACACACATACAGAGAGACGGAGAGACACACACACACACACACACAGTCACACACACAGACACACACACATACATACACAGACACACACACACAGACACACACACAGACAGACAGACACACACGTTATGCCGTCGTTACCACCCATGTCGACCACGCCACGGTGTCGTCCAACTTGGCCCCGAATTTGCATAACACGTCGGTTTTTTTAAAAGTTGCCTTGTCTGGCTCACGTTGGCCATCACGTCGTAGTGTGACTGGGCCATAACACAGATACTCAGACGTTCTGCTGACGACACTCCGTCGCCATGGTTACGTCGTCGTCGTTACGCGGACAGACGGGTGGAGATTGTCATAGTTACCACGCTCGTCCCGCCTAGGGTGGTTGTGGCTCACTCAAATTATCCACACTTTGCGGCTCCACCAGGGTCTTAGCTCGCGTCGTCACCCGTCGTTCGTTGTCGTAAACTCGGTGTCGTAACAGTCGTGTCGTAATAATCGTGTCGTAACGATCGTAACTGGTGCCTTACGACATAAGCGACCCTGATGACGTTTCTGGATGCGGATGTAACCGGCTTGAGTGAAGTCATACTGTCAACTCTGGTTAACCCGACTTCTTTATTTCAACACACCATATCAGATAAGCAACATTGTCGGTTATAAGATGTTGACAATATACTATCAATATGAATAAGCAATGCTTAGGACCGACCCACCTATATAACTACAGCAAAGTATTTTATGATGGTGCGTGTATTTTTTACTCCACTCGCAGTGTTCGATTTGAAATTCTAGCAACTCGGGTGACCCGAGTCGTGGTCATGATAATCGAATACGGCCGTCGTTTCCGTGGAATAAAGTATTAATATTGCATTTGTGCATCCATGTTTATGCCAAATTGTTCTTTATTTCTTTTAATTTTGAAAAAAATCGAAGCTTTGCAGTGCGCGTATCGGTAAATTCTATGGCAGCGGGCATTTGTCTTGATATATTATTAACTAATCGCTGACCGCGAATACCATCAATTGGGCCTGTGGACCTAATGCCTTGACAACCCTGCTACAGAGTAGCACAGAGGAACATGTACACTGGTCCCAGTGACGCCATCGCACCATATAGAAGGTCTGTAGCGAGGGACCAGTGTAGTTGTTCCGCAACTCGGCTTGTGCTACTCTGCAGCGGTGCATCACTAAGGCTTTAGGCCAATCGCTGTCATCCACCCTGTTTGCTGCGTACCGAAGCTCGACGAGCGATTTCCGTTTCCGTTTGCTGGATTTTGATTATTCTGTTATTCAACACGAGTTTACAAATGGCGGCGCCCATAGAGTGCTAGTTCTGTTTCTGTTTGCTGGATTTTGGTGATTTCATTTCGCACCTCTATGAATACAGGTATTGTTTAAGTTTATATATGTACACATGTTAGTCCTTAGCCTCCCCGTGGGTGGGTCGGTATTAAAGTTGCATAGCCCGATGGTTTTGAGTTTCGGTCATTAGATAAATATATTAGGTTGATTGTTGTAATCTATCTTACTTTGGTGCAAAGTAACTTATATTTTAATTGGCTATCTTTTGAGATATTTACATCAACAATCATGAATACTTCCCCTATTTTATCAGGATAATTCTTATTTTTGACCACTAATAGACGGGATCATGGTTCCGACTGCGCATGCGGTGAAATCGGCACTGGCAGCAAAGCAAATGCGAATGGCCATTGAGTTTGTCGATATGCGTAGGTAAAAACTTTGATTTTATTCAAACTGAATAGAAATACATAACAATTTGGCATAAACATGTATGCACACATGCAATATAATGATCTGGTGAATATAGCTAAGACAAAGCTAGCCATAGTTAAACATTTTGAGCTAAGAAACATATAATTCCACACAAAACAATCAGTGATATCCACATCACCATTATTAATTCTTGTTCTAAATATTAAAATGTCAAATGTGTCAACATACACTTGTTTCAAAGAAATATATAACCAATATCTGATTAACCCTACTCATTTTCTAGTTCTACATATGTCATTAACCATAGGATATAAATAAAAACATTAATAAAATAAGTAAAACTGACTCTGGCTATGGCTCTAACACTAGTCTGAGTGCCCAGATTTGTCTAAATCTAAATACACATGGCATAAGATGTGCATATTATATTGATGTAAATGCAATGCTGGATAAAAGATCAATATCTTAATTTATTATATATATATTTTTTAGTTGGTATTCTATGTTTCACACAAGAGCTGAGATGAGCTGAAACTAGCACATTTCATAGCTGCACCCAGTGTATTATTAGCTTGTGCCATTTGCTTCTCGTGGGTTTGTTTTGCTCTGACGCATCCCACAATGCAACGCGCTGTTGGAACGGTGATGTAGTCTATTAAGTGCTCCTTTTAAAATCACTTTAGAACTGTTTCTTGACACTTCTGTTTATATTCAAATGTGGTTAAGGGAGACATAAGACATTAAGATGCATGTCTGGTTACACTGACAATTTCATGTGTATATTCATTATTTGTTCCCTCATTTTTATTACACCGATTCAGATGGTGCGATTTCCAAATTAAAAGGTGAACTAAATTATGGAAATCACTGTCATGAATGGGTTTTTTTCTCTGTGAGTCAGGAGATTTGTGGTTACAAATGGTCACATTAATGAACGTTCTCTGTATATTTCATGGATTTTGACTGATCCGAGAAAATGTCGTCTGCTTGCAAGGATAATCGAGTTAACTGTGTGTTGTCTGCGATCAGTGATCCGTCGACTGAGTCTTATATTGGTGGTTTAGGTCAGGTGTGCCAGGTTTGAAAAGTCAGCCACACTGTTTGTAAATGGGGTGTGTCTGTACTGACCGCCTCGATTAGGCCTGATCCAGCCTAATTGTCGCAGGGTCCGCCTGCCGCGGGTGATCCGTGCTTGTGGTCAGAAGCCTACCCCGTAACAACGGGGAGCGGGACGTAGCTCAGGCGGTAGAGTGTCCACCTGTGAAGGTGTGGGTCATCCGATTGATCCTGCTCAGTGGACCCATTTGCAGTTTTAGATATTTTCCATTCCAACTAGTGGTCCACAACTGGTTCATCAAAGGCTGTGGTATGTGCTGTCCCGTGTGTCGGAAAGTGCATATAAAAGACCCCTTGCTGCTTATCGGAAAGAGTAGCCTATGTAGCGGGACCAGGTTTCCTCTAAAGAAATGTCAGAATGACCATATGTTTGACGTCCAATAGTCGATGATATGAGAATCAATGTGCTCTGGAGGCATCGTTAAATAAAACAAGCTTTATTTTATCCCGTAGCAACTACTCGCACACCACCCACAGCAACCACACACCCACACACCCACACACATCATCTAAACACCCACACCCCGAACCCCCCACACCTAGACAGCACTGCATCAACAGCCATTCAACACATCCCCGTCCTGATATGACCTTAGATGTTGCTAGGACGTAAAACAACAACAAACAAACAACAAGCATTACATCAACATCCGTATATGTGCGGAAGGTCGTGAGTTCGATTTCAGGTCGAGTCAAACCAAGGACTTACAAAATTTATACTCGTCGCTTTCTAGCCTGGCGCTCGGCATTAATAGGATAGGGCAACGACTGGTTAGCTCAGTGTCAGGATAATGTGACTCAGTGGGATATTGGGTCATGGTGCCAGTGTCCTAATTTCCCAATGGGGCAGCACTATAAAGTCATGGCGATTTTATAGTCGTGCTGCCTCACTAGGAGACCAGACCGCCATCACCATGACGCAATTTCCCACTCATTACATTATCCCGATACTGAGCTAACCAGTCCTTGCCCTATCCTTTTAATACCAAGCGCCAGGCTAGGTAACGAAAAGTGTAAATTTGGTAAGTCATTGGTTTGACCTGACCAGGAATCGAAACGCTCGACCTTCCGACTCGGCCACAGCGTCCAGGCATTCATGTTCTTAGGGGAGCGGCTTGTTCCAGGTGAAGAGAACTGGCTGTGGCTGTGATGGCAGTCGGTGTAAGCTACTGGTGTCTGCGACTGGAGAGTGGCTGCGGGAAGGTGATGGGGCCACTGGTGTCTACGGTGGGAGAGTGTTATGGTGACTGGCTGAGGGAGTGGAGGGTGTGGTGTTAGGCGGTGGAGGGGGGAGGGGGAGTCGGTGGGATGGGGTGCTAGTGGGCGGGTGCGGTGGGAGGTGGGTGGGAGGGGGTGGGAGTGGGTGGAAGTAAGTGGGAGGGATTGGAGGGGGTGGGGTGGATGGGAGAGGGTGGGAGGGGGTTGGAGGGGGTGAGGGTGGATGGGAGGAGGTGGGATGGGCGTTGGGAGTCGGAGGGGGTTGGCGTGTAATGGAGGCGTTCAGGGATCATGCGCCATTGATGCGATTTGTGGGCGCGCATCTCGACGTGACACCTAGTGGCGAACCCATAAACCTGGAAGTGCCGGGGTGGGGTGGGGCGGGGCGGGGCGGGGGGAGGGGGCTGTTTACTCACAACTGACTGGCCAATATATTTGTTACTAGGATAACTAAATATGCAGTACCAGGTCTGGTGTTGGTGTTCGATAGTGGACTCATTAGTGTTCTTTTAGTTCAGAGCCCTTGTTTTCTTAACGCGCATGCAGTAATACTAATACTGTAATGAGGGTGATAATTATAGTAAATTATATATATATATATATATATATATATATATATATATATATATATATATATAAATCCTCCAGTGTGACTGAGTGTGGCGCATCTGTTAGGGACCGGCTAGATGGTGGCGGTGCCACTGGTCATGTGTGTCAGGTTGAGGAGGCATAGTATAGAATAAATGGTACAATATACAAGAAGTAATTCCCTTGCGAGCATTTATACTCCCATAATACTTTATACATGATATATATAGATATATAAATATATATATATATATATATATATACAGATAGATAAATAATAATAAGTGCATCAGCTCTAACGAGATTTAATGGCAACAGTAATAATAGTGAATTTGCTAATATCACAATTTAATAACCACAACAATAACTAAGGTTTTCATCATAAAATTAAGATGATGAAAATAACAAAATTAAAAATATTGAGCCTCAACAAAATTAGAAAAATAAGGGAATTAAATTATTTTTAAAAAGGCATCCACCAACATGAAAATATTAATGACAATATCGATGTAAAAAATAATGATGGACGACTGTATCTGTTGAATAATACCTCCGCTCACCCCCTCGCCGGTTTGTCAAAGACGGATTAATTCTTTTCATGGAGGGATGTGTGTAGTGTGCACATTGGTGGCCATTTGGTGCAGTAAGACCCGGTGCAATAGTAATAAACACCTACAATATAACGCGGACATACCCCAATCTTGGAAGGATGCTGATATCATCCCCATCCCCAAGAAAACCCTGGGTGAAGTCAGACCCATCTCCCTTCTCCAATCCCTCAGGAAAGTTAGTGAAAGAATCGTCCTCGCCTGTCTTCAGATGGTCACAGAAGACCCCACCACTGGCCTACCAGAGGAGGTCATCAGCTACCGAGGAGGACGAAGCACCCAGCATGCCATCGCCACCTTCATCGAGAGCATTTCCTATGCCCTCGGTAATGGACACGAGAGAGCAACCATCTTCCTTGACCTCAAAAAAGCCTTTGACCTTATCGACCTCTACATACTGACATCCATGGCTGATCTTGGCATCACCGGCTGGCCTCTTGCCTATGTCCGAAATTACCTACAGAACAGGCGAGGCAGGGTACGTGTCCAAGGCACCTCTTCTCCCAACCGCCAACTAAAAAATGTCATCCCCCAGGGTGCAGTGCTCAGCCCCCTCCACTTCAATGCAGTCATGGCATCTCTCGTGAGGAGGCTTAAACAAGACCTCGCCACCCAAGAGATCACAGGCACAACAGATGACATCCCCATCACCTGCTCCCATGCGATCAACGCACAGGATCTGGCTGAGAAGGTGCTCCACCTGGTAGGAAACACCTGTCGGGATCTTGGACTAAAAATCTCCCCCACCAAGACCAAGATCATGCACATGTTCAGAGGTCACCACTTCACCCCCTCTACCTAGATGGATCCCCTATCGAATGGGTCTCCACCTTCGACTACCTAGGTATCCATCTAGACTGAGACCATAACATGAGAACCCTCTGCCACCACCTGGCCACCAGAATGACCAACAGACTCCTCCTCATGAAGAGGATCTCTGGCTCCTCCTGGGGCGCCCTAGACAGTGTACTTGCACTGTTCTACTGCCAGGCAGTCCACTCCCTCTTCGACTACGCCATGCCCACACTCGCTCTCACAGCCCTCGGGCTTGACAACCCCTGAACTCGACTACCCAAGAACAAGATCTTCGTGAATGAGTTCCGGAAACTTGAGAACATCCAACACCGGGCTGCCAGGCTTGTCCTCCATGTTTCCAGCACCACCAGGATTGAGATCCTCCTTGAATCCGGCCTCCCTCCCCTCCACCTCCAAGGCAAACAACTTCTCAGTGAATCTGGAGGGACTGAAGTTTGGATCCTGGTCGAGTCAAACCAATGACTTGCAAAATAGGTACCTGTTGCTCCTCGGCACTTGGCGTTATGAGGTCAGGACAGGGACTGGGCGCACAGTGTCAGGATAATGTGACTGTGTGCGACATCAGGTGATGGTGCCAGCGGTGTGATTTCCCAGTGGGGCAGCACTATAAACTGACCATGAGTGTGCGCTGTCACAAGTCGGTGCACATCCTGGTATGGCCTAGGGTCTTACTGGGGCGTAAGACTACACCAACCACCCAGCCTCCCCCGGCCCTCTTAGAGGACTGTGGTTGGGCGCTTAGGCTGACTTTTTCCTTTCCCCTCCCGCCCACCAATTTCTCTGACTACTACCTACTACCAATCGGAAGCCATCTCCCGACCACATGGGACTGCTTTCAGCGGTGCCCATACAGTGCTGCAGATTTGCAGCCTTCAGCACACTAATGCGACTGAAAACTCCCCAAAAACAAACCTATAATGAATGATAGGTGCACGCACACCACATAGACATCAAGCACACTCAGCCCCAACACACAACACACACAACACACCTCACAGAGACATCAAACCCACTCAGGCCCATAACGCACACACCACACACTCACCACATACACCACACATCACACACCACACATAGACATCAAGCACACTCAGCCCCAACACACTCTCACCACATACACACACTCACCACACACGCACCCACTCACACATCCCCACTTACACACACTGCACACACTGCACACTGTACACACCACAAACACACACATTCGCCTACATGCTACACACACTACACACATTGCACACACTACACACTGTACACACTACACACACCAGATACTACGCTCACGCACGCCCTGACATAGTGACACCAACTGGCCAGCATTGAAAACAAGCCTGGGTACCCGGGCTTATATGATATCATCATCATCATCATGCTGTCGGTCGCAATGCGACAAAGACTGCTTTTATTTCTTAGGTGCCACTATTTTGTGTGGTTGTGCATTTCATAAAAGCTGCTTGCAAAGTCTTGAAGTGCTGCTGGCTTTTGCAAGTTACTAGCAGCACTCTCTCGGGGAGCAAATAGAGGTCTCACACCAGCAAGAACACATCAAGACAGGTGCAAACTATTTGTCCCTGTAGTGGCTGGTCGGAGATGTTGGCAGATCCATTCACCCGCATTAATGCTGCCACGGAAGCAGGTTTTCTGTTAGGGTTTGCTCCCTTAGCCTTTGGTTCTGTCAAGTACCTGTACACCACAAGGCAGTGGTTTATAACTTTGCAAGGCAGGGGCGTTAAACTCCCTGAGGTATTTTAGCAGGTAGGTACTGCAATACCTGCATACCCAAATATGATATGGACAGTATGATATGGACAGTATAAATACAGCCTCAATACAAAAAATAAAAAATAAAAAAATAAATACACACTCACCCAAATCCTCACACACCCTAACACACACACACACACCTTCCCGTCTTCCCTCCCGCTTCTGTCCCTCTTGCCCCTCCCCTCTCCTTCACACTTTCCTTCCCCCCACACTCCTCCTCTCCCCTTCCACCCCCTCCCCGTCCTCCTCTCCTCCCCCTCCACCCCCTCATCCCCCCTGCCCCTGCTCTTCCCGCCCCCTCCCCGTCCGCCCACCATATCCCCTTCCCTTCCCTTCCCTTTTCCCTTCCCCTTCCACCCCGTCCCCCCCTCCCCCCCGTCACTCATCCCACTCCCTCAGCCCGTCCACCCAGTCCCCCCCCCCCTCCCCTGCTCCCCCCCCCCCCCTACCTCAGCTTCCTGACCATTTAGTCGCTCTGTCCGGTCGCACCTGGGAGGTGTGTGTTGGCTGCTGGATGAGGGTCACGTGGCACCTCCCCCTACCCCCACATATCCACTTCCACCCCCACCTCCACCCCCACCTCCACCCCACTCCCACTCGCACCTCCCGCCGTCCTCCCTCAATAACCCGAGAGCCTGTCGCACTAACCAACCCGCCGACAATATAATTTAATAGCCAGCCACATGCACATAGCTTAAAAAGACTTCACTTTAACTCTTCTCATCAACTATTTACTCAAATGAAAAAGAAGGAGAAAAAAGAGAGACACTATAAATAATCATAGTTCAGTGTTGTTAGATCAGGCAATGGACCTTTTATTTGTATTGTTATCCCACCAAATACCCGATGTCTACTTTCTGTGCGGGGGGGGGGGGGGGGGTGGTCGTTAAACAAATACAATTTATTTTTATTTTCCACCATATTTTTGTATCAAAGAATTGTTAACAAGCCACCAGTCACCCCTTTCCAGTCCTGACCACCGACCACCCCCACCCCCACCCCCCTACCACACCCACACCCCACCACGCCTCTTGTCGCCCTCCCGCTCCATTATGGACATTGACATTCCATTTGGTCACATTTTGTTTCGCGCGTAATTTATGCTCCCCGTGGGAGGGTGTCGTAATGGACGCTGGTCCCGCTCAGGTGGGAGGGGGTGGGTGGGTGGGGGGGGGAGTGGGGAGGGGAGGAGGCGGTGTTATAGGGGCTGAGCACGAGCAGGTCCTACTTATTACTCGCCCAGGGGTTAGGGGGGTCGTCGGGGTCCAAAGAGCTGTTCCACCAATCGAACCCCAAACCAAATACACTTTTTTTTATTACTCGCCACCCTCCTCCCTCCGCATAGCAAGCGCGCCCCCCTAAAAAAAAAAAAACATTAAAAAAACAAACAGTAATGGTTTAATTTAGTTGTTTGTTAATGAAAACGACACCCTGATATTCCTTTCGTTAGATATTTCATATTGCATAGCTTCGGGTGAAACATTCAAGGTGGCCGAATCGGTAGAGCGTGCGGAAGGAAGATCGGGAGTTAGAATCCCAGCCGAGTCAAACGAATGACTTACAAAATTGACACTTGTCACTACCTAGCCTGGCGCTTGGCATTAATAGGATAGAGCAAGGACTGGTTAGCTCAGTGTCAGGATAATGTGACTGAGTGGGATGTCCGGGTCATGGTGCTGGTGGCCTGATCTCCCAGTGGGGCAGCACTATAAAGTCACCATGAGTGTGTACAGCCACAAGTCGGTACCCGTCCTGATATGGCTCTAGATTTTGCTAGGATGTAAATCACCAATAAACAAACATTCAAGGGGGTTACTCTGTGCGTGTGTGTATATGTGTGTGTGTTTGTCAAGTAATACCAAACATTGTGACCATCTTGATGAAAAGATTGAAGTCGTTATCACCCATGTTGGCCGGGTTTTGTATATATTCTATGTTTGCGGAATACATAGACATTTTTGTGTCTGTAAATAAGAACGGTCAAAGAAGACAGGCTCAAAAGTATACATTAGAAGCAGTGCATGGTGAATGGTAAGCAATGCTAGTAATAATGTCTCCAAGACACCTGAAGATTGATCTTTTGGAATTGCGGTATGTGCGCCCACAGCTAGTTGAAGATTTGATGTCAACCAGACACCTGAAGACTTCTGTTTGGCAATATTGGCATTGATGTCAACCAGACACCTGAAGACTTCTGTTTGGCAATATTGGCATTGATGTCAAACAGATACCTGAAGATTTCTGTTTGGCAATATTGGCATTGATGTCAACCAGACACCTGAAGATTGCTGTTTGACAATATTGGCATTGATGTCAACCAGACACCTGAAGATTGATGTTTGACAATATTGGCATTGATGTCAACCAGACACCTGAAGATTCCTGTTTGACAATATTGGCATTGATGTCAACCAGATACCTGAAGAGTTCTGTTTGGCAATATTGGCATTGATGTCAACCAGACACCTGAAGATTGCTGTTTGACAATATTGGCATTGATGTCAACCAGATACCTGAAGATTTCTGTTTGGCAATATTGGCATTGATGTCAGCCAGATACCAGAAGATTGCTGTTTGACAATAGTGGCATTGATGCCTACCAGACACCTGAAGATAGATTTCCAGTAGCAGTATTGGTACCGCTCAGATACCTGCTGATTGATGTTGGCTTTGTATGTTTGATTGTTGGGGTTTTGCATCCTGGCAACATCTAGGGCCATATCAGGATGGGTACTGACTTGTTACTATGCACACTCATGGTGACTTTATAGTACTGCCTCTCTGGGAAACCAGGCCATTGGCACCATGACCCAATCTTCTAACCAGTCGCATTATCCTGATACTGAGCTAACCAGTCCTTGCCATACCCTAGTAATGGTGAGTGCCAGGCTAGGTAGTGATGAGTATCAATTTTGTAAGTCATTGGTTTGACGCAACTCGGATTAAAACCCCCAACTGTCTGCACGGGAAGCCTGTACTCTGCCGATTTGGCCACTGCATCTGCGGTTAGCAGTAATTGGATTGATGCCCATCATACACCAGAAAATTTATATTTGACAATAACAACATTGGTGCCTACTTACCTATATGGCAAGCAATAACGCAACTAATTCACACCAGACACCTGTCGACAATGGTGATAGCGACACTCTGGGTACTATGGAAATGGAGGAGTGGGGGGCATAGCTCAGGTGGTAGTGTGTCCACCTGTGAAAGTGTCGGTCATCCTATCGATCCTGCTCAGTGGACCCATTTGCAGTTTGGCCCACAACTGGTTCATCAAAGTCTGTGGTATGTGCTGTCCTGTCTGTTGGAAAGTGCATGTAAAAGACCCTTGCTGCTTATTGGAAAGAGTAGCCTATGTGGCGGCAGCAGGTTTCCTCCAAAGAAATATGTCAGAATGACCATATGACTGACGTCCCATAGCCGATGATGCAAAAATGTGCTCTAGAGGCATCATTAAATAAAACAAGCTTTACGTTTGCTATCGAGATGTGTGTGTTGGCTGCTGGATGAGGGGTTATCTGTGGCGGAGTGGTTAGAGTGTCTGACCTTTTTCTAGGTCGGACTCCTAATCTGAAGGTTGGTGGTTCGATTCACCATGCCATCACCTCTGCCAATTTGGATTTCCACCACTGTGTATAACTTACAGCATCATCACAGGCCAGTTGCTCTCATACCATGTCTATGTGGTGTGGGAGGTTAACATTCCCTTGGGTCAGTAAAAGTGTATGCTTTGGCTTTCTATTGACAAACTGTTTAATCATGAAAACAAGTCTATTCATATTCAGACTTATCCATGATAGGCCTAATAAATCTTCAAGAAAGAAAAAAAAAAGTGTGAGGATCCATTTTAATAGTCCCTTTGCTATAACTGCAGGGTAGATTAATTGATTGGTTGATTGTGGTTTTATATCCTAGGAACATCTGAACTCCTATCAGAGTGGGTAGCAGCTTATGACAATGCACATTCCTGGGAGCTTTATAGTGCCGCACCAAATGATAGTGTCAATTACCAATTTTGAATACTTTCAGTTGGCTGAGAATCATCTGCGTGGCTTTGAAAGGCTAATGGAGCGTGTTTAAAAATATTTGTGTAAACATGGCAGAAACTCAAAATCGTCGGCTTATATAATTTAAATTGATTGATTGATTGGTGGTTGCTTTACGCCGTGTCGGCAGCATAGGCCACATCCATGTCGAGTTATTTAGAAAGGGGAGTGGACATTGTTAACAAAATAAAAGACATGACAGAAACTAGAAAATTGTCAGATTATGCAATTTCGAAAGGGCAGTGGACAGTATTTAAAAAAACAAACATAGCAAAAACTCACAAATCGTTGGATTATGCAATTTCGAAAGGGTAGTGGACTGTATTTAAAAAAAGAAAACATAGCAAAAACTCACAAATCGTTGGATTATGCAATTTTGAAAGGGTAGTGGATGCTATTTTTATTTTTTTTAACATAGCAGAAGCTCACATATCGTTGGATTATGCAATTTTGAAAGGGTAGTGGACGGAATTTAAAAACAAAAACATAGCAAAACTCACAAATCGTTGGATTATGCAATTTCGAAAGGGGAGTTGATGCTTCTTTTTTTTTTAGCATAGCAGAAGCTCACAATTCGTTGGATTATGTAATTTTGAAAAGGTAGTGGACGGTATTTAACAACAAAAACTAGCAAAAACTCTCACAAATAGTTGGATTATGCAATTTTGAAAGGGGCGTGGGTAGTGGACGGTATTTTAAAAAACAAACATAGCAAAAACTCACAAATCATTGGATTATGCAATTTTGAAAAGGTAGTGGACAGTGTTTAGAAAGCAAAAAAACACCCCAAAACATGGTAGAAACTAACAAAAATATGCAATTTCCAAAAGGCAGTCGACGGTGTTACTCTATTCCTCCTGCCACTTCAGCAACCTCCTCCACATCAACCCCCCCCCCCCCCCACACACACACACGCAGGCATGCCGGCCGGCCGTGGCGCCCCCTACCTGATGAAGACGGAGCGCCGGGCGGGCCGGGCGCTGGTTGCTCACGACATGGGCTGGTGTCCGGTGTGCTGCTCTATCGGCGTTAATTGACGTCTGACGACCGCCTAGCGTGACTCGGCCACCTGTGTGTGTGGGGGGGGGGGGGGGAGGGAGAGGAGGAGGGGGGGGGGGCACCAGGGGGCGCCACAGCCCGGCCCGCCGAAACCACGGCCAGTTCGGGCTGCAGGGTGTATGTGTGGGTGTGTGTGGGTGTGTGTGTGGGGATTGGTTGGTTGGTTGTTTTACGTCCTGGCAACATCTAGGGTCATATCAGGATGGGTACCGACTTGTGACAGCGCACACCTTCTTTATAGTACTGCCCCACTGGGAAATCAGGCCGCCAGCACCATGACCCGATATCCCACTCAGTCACATTATCCTGACAGTGAGCTAACCAGTGCTTGCCCTATCCTATTAATGCCGAGCACCAAGCTAGGAAGCGACAAGTATCAATTTTGTAAGTCATCGGTTTGACTCGACTGGGAATTGAACTCCTGATCCCCTGTATGGGAGGGCCTGCGCTCTACGGATTCGGCCACTACATTGAGGGTAGGGGTGAGGGGGAAGAGATGGAGGGTGGGGGAGTGTGTGTGTGTGTGAGGTTGAATAAATGGAGGGTGGGGGAGATGTGTATGTGGGGTGGTTTGGGGTAAAGAAATGCAATGACGGTATTGTGATGTGGGTATGGGTGCGGGTGGGGGCGGGGGTGTGCTGAGTTGGATCACGTGACTACCACTGACACTGCATCACAGTCACACGCTAATCTGCGACTGTCTGCATGCGTCTTTTGCAACCTCACTAGCAGCACTGTCACCGCCGGCTGGTTACCATGTTACATGTACCTGCACACTCGGACTGTCACAACTGTCAGTATACCATGTGCCTGCATAACACCACTCGAACTGTCACAACTGTCAGTATACCATGTACTTACATAGTATTACTCGCACTGTCACAACTGTCAGTATCCCATGTACCTGCACATCACCACTCACACTGTCACAACTGTCAGTATCCCATGTACCTGCACAGCACCACTCACACTGTCACAGTTGTCAGTATCCCATGTACCTGCACATCACCACTCACACTGTCACAACTGTCAGTATCCCATGTGCCTGCACAGCACCACTCACACTGTCACAGCTGTCAGTATCCCATGTGCCTGCACAGCACCACTCACACTGTCACAACTGTCAGTATCCCATGTGCCTGCACAGCACCACTCACACTGTCACAACTGTCAGTATCCCATGTGCAGGTCACACTGTCACAACTGTCAGTATCCCATGTGCCTGCACATCACCACTCACACTGTCACAACTGTCAGTATCCCATGTGCCTGCACAGCACCACTCACACTGTCACAACTGTCAGTAGCCCATGTGCCTGCACAGCACCACTCACACTGTCACAACTGTCAGTATCCCATGTGCCTGCACAGCACCACTCACACTGTCACAACTGTCAGTATCCCATGTGCCTGCACAGCACCACTCACACTGTCACAACTGTCAGTATCCCATGTGCCTGCACAGCACCACTCACACTGTCACAACTGTCAGTATCCAATGTGCCTGCACAGCACCACTCACACTGTTACAACTGTCAGTATCCCATGTACCTGCACAGCACCACTCGGACTGTCACAACTGTCAGTAGCCCATGTGCCTGCACATCACCACTCACACTGTCACAACTGTCAGTATCCCATGTGCCTGCATATCACCACTCACACTGTCACAACTGTCAGTATCACATGTACCTGCACATCACCACTCACACTGTCACAACTGTCAGTATCCCATGTGCCTGCACAGCACCACTCACACTGTCACAACTGTCAGTATCCCATGTGCCTGCACAGCACCACTAATGTCACAACTGTCAATAGCCTGTGCCTGCACACACTCACACTGTCACAACTGTCAGTATCCATGTGCCTGCACAGCACCACTCACACTGTCACAACTGTCAGTATCCATTCTCACAGCACCACTCACGTCACCACTGCAACCATCCACACACCACACACCACCACCACCACCACCACCACCACCACCACCACCACCACCACCACCAGCTCCACCACCACCACCACCAGCAGCAGCAGCTCCACCACCACCACCACTACCATCAGCTCCACCACCACCACCACCACCACCACCACCACCATCCACCACCACCACCACCACCACCACCACCACCACCACCTTCAGCTCCACCACCACCACAACCACCATGTCACTAGTCCTGCGCCTCCCACCCCTCACCTTCCCTCCCCCTCCCCCCCCTCCCCTCTATTACTCTTCCCCTCATCATTCCCCCACCCCCTCCACGCTCCCCCTCTTCCCTACTCATTCCCCCTCCTCGTCCGCTGCCTTCCCCAATCCCCCCCTCCTCTTTTCCCCCTTCTCCCCCTCCCCTTCTCTGTCCCCCCTCCCCTAACACTCCCCCCGTTCCCCCTTCCCCTCCCCCTCCTCTTTCCCCCCTTCTCCACCTCCCCATTCTCTGTCCCCCCTCCCCTTCCATATCCGCCCCCCCCCCATCACTGCACACACCACTCTACACCCACAGGTCACACACAAACACACCACAACGTACATGCGCACCACCCATAAACACACAACACAACATAGATCCACATCACACCACACACACCACACACACACCCGACACACCACACACACTGCCCCCGACCCTCCCTGATTGGCTCCCGGCCCGTGATGACGACACCATTCTGTCACCACACACGTCTTACACTATAGCCCCGTTCATACAACACAACTTTAGGCCGAACTAGATAAGGCGAACTAGAGGAGGCGAACTAGGCGTCCTGTCCACACAAGCAGTACTTGGGGCGGTTTAAGGCGGAAATCGATCTCTGCGCATGAGAAAGTCCATACTAACCAGCACCAGTTTCGATTCGTCGATGTCACCAGGAGAGAGTGTGGGTTCGACCTAGATATGTATAGACTGAGTCGTATTGTTTTGGAACGGTCAAAACTTCTGCTGTGCACTGAAACCCTCAAAATAAATGATGAAAAAAATATCTGTGCACCTCTATCCGGTTCATAGACCAAATTATATTATATAGTGTGACGTGCTTAATCCGCCACAAGTAAACCGCTACTGTCCACACAGGCAAGGTGGGCCGACTTAAGCTAGTTCGCTTCATCTATACTACCTCGAGAGGTGGTTTACTTGAAGCGAAGTTGGTGATTCGGCTCATGCCTAAGTCGCACCAACATCACGTCCACACGACCAATTTGAGTCAAACTGAAGGAGGCGAATTAGTTAAGCCGACTTAACTCGCCAGTGTGAACGGGGCTTTAGTTACAGGCGTTCAGACATCTCGTCCCTGCTTGGTTACAGCGAGACTTGGAACTAACTGTTTAGTGGTTTACATACAGACAACTTTTACTTGTCAGTGCCACTTCTACACACAATACACACATATCATACACACTGCCCTCACAATGCACACCACACTACACACATACCACACATACTACACACTCCACACACACTGCACACATATTTTACACACTGCACTCATAACGCACACCACACTACACACATACTGCACAAACCACACACATATTGTACACACTGCACTCACAATGCACACCACACTGCACACATAGCACACATACTGCACACACCACACACACTGCACACATACCACACACATGGCAACACTGCACACACTGCACAGACACCACACACACTGTACACATATCATACACACTGCACTCATAATGCACACCACACTACACACATACTGCACACACCACACACACTGCACACATATTTTACACACTGCACTCATAACGCACACCACACTACACACACACTGCACACTCCACACACATATTGTACACACTGCACTCACAATGCACACCACACTGCACACATAGCACACATACTGCACACACCACACACACTGCACACATATTACACACACTGCACACATACCACACACATGGCAACACTGCACACACTGCACAGACACCACACACACTGCACACATATCATAAACACTGCACTCATAATGCACACCACACTACACACATACCACACATACTGCACACATATCATACACACTGCACTCATAACGCACACACTGCACACATACCCACACACACAGCAACACTGCACCCACACACCACACACTGCACACACACTGCACACATATCATACACACTGCACTCATAATGTACACCACACTACACACATACTGCACACACCACACACACTGCACACATTGTACACACTGAATTCATAATGCACACCACACTACACACATACTGCACACATACTGCACACATACCACACCATACCACACACACTGCACATATACCACACACACTGCACACATACCACACACACTGCACACACCACACACTGGACACACCACACACACTGCATGCACACCAGACACTGCACACATACCGTGCACAGTACACACACTGTGCACACATTGTATACACACTACACATACTGTACACACTGCATACATACCGCACATACAACACACACACACACTGCACACGCCATGCTGATATTAAGTGATAGTTCTCTGTATATATATATATATATGTGTCTGTGCTTATAATATGCCTGGACCTGCTTTGGCAGCCATTGCCTCGTCGCTGCTGTGAAAATTTGGAAAACCCTTCAGTAACATGGTTAGTTTTTTAAAAGAAGGACAAACGGAAAAGAGTAACACCCCCAAAAATAAAAGTGCTAAAACCACACAAGCACCCCTTCTGCCGGCCGTGAGTGACTCACCCCGCCGCTCGCCGCCAGGTGTCAGCACCCGCACATGCATATGTAACGCGCGGGACGTAACGACCCCTGGTGGGGCAGTGGTCACGTGACCCGCCGCCATTTTGGATCATTGCGCATGTAAGGTCGCGCACACGGTTGCTTCCTCGTGGTCACGTGGTGGGCGGTGGTTTTACTAATGGGTTCGACAAATGAAGACGGCTATTTTTAATGCGCGTGACTTTTCAATCCGAAGATAGGAAGCCGAGTTATGGAATCAATCCGCAACTGAGTCAAGACGAAGACTTACAAAGTTGATGCTTGTTGCTGCATTGCCTGATACTCGGCATTAGTGGGATGGGGCAAAGAACTGGTTGGCTCATTGTCGGGATAGTGCCACTGAGTGGGATATTGAGTCAACACGTGCCACTTATGATGTATCCCAGTGGGGCAGTACTGCATAAAACCACCATTACTTGTTCCAGGTCGGTACTGTTCCTGATATGACCTGAGGTGTTGCTAGGATGTAATACCCCAAACATGCATCCACTGACTCTGTGCTCACCCTATAGTGCATCTTTACCCTACCAGATGCAGTGGCTGAATCGGTAGAGCGCATGCTTCCCATGTGGAAGGTCAGGAGTTTGAAACCCAGTCGAGTCAAACCAATAACTTACCAAATTGATACTTGTCATTACCTAGCACGGCACTCGGCATTAGTCGAATAGGGCAAGGACTGGTTAGCTCAATGTCAGGATAATGTGACTGAGTGGAATATTGGGTATGGTGCGGGTGCCTTAGAATCATTCATAGTGAGACATCACTGTAAAATCGCCACGAGTGCGCACTGTCACAAGTGGGTACCCATCTTGATATGACCTTAGATGTTGCCAGGATGTAAGACCCCAACAAACAAACATGTCTACCCCAAACTCACCCGGGGTGGCAGAATACCGGAAGTGCAGCAGTGAGACATTGTATTTGGTGCAGAGCGACTTATCACTATCACTGGCCATCTGTTTGATGTCCCTTTGTTTATTCACTGAAGGGGGCTGAGTGTCTTCAGATAGAAGCCATCGTTGACCTGTAGCACAGTCCCATTTAGAAGGGTGCTCGTGGGGGGTGTAGGGGTGACTGTCGGTGGTGGTGGGGTAGTGGTGGGTGGTGGGTGGTGGTGCATGATGGTGGTGGTGGTGGTGATGCGAGGATGGTGATGGTGGTGGTGGTGGTGGAGGATGGTCTTGGTGGTGGATGGTGGTGGTGGTGGTGTGAGGATGGTGATGGCGGTGGATGGTGGTGGTGGTGCAAGGATGGTGATGGGGGTGGATGGTGGTGGATGGTGGCGGTGGTGGTGCGAGGATGGTGATGGTGGTGGTGGTTGTGGTGCGAGGATGGTGATGGTGGTGGATGGTGGTGGTGGTGGTGGGGGGTGGGTGTGGGGTGGTGGGGTGGTGGGGGGTGGTGCGGAGGTGTGGTGGTGGGTGGGTGGGGTGGTGGGGGTGGGTGGTGGGTGGTGTGGTGGTGGTGGGGTGGTGATGGTGGTGGTGTGGTGGTGGTGGTGGGGGGGGGTGGTGGTGGGGTGGTGGTGGAGGTGGTGGGGTGGGGTGTGGTGGGGTGGTGTGGAGGTGGGGTGGTGGGGTGGGTGGTGGGTGGTGGTGGGTGGTGGTGTGGTGGTGGGGTGGTGGGGGGTGGGTGGGGTGGGTGGTGGTGGTGGTGGTGTGGATGGTTGGTGGGGATGGTGGAGGTGGTTGTGGTGGGTGGTGGTGGTGGGGGGGTGGTGGTGGGGTGGGTGGGTGGGGGTGGTGGTGGTGGGGTGGTGTGGGGGTGGGGTGGTGGTGGTGGTGGGGTGGGTGGTGGGGGTTGGTGGTGGGGGGTGGTGATGGTGGTGGTGGGGTGGGGTGGTGGGGTGGTGTGGTGGTGGATGGTGGTGGACGGTGGTGGTGGTGGTGCGAGGATGGTGATGGTGGTGGTGGATGGTGGTGGGTAGGGATGGCAGGGGTATGGTGGTGGGTGGTGGGGGGAGGTAGTGGTGGTGATGTGGTGCGGTTTAGGACGACTGGCAGATGGTTTGTCGGGTGAGTGTTGGGGTGTAGGGTGAGTGGTGTGTGTTGGTGAGTGGTGTGTGGTGTTGGTGGGTGGAGTGGTGTAGTGGTGGATTGAGTGGATGGGTGGTAATGGTGATGGTGGTGGTGGTTGTGTATGTGGTGGTGGATGGTGGTGGTAATGGTGGTGGATGGTGGTGGTGGTTGTGTAGTGGTGAATGGTGGTGGTGGTTGTGTAGTGGTGAATGTGGTGGTGAATGGTGGTGGTGGCTGGTGGTGGTAATGGTGGTGGTGGTGTAGTGGTTATTGTGGTGGTGGATGGTGGTGGTGGATGGTGGTGGTAATGGTGGTGGATGGTGGTGGTGGTTGTGTAGTGGTGAATGTGGTGGTGGATGGTGGTGGTAATGGTGGATGGTGGTGGTGGTGTAGTGGTTATTGTGGTGTAGTGGTTATTGTGGTGGTGGATGGTGGTGGTGGATGGTGGCGGTAATGCTGGTGGTGGTACAGGAGATGGCAAGGGTACTGGTAATGGTGGGTGGCTGGGGGGAGGTATATGCAGCTGGTAAGATGTCACGTACATCGGTCAATAACTAGGACGACCTGCCACAAGATGGACTTATCTCACGGAAATCACCGCTAAGTGTATGTGTGTGTTGGTTGGGTAAAGGGGCTGGCTACGTGTGCGGATGTGGCGCAGATCGCAGGTTGGCCGACTTACGCTGCACCTTGGCCCAAGCAGCTCACCCAGGTGGGTTGAGAGTTGGGAAGCGCTCATACAGGTGAGGCGATGTGTGTGGGAGGGGGGGGGGGCTTACACTGGAGGACACTCGGGTGACACTGGTGTCCCCAATATACCTGTACGAAAATACACTTACCTGTGCACCGCCACCCCACACCGGGCACCAACGCCTCCCCTCCTCCCGCTACCCCTCCCGCTCCTCCTCCTCCTCTCACTCCTCGTCCTACCCCCTTCCCTCTCCACCTCCCCTCCTTCCCCTCCCCGTCCTACGCCCTCCCCCACCTCCTCCTCCACCTCCTCACCCTTCCCCTCCTTCTCACTCTCCCCCCGTCCTCCCCATCTGCCCGTCCTCCCTGTCCTCTCCTTCCTCCTCCCTCTCCTCACCCTCTTTTCCGTCCTATTCCTCCACCATCTCCTTGCCCCTCCTCTCGTTCCTTTCCTCCTCCCCTCCCCTCCCCTCCCTCCCCTCCTCCTCTCCTCCTCACTCGGCCTGCTCCCGTCCTCTCCCGCCCCCTCTCCTTCTGCTCCTCCCCTCTGACTTGTGCCCTCGCCTCCCCCTCCTTCCTCCTCTTCTCCCCTCTTATATCCACTTCCGTGTCCCCTCCTGCCCCTCACTTCCTCGACCTCCTCGGTCCCCCCTCCCCACACACTCCCATTCGCATTCAACACAACACACCACACCTGGAGGACCCTGGACAAGTTGTTGTAAGAGGGGGGGGGGGGCGCTAGATCTTATAGAGAATGGGGGTGAAATGGAGGGGGGGAGCAGGGACAGTAAGACTAATGGGGCTCACCCTAGACTAAAGAAATTGTAATATGACAACAAAAGAAATGGAAATATGACGACAATTGGTTAATCTAATCCATGACAAACTTTGCAACAACAAAAAACACGACACAAAAGAACAAGCAGAAGACCACCACCACCACCACCACCACCACCATCACCACCACCACCATCATGACCACCACCACCACCTCCACCACCACCACCACTTCCACCACCATCACCACTTCCACCACCACCATCACCACCACTACCTCCACCACCACCACCACCACTTACACCACCTCCACCACCACCACCACCACTTACACCACCACCACCACCACCACTTACACCACCACCATCACCACCACTACCTCCACCACCACCACCACCACCACTTACACCCCACCATCCCCCCACTACCACCACCACCACCACCATCACCACTTCACCACCACCACCACCACTTACACCACACCACTTACACCACCACCACTTACACCATCACCACTTACACCACCACCACCACCACCACTTACACCACCACCACTTACACCACCACCACTTACACCACCACCACTTACACCATCACCACCACTACCACCACAACCACCACCACCATCACCACTTACACCACCACCATCACCACCACTACCACCACCACCACCACCACCATCACCACTTACACCACCACTTACACCACCACCATCACTACCACCACCACCACCCTACCCCCCCACTTCACCACCCCACCCCACCACCCTTACACCCACCACCCTACACCCCACCCCACCACCACCACCACTTACACCACCACCACTTACACCACCACCACTTACACCACCACCACTTACACCACCACCACCTACCGAAAAAAAAGAAGAAAAAAAAAGTCTGAATTCATGGAGAGTTTATTGGATTCTTATTAACACCTTATTTATATTAGCGAAACGGGTGCTATTAAATGTGAACTTTATTACTCCGTATTAAGTTTGCTTCATATACAGGGGGGGGGGGGGGGGGGGGACATTACGACACTTCCCCGCGTCTATTCCGCGCGCTGTTAATCCTGATTAATCGCCGATCATACGGCGTGCTTCCCATTACCAGGAGATGGGGAGGGGCGGGGTGGGGGCTGGGGGGGCTGGGGGCTGGGGGTGTGGGGGCGGGGGAAGAAACCGTCGGCAGGCAGAGGTGGCAGCCATTTGTGGAGTCCCTTTTTTCTTTTTGTTGATGCAGGGATTAATGTGTCGGCGGATGAAGAGGGGCTGTGTCTGAAAACACGGTCCAGGTGTTCAGTGTGATGGGCACGCCTCACTAACAAATCAACGCCTTTAATTCTGCCAGTGATGGTAATCATTGTCTCCTTTATCACCACCGTTATTATTAATAGTATTGATATTGTTGATATTAGTGATATTAGTAATATTAGTAATATTAGTAATATCATTAATATAATTAATATTGTTGATATTATTGATAGTATTAATATCATTAATATCATTAATGTCATTAATGGCATTAATGTCATTAATGTCATTAATGTCTTAAATGTCATTAATATCATTAATATTGTTGATATTATTGATAATGTTAATATTATTAATGGTATTACACTTATTACAATTATTAATATTATTAATATTATTGATGTTGTAGATATTGTTGATATTGTTGATATCATAGATACTATTTATATTATAAATAGTGTTAATATCATTATCATTGATACCGATAATACCAGTAATATTAATAATATTATTAATATCATAAATATCATTTATATCATTAATATTATTAATATTATCAACATCATTAATATCATTAGTATCATTAATATCATTAGTATAATTAATATAATTAATATTAATATAATTCAGTGGTGATAATGAAAATGAAAATAACAAAAACTAATGTGCTTAAAAATAATAATACCAGATAATTGTATTATGCATTTATTATCTATTACGGAATATGTAATAATCTGTATACAAATAATTTTTCAAATATTGTTAAAGTAATAATAATTACAAAAATAATACCGGATAATTGTAACATGAGTTTATTATTTATTACGGAGTATGTTTTTTGTAGTGTAATTGTGTTGCTGGGCTTTGTAAAAAAAAAAAAAAGGAATGAAGCTTTCGCCATTTTGATTAATAGAAGCTGAGATTGTCTATTTATGTTGAGCAGTAGTAGGACAATACCCAGAAGTGAAGTTGTTATTCCATGATGGAAATAGATATTTAATTGCTGAAAGGTGATTTTTGACGGTGGAGTTGTGTTAGTAATAGTAGATAGATGTCCAATGAATGTTCATCAAGACAGCAGAGACGCTGTGCTGTTGTAATGGCGGCTTTATTGTGGGTAGGTGCATTAAGTTAGAACAATTACACGCACAAAGGAACGCAGCCAACACCACGCTGCCATAGTTTAAAGGCCTGAGACGTGATAGAACCATGTGTGAGCGGGTGATTGAAGCACGGAGTGAAGCGCGTGGTGGCGCCCCATGAAGTGAGACATGATAGAACGATGTGTGAGCGGGTGATTGAAGCGCGGAGTGAAGCGCGTGGTGGTGCCCCATGAAGTGAGACGTGATAGAATGATGTGTGAGGAGGTGATTGAAGCACAGAGTGAAGCGTGTGGTGGCACCCCATGAAGTGAGACATGATAGAACGATGTGTGAGCGGGTGATTGAAGCACCGAGTGAAGCCCCATGAAGTGAGGCTTGATAGAACTGGGGAGTGAGTATGTGATTGAAGCATGGAGTTGGTGGTGGATTCTAGGAGTGAAGCTTGTGGTGGCTGGCGCCCATGAAGTGAGACGTGATAGGAGGGGGGGTGAGTATGTGATTGAAGCGTGGAGTGAAGCGCGTGGTGGTGGCCTATGAAGTGAGAGGTGATAGAAGGGGGCTGAGTATGTGATTGAAGCACGGAGTGAAGCATGTATTGGCGCCCCATGAAGTGAGACGTGATAGATCGGGGGTGAGTATGTGATTGAAGCACGGAGTGAAGCACGTGGTGGCGCCCCATCAAATGAGACGTGATAGAACGGGGGGTGAGCAGATGATTGAAACACAGACTGAAGTGTGTGATTGCACCCCATGAAGTGAGATGTGATAGATTGGGGGGTGAGTATGTGATTGAAGCGCGAAGTGAAGTGTGTGGTGGCGCCCCATGAAGTGAGACATGATAGAAGGGGCGTGAGTATGTGATTAAAGCACAAAGTGAAGCATGTTGTGGCACCCCATGAAGTGAGACATGATAGATCGGTTGGTGAGTATGTGATTGAAGCGTGGAGTGAAGCGCTTGGTGGCGCCCCCTGAAGTGAGACGTGATAGAAGGGGGGTGAGTATGTGATTGAAGCGCGGAGTGAAGCATGTGGTGGCACCCCATGAAGTGAGATGTGACAGAAGGGGGGGTGAGCAGGTGATTGAAGCGCGAAGTGAAGCACGTGGTGGCATTCCATGAAGTGAGATGTGATAGATCAGGGGTGAGTATGTGACTGAAATGCGGAGTGAAGCACGTGGTGGCGCCCCATGAAATGAGACGTGATAGAACAGGGGGTGAACAGGTGATTGAAACGCCCGGTGAAGTGTGTGATGACGTCCCATGAAGTGAGATGTGATAGAACGGGGGATGAGCAGGTGATTGAAACGCGGAGTGAAGCGTGTGACAGTGCCCCGTGAAGTGAAGTGAGAAAAACGAGGGTCGGAGAAAGGGGGAGTAAGATATACACACGACGTTTATATTTGCATAATGCATTATAGTGCCGCGTTCAAAACACCTTTCACACACATGTGAACTGTATGACACATATCACAAATCAATGATGCATTCGTCACACACAAGTCCTTGGACTAGTGCTGCCCAGCCATGAAAACAAGTATTAACACACTTATCCGTTATAAGCAGGATAAATAAATTCATCACACACAAAAATGCCCAACTGTCCTATAGTATCCTAGTAATCCCAATTGCCAGGCAAGATAGCTGCAAGTGTCCGCTTTAGTTAGCCTGAACCGGGAATTGATCCCATGACCCTCGCACAGGAAGTGGATGCACTACTCATTCGACAGCTCCATTCGGTGGTGATACTAAAAATAATAACTACATCCACATGAGTTTGTGGATTCGAATCCGGGTCGAGTCAAACCAATGACTTAAAAATTGATACTTATCGCTTCCTAGCCTGGCGCTCGGCATTATTAGGATAAGCACTGGTTGGCTCAGTGTCAGGATAATGTGACTGAGTGGGATGTCACATTATCAGGTCATGGTGCTGGTGGCCTGGTGTCCCAGTTGGGCAGCACTATAAAGTCACCATGAGTTTGCACTGTCACAAGTCAGTATCCGTCCTGATATGACCTTAGATATTGCTATGACGTAAAACAACAACAAACAAACAAATCTCCATGACTACATCATGTCAGGCTTGCGTTATCATTATTCCATCACCCCTTTGTTTTCTTGTCCTTTTTCTGTTGCATTTCTTGCCAGAATAAACTACTCCTTTCGCTTTTTGTCGCCTTTCGCTTTTTTGTCATTGAGGAAAGAATAATATGAGCGGTTGACCTGACCTTAGATGTTGCTAGGACGTAAGACAACAAACAAGCAAACAAAGATCAGTAGTTGACCCGAGGACACTGGTACGACTAGAATCAACGTAACATTACCATAACAGTGCATTTATATAGATATAGATATATATATATATATAATATATATATATATATATATATATATATATATATATATATATATATATATGGGTTTTGTGACTGTCAGTTGCAAAATCAGGCTATATGTAGTTGGGAAAAAATCTCCTTTAAGATGATTGCTTGATTGAATTATGGTGATTTCATACCATTTTGGTAGCGAAGATTATATTCATAGCGAAAAGTAAGTCGACTTTATTCTTCGAGAAACTAACATATAAAAATAGTAAAATTGAAATAAATACATAGTCCGAAACCACTCCCTTCCCTCTCCCTCTCTGAAATCTCCCCTGCCAAAAAGAGTAAAAGAAATAACAACTACCAAACTATACCCACCAGCCTATAACACCTGACTAAACCAATCAATCCTATACTACCGACAAAGCTATAGTTGACCAAGACAATTTAAATGAGTCGTGCAACCATTATTTGAATAATCCAAAATCCACTACTACCTGTATCAGCAAGTCATGCCCATTGTATTAATGTCTCGTCACAGGTATGATCATCACATCACTGATATAGTCTAACGGTAAATGGCTATTCTCCAGTCTACATGTACAAAATAAGATCCCCACTATATTTGTAATGGCTGATTTTAACCTACTATTCTCTATATTGTTCATACCATCTCATCATCTCATCCATAAATAGTTCATATGCTATAAGTGTTAAGGCCGGAAGACCAGCGCCTCAGTGCTGAAAAAAGACATTATTCAACTGGAATAAAGAATTTGAACAACAACAAAAGAAAGAAATAAGGGACATCACTTTTAAGAATATGAAGGTTAAGGCTTCTTGAAGATGGAAACAATGTATTAATAACAATAATAACGAGACCAATAACAATAATCTGACCTGGACCTTGTTTGCCTTGTCATTTAGTGAATATGAAATTGTGAACAGATACAGTAAATACCCACACAAACTGATTTTCTTCAGTACAAAGATTAGCTTGTAATTTAAATTGATAGCCTGATTTTAAAGAAAGATAGGTATTTGTTGCAATGCACTTTATATTCTTGAGGTTTTTTATTATTATTAAACATGGGGAATGTCTATCGCGGAGAATAACCGGTATATAAAGTCTGTGCCAGAGATGCTCTGTGGCTTTTAAAATTGTCAGCCAACAAAGGCTGTGCAAACTTGCATTTGTTTGTACATTCGTTGATTAAAGCTGCATAGTCCGATGAAATATCAAATTTTCAAAACCAAACCAATTATCTAGATTTGATTTTACATATCTAACTTAGATACTGATGCACTTATTAAGCATTTGTTTCTGCGAAGAAGGCAATACTGAGTCAATTTAACAGAACCTGTTACTGCAGAAGTCTATGGTGCCAGAGTTTTGGCAAGCTTGCCAAAACTAATTTTCCATGTTTGCACTCAAAATATCTCAAAAGTTTACCATTTAAAATAAAAGTAACTTTGAACTAATGTAAAGTAGATACTAGTGATCGATCTAATATATTTATCTCAGAAAAAATACAGAAATTCAAAACCATCGGACTATGCAACTTTAAACCGGGAAAATTTCAATCACGGACAACTGTTCTTCTTCCTTCCACTGTGCCTTGCTTTATCCGGGTAATGCAGAGTGCCAGGTTAGATAGCAATAAGTATACATTTTTAAGTCATTGATTTGATTCGACCGGGATGTTGAACCTGGGGTTTGAATCCCGTGACCTGCCACACAGGAAATGGATTCTCAATTCCTTTGGGCCACCTCCTTCTGGTATCTTTCTTCCTTTTCTTTCTTTCTTTCTTTCTTTCTTTTGTTATTGCATAAACGAGCGTGTCTGTTGTGAGAGCCCCCTGGTGGAGAATTATGAAGACAGCGTAAGAAAAAAATCTCCCAAAGTCTCTGGTGCATAATTAGCTGTATGGAAAGAAATTATGTAACATCACCGAGCTGCCTGCACCCGTCAGTCACTCCAAGGGACCAGTGCAAGAAATGTACACAAACCGGAAGTGCAGAGCTGCGCATGTTCTCACGAATGTCGCGTAGTGTTGGCAGGGTACACATCCTAAGTGGGCTGCACCAGTTTCTGGACTCTCATCGAGTTGGGAGTTAAGTGGGTTTCCTTCACTATCCTGTAAGATGAACCGTCCTACTTAATGCGTGTAACTAGTTCCTGACTCTGCCGTGCGGGGTCGGTGCGATCATTTCTGCCCTCCCCCCTCCCCCCTCCCGGACCTACCTGAGATCCTATCTCCCAACAATTCGTCGACCATTGTAGATAAATTGCAATAAATAGTACAACCGAAGTATATAATTTTATACACACACAATTATATCCACAATAGTCTGAATGTGGAGCGCCCCCCCCCCCCCCCCCCCGCCCCCAAATGAGGCAAAGGCTGAGGCCCATTTGAAATAAACCCACCGGCCCAAGATATCCATTACAATGCCTACATCTTACAAATATGTATAATTGCGTCTTTCCTTTATTATCGCACACCTACAAAGCTATTTCGCAATTCGCTATGAAACGACCACCTGAACATCAAGTTGGTTGTTGGAGTTTTACGTCCTGGCAACATCTAAGGTCATATCAGGATGGGTACCAACCTGTGACAGAGCGCACTCATGGCGATTGTTATAGTGCTTCCCCACTGAAAGACCAGGCCGCCAGCACGATGACCTGATATCCCACTCAGTCACATTATCCTGCCACTGAGCCAACCAGTTCTTGCCATATCCTAATAATGCCAAGCGCCTGTCTAGGAAGCGACAAATATAAATTGTTATGTCATTGGTTTGACTCGACCAGGGTTCGAACTGGTGGGTTCGAATCCAACAATCTACCAAAATCAACAATAAGATAACGCATGTGCAATAATTAATCTGCTATGGTGATGGCAGTTTTGATATTAACTTTTACTTTTAGCTCTGTCTAAAGCAGTAACCAGGCACGTGTATTGCGACTTTGTCTACGTGCACCCTAGCTTTAGAGCCTGTTTTTGTGTGCTTATTTTGTGTCGTTTTGTGGTGGTGATATATTAGTTCGACGTACCCTGTGCAAAGGAGCATACACTCAGTTGATGAGGGTGCTACTCCCTTGCAGTTATTGGAGGCGGTATCGTGGTGGGGACCAGTGTAGTGTCGTGTTTTTAGCGGCGTCTGCATCACCTGGAGGCGGGCCAGGTGAGATCAGCCTCCAACAGCCTCTTGGTAGGCACCCTCACCTCACACACGTGTGTGTAGGGGGGTGCAGAGACACGCACATGGTGACATACACACGTGTGTAAACATAGACACATGTACAGGGTCACGTACACATATGTGTACATGTATGGGAGGTGCATAGACGGGTCATTCTCTAAAACTGGGCACAAAAGTGTGACATGGAAACCAAAAGTGAAAACCTTCCAAATAATAGCAAAAATCCTTTCAACTAATAGCCTAATCCAATGTCTTATGAAGGTTTACATGTTGTGCATATGTTAGAGTTGAAAAAAATGAATTTCACTTTTTGAATTAGATCTTATACAAATTGAGCAATACATTAATATCACTCGTGCAACATGAAAATCAAAGACACATCCAGAACCTCATTTTAACATATACAACATAGTCAAACAAGATTTCCTTGATTACTGTTAAGCAGACATTGTTATGATTTACAAGAAAAAAGTTGAAAAATAAGTTGAAAAAAGGTTTGGCTACATGTATGGTGTCAATGTGTAAATCTTTACATTTTCACTCTAGCGCAAAATCATACAATTATAATTTTGATATCTTTTGTGGGATGAATTCAATACATGTAGAACTGCTAACATACCTAATATATAGAGGCTACAATAATTATTTGACTTGCTTTCAATAAAACAAAGACTTAATTATCAGCATCGTAATGTGGAGACCAAATATGTGACGGCGGTGAGAATGGGGGTCCGCAAGTTGTTACATGTGCCACTGACTGAGTGAAGGACTCGCCTTCAGAGGGCGCCAGGATTGTGCCAGTACAGATGACTGCCCCTCTATTTGAATACGGCAGTATTGCTGGCAATGCAGAAATTGATTCTGCTTCCCAAGGAGCTGTTGGCGATGTTTTCCTTTATGTCCAGTAACGTGGGACATACTTGCGTCCGGGCCGCTATTTTGACCGGCTTCTGGGGTCTCGTTAGCAAATGCCAGATTACAGCATCAGACTCAGTCTTGCGCAGGTATGATTTCTCCTTCTACTCATGGGGGCTAATGATTCATGTCCGCAAGTCCAAAACGATGCAGTACTCAGAACGGGAGTTGTTAATTCCCATCGTGATTGTCCCGAATACTGATTTGTGTGCAGTATATTGGGTGAGAAAGCACTTTCTCGAGACACATGTGGGTGCAGAGGATGCTGCGTTCCAGCTCCATGCACTCGGAGGTAGATTCTCACCTCTTGACTATTCGACCAGGCAGTTCACGATAAATTATTTTGCGGGTTAGTCTGGTCTAGCCCCCTCCAAATTCTCGGCTGCACCTATCTGGCTCTCCAGGGAGCTACCATCGACAAAATTAAGACCAAGGGGGATTGGACATCAGATACTGTGTCCAAATATATTTCTAAACCTATCTCTGAACGTATCCTATTCAATATGCGGGTAGCTACCGTCCTTTCGGGTTTGTCTTAGTTGGTTTGGTGGTTCCGTTCTGCTCATTTGCCATGTTGTCCAGCCCATTTGATTGTTTGATTGATTATCTGATTGATTATTTGATTATTCATATTGATGTTGATTGACATATATGTTGATTGTCAATAAACTATATTGTCCAGTCCTTCCTTGCCTTGTCCTGTGTAGCCTTACAGCCTGGATATACGCTGTATATCCTCGTGTAAGGGGCGGATCACAGTCTAAATGCAGTTGGTTCATTTACTATCTGTTGGGCGACGCTGCGTTCCGTAGCCAAGGCAGTCTGTGCCAGGTGCAGTCGTCAGTGCTCTCCTAGCCGCCGCACGCACCTCCGAGCCGCCATTGGCGGACCTTACTGTTAGAAATGTTTCTTTTATTGTTAGGGCATGTTGTCCATCCCATTTGATTGTTTGATTGATTATCTGATTGATTATTTGATTATTCATATTGATGTTGATTGACATATGTTGATTGTCAATAAACTGTATTGTCCAGTCCTTCCTTGCCTTGTCCTGTGTAGCCTTACATATACCTACACATACATGTACATACACCTATATGTATGCACGTGTGTATATACGTACACATGTGCATACGGTATGTCCACTTACATGTATGTACACATATATTTTATACATGTGTGTATGTATGTACAGATGTACATACTGTGTGTCCACTTACATGTACATACACATATATGTATGCATGTGTGTATATATATGTACACATGTGCATACTGTATGTCCACCTACATGTACATACACATATATACATGTGTGTATGTATGTACAGATGTACATACTGTGTGTCCACTTACATGTACATACACATATATGTATGCATGTGTGTATATATATGTACACATGTGCATACTGTATGTCCACCTACATGTACATACACATATATACATGTGTGTATGTATGTACAGATGTACATACTGTGTGTCCACTTACATGTACATACACATATATGTATACATGTGTGTATATACATACATATGTACATAATGTATGTCCATCTACATGTACATACACATATATACATGTGTGTATATAGGTACACATGTGCATATTGTGTGTCCACTTACATGTACACACATATATGTATACATGTGTGTATATAGGTACACATGTGCATACTGTGTGTCCAACTACATGTACATACACATATATGTATACATGTGTGTATGTACGTACACATGTACATACTGTGTGTCCACTTACATGTTTGTACAAATATATGTATACATGTGTGTATATACATACACATGTACATACTGTATGTCCACTTACATGTTTGTACAAATATATGTATACATGTGTGTATATACATACACATGTACATACTGTATGTCCACTTACATGTTTGTACAAATATATGTATACATGTTTGTATATACATACACATGTACATACTGTATGTCCACTTACATGTTTGTACAAATATATGTATACATGTGTGTATATACATACACATGTACATACTGTATGTCCACTTACATGTACTTGCATCCAGCTTGCAGCGTACTGTCACATTGTCCTACAGCAAATATCCTCGATATTTATAAGTATATTTAAATATATGTACACTAGAACCTCTCCAAATCGACCGACCTTGGTTCCGAATTTAAGTGGCCCATTTAGGGAGGTGCTCGGTTTACGGAGTTAGAATATGGTTCCAATGGTATTGTTGGGACCCAAATAAAGCGGTCGATATAGGGGAGTGGTCGATCTGTGGAGGTGGTCGATTAGAGAGATTTTACTGTATATACCATGGAATCAATTCGGTATAAAGCATTCAACTATAGCTAGTAGGATATTAGCGGCAAGAAAACAAGACGGACGAGGAAAGACGTGGGATTTGTTTGTTTGTTTGTTGTTGTTTTACGTCCTAGCAACATCTAAGGTCATATCAGGACGGGTACCGACTTGTGACAGTGCGCACTCATGGCGACTTTATAGTGCTATCCCACTGGGAAACCAGGCCGCCGGCACCATGACCTGGTATCCCACTCAGTCACATTATCCTGACACTGAGCACATCAGTCCTTGCCCTATCCTAATAATGCCGAGCGCCTGGCTAGGAAGCGACAAGTATCAATTTTAAAGTCATTGGTTTGACTCGACCGGGACTCGAACCCACGACCCCACGATCTACCAGCACGGGAGACGGACGCTCTAACTCATTCGGCCATCCCGTCTGGTAAAGACGTGGGAAGACAACATCAACGAATGGACAGGCCTGGAGCTTGGCAAGTTCCAGAGGGCGGTCGTCAACAGGAAACACTGGAGAAAACTGGTTGCAAAGTCATCCATGGTGCGCCAATGACCCTCGCGGTTAAGGGATTTAGGATGATGATGATGATGATGATGATGATGATGATGATGATGATGATGATGATGATAAGTAGGATACCTGTCTTCTCATCGTCAAGTTCTTAGTTTTACTCTGCACCCTGCCCACTCGGGTTTCAGTGATCTTGTTTGTCTGTCAAAATGGGAATCCTCTTCATGTACATGGCATATCCTTCAATGGAGCCTTTTGATATTGGCTTTAACAATTATTTGTAGTATAAATATATATTTTGTTGTTGTTAGTAAGTACTTCCAGAGATTTTGGTGGACGGTATCTTGGTAACGACAGGGGTCTGACGGTGGGTGTGGGGTGTGGGTGTGGTGGGTGTGTGGGTGGGGGGGGGGGGGGCAGCCTGCTGTGATCCCTGCCTTCCTCCACCTGGGGACCCATGCACCAATACTTCACCAATCATTTGCGCCGAAATATAAATGTCCGTTTGCGTCTTCATCCCGATCAGTCTGTTATAAAACCCATGCCAAAACTCTTGACACCATAGGCTTCTGCAGTAAAATATTCTCTTAAATTGACTCAGTATTGCCTTCTATGTGGCAACAAATGCTTAATAAGCGCACCAGTATCTAACTTAGATATGTAGATTTAAATCGAGATGATTCTTTTTGTTTTCTAAAATTTGATGCTTTCATTGGACTGTGCGCCTTTAAAAATTGATACTTGTCGGTACCAAACTTGGCGTTCAGCATTAATACTGGGATAGGGCAAGGAGCAGTGGAATGAGGAAGACCGTTTGTCTGTGATTGAAGTTTCCCTTGCTTAAAGTTGCAGTCCGATGGTTTAGAATTTCTGTATTTTCTCTGAGATAAATATATTAGATCGATCACTAGTATCTACTTTACATTAGTTCAAAGTTCCTTTTATTTTAAATGGTAAACTTTTGAGATATTTTGAGTGCAAACATGGAAAATTGGTTTTGGCAAGCTTGCCAAAACTCTGACTCCATAGACTTCTGCAGTAACAGGTTCTGTTAAATTGACTCAGTATTGCCTTCTACACAGAAACAAATGCTCAATAAGTGCATCAGTATCCAAGTTAGATATATAAAATCAAATCTAGATAATTGGTTTGGTTTTGAAAATTTGATATTTCATCAGACTATGCAGCTTTAATCAACTAACGTAACAAAAACAAAAGTGTGCCTTTGCTTTTTGCAAGGTCTTAGCTTGGTTGTTGATTGTTGGAGTTTTATGTCCTGGCAACATCTAAGATAAGATCAGGACAGATAACGACTTGTGACAGTGCACACTCATGGTGACTTTTAGTGCTGCCCCACTAGGAGACCAGACTGCCAGCACCATGACCTGATATCCCACTCAGTCACATTATCCTGACACTGAGCCAGCCAGTCCTTGCCCTATCCTAATAATGCCGAGCGCCTGGCTAGGAAGCGGCAAGTATCAATTGTGTAAGTCATTGGTTTGACTCGACCGGAAATTGAACTCCCGACCTTCCGCATGGGAGGCCTGCGCGCTACCGATGTGCCCACCGCACCCGGTGAAGAATCACACTGTTCCAGGTTATCACGTGAACGAGACTTGATTGGTGTTGAGAATCTGTCTGCCAGTTCGGGGGTGATGTCACGTGATTATACTTTATGATGAGTGTAAAGTTTTTATGTGGGTATGATTTATTATTATCGGTGACTTAGCCGTGCGCCGCGGGTTAATGCGGTGGCGCTGTTCGACTGGGTGTCCAAGCATTGCATCAGACTCATGAATAATACCTGGACCAGGTATCGAGTGTGTGTGCTTGTGTCGTCAGCCTTGTGTACCTGCAGGGGTGATTAGCGCACAGGGGATGCGCATAGTTGATCTACTTAGGTGGTACTGTATAATTGGGTGTATAATTATAGGATATAGTATTAGTAGCTGATATATATTAAGTATATATAGATCACATGTAGCACTGTATAATTGGGTGTATAATTATAGGATATAGTATTAGTAGCTGATATATATATTAAGTATATGAGCCTGTCTCAAAAGGTGCTAACTCTTCATTTTTTTTGTCCATAGTAACGATTGACACAAAACAGCACAGAAACGGTTACACTGAAAACACAAGGACATTTGCTTCAAATCAATATGTATTCTATTGGGATTATGAAACACCATGTAAAAAAGAAATCAGTTTATCCTGAGCAAATGCATAACTAGATAGTGTGTTACTATGGACAAACAAAGCTTTGTCCCATATTGCTTAGCACCTTTTGAGACAGTCTCATATATAGATCACATGTAGCATTGTATAATTGGACGTGATTAGTGATGCATATATTATCTCATAGCATTTAATAAAAATGTGACATATATGATATGTGAAATACATCATATTAAATATAAATTCGAGCATATACATGAATATAGCATTGCATAATATGTATTTAGGTATTTGTCTGGCATAGGCCGAATATATGGGGTAAGTACACCAACGATTGCAGTATCTGTGGTGTCATTCTATTATTTCCTGAATGTAGTGGAATTCGGTCCGTCAAAGTATATGTATTATATATAATATAGGGCGTATAAAAGGTTATACGAGTACAGGAAGCGGAAAATACATTATGCTTGTTTAATATACTATGAATTCTATTTGTAAATTGTTTATTGATATATTATTAGTGTGCTCTGAGTGCTGCGGGCCTGCACTCAGGACCGTGCTGCTGTACTGCGCTGACCTATTATATATGCCGGTTGAGCGCGTGACTCGCCCCACTCTCCTGATTTGTCCGTATATATATTATATATAATATGTAGTATACATACAGTATATAGTGTATATATATAACATAATGTAAAATTTTCCGATCTAATGGCATGAGGATATATGTGAAATTACTATAATAAATTGCAACTTGTCTATATAATGGTAAATGGTGATATATAAAATCCAAAGGCATATGAGGGATATGTGGAGTTGGTAAACTATTACTCATTAGGTATAGAAATTGTATAGTAAAATAGTCTTTGGAGGAGTGTCACTTCCTAGATATACTAAATATACTCTTTGGAAGAGTCACCTCACATACCCCCTCCCCCCATGGTGTTATTTATGGATCATTGGCCACCACAAGGCACTGTAGCCAGCATAACAAGGCCTTGGATACAACAGATTGAACTCTGATTGGTGGATCAACCCATGTGACCACTGCCATCTTGGATTCTAGAAACCTATATAAGATAATAAACCAGGGAGTCTCACTGTCCTACTTTCACTCTTTACCTACTTTCCTTCATTACCTGTATTGATTTCTCTTGGCTTGTCCACACCACCAGCCGGCGACTTTACAATAAGATGCGTATAATATACAATATATATGGTATTATAATATATAGTATATATAAGATATAGTATATATAATATATAGTATAGTTTTGAAAGTGAGCAGAGTGACACTTGGCTCATGGTGTAGAGGAGGTGTGGAGGAGAGAATGCCCGCTCGGCAGTGAATAACATGGACGTTTAGGTGGTTAGAGAGAAACATTAAGGGGCTGCTGTTATTTATATCCACATAATAAATTATGTAGTGCATATAGTATATACAATATACACTACGATATATAGAATATATATATAATATACATATAATATATAGTATATATAATATTATAATATATAGTATATACAATATACACTATGATATATAGAATATATATATATAATATACATATACATATAATATATAGTATATATATTATATGCATTATTATACTATATAGTGCATATAGTATATATACAATATACACTGCGATATATAGAATATATATATAGAATATACATATAGTATATATAGTATATATATACTATTATAATATATAGTGCATATAGTATATACAATATACACTACGATATATAGAATATATATATATATATATAATATACATATATATAGTATATACAGTATATATAGTATATATACTATTATAATATATATATAGTATATACAATATACACTACGATATATAGAATATATATGGTACATATAATATATATTATATATAGTCAGCATAGGTATTTAGGTAAGTGCACGCTCTGCTTGGCTGCAGGATAACACACTGTCACACTGCAAACTCAATGGCTATGAGCAATCTTCATAGAGAACAAGTGAAATGCCTCTAGAACAACACCACCCAGAAACAAACCGCTTGGAACATATATATCAAACATATTTAAAAACCAGATTATATTACATTTATATGGTTAGGGTTCTGCATTTCTAGTAATTCTGAATAAAATTGACGTTTTACACTGCACGTACTGGCAAACTCAATGGCAGTGTGCATTCGTTCTGCAGCCAAGCTGTGCGCGCATACACAATGTTTATAAACATTGAAAGGGATCTATAGTATATATATATATATATATACTATTATAATGTATATATATGTATATATATAGAATGGTCTCTTCTCATACTTCAGTAAGCAGCACCTGCCCATTGCGCGGGTCCTCAGGTACTCAAACACCTTGGTAACCTGGAAGCCATTAACTCGATCCCCCCTCCACCCCCACCCCCCACCCCCCGCGGCCCACAGAGCTCTAGCTATATCTACTGGCTACTGCCGTGTGCACTTATTCAATATCAAAGGTCTTTCCCAAAAGTTCACCTAGTTTGTGCTGTGTGAGATATGAGAGAGGCTGTGCATACGAAGGGATCTGTTAGCTAAACATGCTGCCTGTATGCGAGCTGTTGAGTATTTATCATATACCTACTCACACCTCGGACTGAGGTAGAATTAAAATCATCCAGGTAGTCACTATGGCTGCATGATATCAGGGGTGATGTTTGGCGTATTTATCACATACCTCCTCATTTATCTGACTGCGGTACAATTAAAATGTTCCAGATGGTAACCATGTCTACACACTAGTGTAATGTATTTATCACATACCTCCTCATTTATCTGACTGTGGTACAATTAAAATGTTCCAGATGGTAACCATGTCTACACACTAGTGTAGTGTATTTATCACATACCTCCTCATTTCTCTGACTGCGGTACAATTAAAATGTTCCAGATGGTAACCATGTCTACACACTAGTGTAGTGTATTTATCACATACCTCCTCATTTCTCTGACTGCGGTACAATTAAAATGTTCCAGATGGTAACCATGTCTACACACTAGTGTAGTGTATTTATCACATACCTCCTCATTTCTCTGATTGTGGTACAATCAAGATCATCCAGATGATAACCATTTCTGTCACGCAAATCATACATAGAATATTTTAATTTGTTGACTGCATGGGTGAATTCTTAAATGAAATTTGATTATTAAATAAAAGCAACCAACGCTCTCATCATCTATCAGTTCATAGAGGTGTGTGACTGTGTGACTGTGTGACTGTGTGAGTGTGTGACTGTGTAAGTGTGTGACTGGCTTTTTGTAATGGCCACACAAGTGTGTCTCTGCTGCCTCGTCTGTACAAACCTGCCTACCCAAGCCATTTTTGCGTATTTTGTGCAAGGTGTTTAGCACTCACTCACCTACTCACTCACTCACCCATTCACACTCAGTAAACCACCCACTCACTCACTTACCTACTCACTCACTCAGTCACCTACTCACTCAGTCACTCACTCAGTCACTCTTTTACCCACTCTCTCACCCACTCACTCTCTCACCCATATACTCCTCATTTCCTCACTCACCACTCAGTCATTGCATCATATACCCTCCCCTCTTCCTCTTCCTCCTCCTCACCTTCTTGCCTTCCCTCCCACTCTTCCCCGCCTCCTCTTCCTCCACTCCGCTTACTCTTCGTACCACTCCACTTTCTCCTCTTCCTCCTCCTCCTTCTCTCCCCAATCACTTCCTCCCCTTCCTCCTCTTACTCCGCCCCCTCCTCCTCTCACCCCCATCACTGCCTCCCCTTCCTCCTCTTCCTCCACTCCGCTTACTCTTCCGACCACTCAACTTTCTCCTCTTCCTCCTCCTCCTTCTCTCCCCAATCACTTCCTCCCCTTCCTCCTCTTCCCCCTCTTACTCCGCCTCCTCCTCCTCTCCCCCCATCACTTCCTTCCATTCCTCCTCTTCCTCCTCCTCCTCCTCCTCCTCCTACTCTCTCATCACTTCCTCCTCCTCTTCCATCACTCCCTTCCTCCTCTTCCTCCCCTTCCTCCGCCTCCTCCTCTCACCGCCATCACTTCCTCCCCTTCCTCCTCTTCCTTCTCTTCCTCCTCCCCCTCATCCATCACTTTCTCCTCTTCCTCGCACATCACTCATCACTTACCTTCCTACTCGTACACCTACTTGCTCACCCATACACCCAGTAACATGTCACGTGACCCGAGACACGAGCCGTTCACCTTGGCACGTATTACCAACAAATTCACAACCATTTCCCCCAGATTCTATTCATTCAGAAAACAAATGTTTAGTTGTTTATTTTGGTTTCTTTTGGTGGTGTCCTTTCGCTGGTGGGATGTAATCGTTCTCTCATGCTTACCCTTTGATGGCCAGGTGGGTTGAAATCTCCACCATTCACGGATTCACCCATAGGATCTATCAAGGCCTGTCGACAATCCTCACCTCAATCCCATTGATCCGCACTAGGGATTCAGTATATTTTTATCAAAGCCTGTCTCACACCAACCGATAATCCTCACCTCAATTCCATTGACCCACGATTGGGATTCAGTATATTTGTTATCAAAGCCTGTCTCACACCAACCGATAATCCTCACCAGAATCCCATTGATCCGCGATTAGGATTCAGTATATTTTTCATCAAAGCCTGTCTCACACCAACCGATAATCCTCACCTCAATCCCATTGACCCGCGATTGGGATTAAGTATATTTTTGATCAAAGCCTGTCTCACACCAACCGATAATCCTTACCAGAATCCCATTGACCCACGATTAGGATTCAGTATATTTTGATCAAAGCCTGCCTCATATCAGCTGATAATCCTCACCCCAATCCCATTGACCCGCGATTAGGGGAGTGATTAGGATTCAGTGTATTTATTTGTTTTGGGTTTGAAAATGTTATGTTTTCATCAGACTATGCAGTTTTAGTTATTTGGGGACTTTGTTGTTGCTTCTTACACACACGTCACCATCTTAAAGAGGCACCTTCTGCTCCGTTAAATGGCACTCGTGCCGTATGAAGTCGAAATAACTCAAGACATATGCTATGAAGAAAATGTTTGAATTAGCCTGAGAGTTTGGAGGCGGTAAAAATCAAACTCAGGTGACACCAATGGTGCATACACTCGGAACGGAACAAATGATCTGAAATAGCAGGATTGATATAAATTGCGATCGTAAATCAATAGTGGTAGAATAACATAATAAAATATGGGAGTACCTAGACTTTTCCCTCTGCAATATGGGAGTACTTAGACTTGTCCCTCTACAACTGACACAAGTAGCAGACACTAGCTATCCGGACCGCGCTTTGTCCACACCTCTCTCTATCTCCTCTCTGCTGGCCATGCTCCTCCTTGATATTGTCTGAAAAGAGTTCCAGGAGGGGGAGCCCGCCAGCATTTCACTTTCTACTATTACTCTGTCCGTGTCTTTGGCTCACCGGCTCTCATTTCTTTTTCCTATACCCTATCCTCTTTTTTCTCTCCCAGGCTTACTTTTCCCCCTGATCAAGGGAGTTTTTTGCTTGGGTGGGGCCCTTTACCTTATCGTTTCTCTCGCTTTGTTCTTGTTGCTGGAACCGCTGGACCCACCTTTACCCATCCCTTCCTCCTGAACCCTTGCTGCTGTCGACTGGATATGAGTACTCTGCTACCGCCGGACCGGAGAGATTTGGGGCTGCCCCAATGCTTTGCCATTTTGAATGTTGTAAAAACATCCCCAGCTTCTACAACCATCCCACCGAAGATTAATCTTCAACCAAAGATTGGACCGATTTATCGTGGCTTTTCTATATTGCTGCAGGTTCTGCAGGCAGTACCCGTCGTAAGGTTACGAACCACCCCAAAAGCAAGTGACACAAGTTTTAGCGCATTGGTAGGCGAGGTGAACAGATGGTGGGGTGGCGCCACCAGTATTGTTTAGTAGGTATATGAAAATAAATATACATTCACAAAACTAGCAGCCCATTTGAAAATGCCTCCACCTACCCACCCGGACGTATGCGCTACATGTTTGTGGAGTCAAAGTCTTGCCGCTGACAGAGTGGAGGGGTGAGAGCTTGTCAGTGTGTTGATGTTGATGTGGGGGTGGGGGTGGGGGTGGGGGGAGTGGGGGTGAGGCTAGTGAGGTGGCGAGCCAGGGCTCCTTGAGTTGCATTGGGATCGATGGGTAATGGTTGGGGGCGGGGAGAGATTGTTGGGGCGGCTTGTGGGGGTGGGGGTGGGGTGTTGGGAGGGGGTTCATATTACAAGTGGATGCCAATACCAATCTATTAGTGCCCGAGGTGTTTGTCCTATGCCAGGCGTAGAACGTGTAGAAATCATAACCGGATCAGGAACTCAACAGCTAAGTTCATTCGAAGGTCATCTCCACGGTATGTCCCTTACCAGGGCGGCTTGTCTGTCCGGTGATGCCCGGATGGTGGGGTGGTGAACTTTGAAGTTTGAGCTTTACAACACAGCCCCATTTTTCTTAAATCGAAATATAGGGATGCCCGAATGAGTTAGAGCACCCGCCTCCCGTGTTGGTAGACCGTGGGTTCGAACCCTGGTCGAGTCAAACCAATGACTTAAGAATTGATACTTGTCGCTTCCTAGCCAGGTCCTCGGCATTATTAGGATAGGGCAATGAGCAGTGGAATGAGGAAGACCAATCGTCTGCGATTGAAATTTCCCCTGCTTAAACAACTAATGTATCTCCCAAAAACAACAAAAAACAACAAAAAACAACAAAAACAACAAACGGTGGTTAAGTTTTAGGGTCGTTCTGATCACTCCTCTGTTAATCGGCGCTGTCAACATGCATTATTATACCACATGGATGCTTCACCATGTATCCGTTGTTAATAGCATGTTTTTTGTGCCTGCCATACACATTTCATTTTTACTAACTTTGGTCACTTTGATCAGAGTGGTATCTATTTTGAGTCACGTAATCGCAAGCGTTATTAACTCCACCATTAGATAGCGCCACCGAGATGGTTTACCGCATACTGGCGACACTATTTTGATGGCACTATATTGAAACAGGACTGTGCCCAAGTCCGGAATATAGCAGAGACTGTAGTCTTGGTCTTGAATATAGTCAGAGACCAGGAATATATATAAAATGACTGTTCAACTCAATATTGGTCCCAGTGTAAAGATTTCAAATTCCCCCCTGATTGAAGTTCCCCCACGGGAACTTGAAAACGTTTTCAAATTCATCCCACGGGAATTTGAAAACGTTTTCGTTTTCCCTCCTTCGTTTTAACTTTCCCTCCCCCCATTTTTGGGGAATTTTCTTTATTTTTGTTATTTGAACAAAAATTTGATGACACATATCATAATACACAGAGAATAGCTTAATGGAAATTATTACTAGTACAACAAAACATATTTCACCCCAAATGACACAAAAAGTCTCCAAGATGGCTAAGAACAAATATGTTATAGGTCTGAATTTTAAAACGTTTTTTATAGTTTTTTAAACAATTTTAAATTCCCGGAGGGGGGAATTTGAAAATAGGGGGAGGAATCTGAAGACTGTTTTTAATTTCCCTCCCGGGAATCTGAAAACTTTTCAATTTCAAGCGATGGAAATTAAAAACGTTTTTAGATTCTCGGGGGGAACTTGGAAAGGGGGGAAATTGAAATCGTTACACCGGGATTGATGCGGAGCATAGCTTTAACCCCTGCTAATCGGGCCGATTTAGAAGTAACAGTTAGACCGACTCAGTTGTAGTAATCGGACAGACTCAGTCGTGGTAGTTGATGGGAGTTTGTTTGATTTGTGTGGTTGGAAATTGTGTGTTAGGTGGTTGGTTGTTTGCTTGGTTGTTGGAGTTTTTCATCTTACCAACATCTATGATCATATCAGGATGGGTTCCGACTTGTGACAGTGCACACTCATGGAGACTTTAATAGTGCTGCCCCCACATTATCTTTACACCGAGCCAACCAGTCCTTGCCCTATCCTATTAAGGCCGAGCGCCTTGCTAGGAAGCGACAGGTGTCAATTTTGTAAGTCATTGGTTCGACTCGACCGGGATTTGAACTCCCGATCTCCCGGACAGGAAGCCTGCGCTCTACCGATTCGGCCACCGCGTCCGGTAAGACGTATAGGTGCAGGGGGTAGAACGGTCAGGCGAAGACCAGCGTAAAGTGTGTTAGCAGAGTGTGTGTGTGTGTGAGTGTGTGTGTGTCTGTGTGTGTGTGTGTGTGTGTGTGTGTGTGAGTGGGGGTGTGTGTGAGTGGGTGTGTGTGTGAGTGGGGGTGGAGTGGGGGTGTAGACGGAATGGAATCCCGTCCCAGGTGAGTCGGTGCAGAGTCGGCCCGAGCTGCTCCCCGGCTACTACACCACCTGGGTGGCTGTGCAAGGCGCGCTGAGGGACCAGTGTAGGACTGTGAGGTGGGTGTTACCTGGCCAGATGGGACACTCACATATAAATATATATATATATTTATAGTGAGTATATTTATATACGTGTATAAAATCATCGGTATGAGGTATTTCTTATTATTCCCTATTATTGTTATGATCCGTTATTGTCCACTAACAGACCCAGATCTATTCACTGCGGCACTCATTTGCCTACGGTGGCGCCGCCACCGGCAGTTCTTGGTACTCATTCCTCAGAAGTTGTATGGATCACTTGCTTTGAAAAGTTTTTATTATTCGATAGGGCTATATTTTCCTGTCAAAGAGAAAAATAAACTCTCTCAATCCATCCCAGCTCTTTCTCTTTCTTCTCCACCTCAGCTAGGATAAGTTTATATATATATATATATATATATATGTATATATATATATATATATTGTATATATATAACGTGTGTAAATATATATGTGAATATATATATATATATATATATATATATATATATATATATATATATATATATTTATGTGAATAATAAGTTATAATTATAGAAGTCACCAAAACATAGTTCCACTGCACAGAGCAAAATACCTGTGTACATGTGCAATAAAAATAGAAAGACGTGATGTGTTTACTTTTAAGGATCACAACAGTTATCGTTGTGAATAAGGTGGAGTGCTTTCAAATGGGTCAAAGCCGAAGGTTGAGGCCCATTTGAAACCACTCCGTCCATTCAGACTATTGCATAGGTCCGTGCGCATGGCAAATCATGTTTTATTTTATTATAATATTGCACACGATACAATGTTGTAATGTGAGTAACACGATACAAGTTTGTAATGTGAGTGACAAGAATGCATCGGCCAGGTATGTAGTCGCCCCCCCCCTCCTTACAGTAAGGGCCCCCCCGCCCTCCACCTATTTGTTGGTCATTCATCAACAGTACAGGCAACCTCCCACCGCCCCCCCCCCCCCACCGCCCCCACCATCTTATCTGGGCCTACACATGGTGGCCTCAACACTTACATACTGAACTATCCCACCCTTCTCCGTCACCATTCACCCACACACCTCGCCCCTCACCCCACACTCCTCAATCCACATCCCTCACCTCTCATCCCACCCCCTCACCTCTCATCCCACATCCTCACCCAACACCCTCACCCCATATCCCACATCCTCAACCCTCTCACCTCACCTCATCCCACACCCTCACCCCTCAACCCACACACCTCAGCACTCACCCCATACTCACCCCACACCCAATGCCTCACACCCTTTACTCTTAACCTCTCACCTCACACCCCTCACCCATCACCACCACCCATCAACCCACACCCCTCTCCCTTCACCCCTCTCCTCACACCCCACACCCCTCACCATGCACCTCTCAACCCATACCCTCAACCCACACCCCTATCCCTTCACCCCTATCCCCTCACCCCACATCCCTAACCCTAAACCCATCACCCTCACCTGCACCTCTCACTTCTCACCCCACCACCGCTCTCCCCTCTCCCCTATCCCCTCTCCCCTCTCCCCTCTCCCCTCAATCCTCTCCCCTCAATCCTCTCCCCTCACCCCTCACTTCTCACCCCATCATCCCTCACCCCTCACCGCTCACTTCTCACCCCGTCACCTCCCACCCCGTCACCTGTGCCCCGCCCGCTGCTGGTTGCCACATACCCGCGTCCCGTCGGTCGCCGGGACCCAGCGACCCGCCAGCCTCGTTCTGGCTTCAGGTGGCGCCGCGCGGAGAACCCGATCCTGGCGGGAAAAGCTGCCGAAAGTCGTCTGCCAGTCAGCGGGTCGCTTACTGACTCGGATCAAAGATGAGCTTGATGTGTGTGTGTTGTGTGTGATGTGTGTGATGTATGTTGTGTGTTGTGTGTGTGTGATGTGTGTGTGCAGAGTGAGTGTGCGCCCGTGTGTCAAGAGGGAATGTGTGAGTGGGTGGAGAGTGCTTGTATGAATGCATGTATGTGTGTGCAGACTGTGTGTGTGAGTGAATGTGTTGAAAGTGAGTGTGCACGTGTGTGTGTAGAGAGTGGGTGTGTGGAGAAAGTAGTGTATATAGAGTGAGTGTGTGCGTGTGTAGAGAGTGAGCCTATGAAGAAAGTAGTGTATATAGAGTGAGTGTGTGCAGAGAGTGAGCCTATGAGAAAAGTAGTGTATATAGAGTGAGGGTGTGCAGAGAGTGAGTCTATGAAGAAAGTAGTATATATAGAGTAAGTGTTTGCATGTGTGTGTAGAGAGTGAGTCTATGGAGAAAGTAGTGTATATAGAGTGAGTGTTTGCATGGGTGTGTAGAGAGTGAGTCTATGGAGAAAGTAGTGTATATAGAGTGAGTGTGTGCAGAGACTGAGTCTATGAAGAAAGTAGTGTATATAGAGTGAGTGTGTGCATATGTGTGTAGAGAGTGAGTCTATGGAGAAAGTAGTGTATATAGAGTGAGTGCGCGTGTGTGTGCAGTGACTGAGTCTATGAAGAAAGTAGTGTATATAGAGTGAGTGTGTGCAGAGAGTGAGCCTATGAAGAAAGTAGTGTATATAGAGTGAGTGTTTGCATGGGTGTGTAGAGAGTGAGTCTATGGAGAAAGTAGTGTATATAGAGTGAGTGTGTGCAGAGACTGAGTATATGAAGAAAGTAGTGTATATAGAGTGAGTGTGTGCATATGTGTGTAGAGAGTGAGTCTATGGAGAAAGTAGTGTATATAGAGTGAGTGCGCGTGTGTGTGCAGTGACTGAGTCTATGAAGAAAGTAGTGTATATAGAGTGAGTGTGTGCAGAGAGTGAGCCTATGAAGAAAGTAGTGTATATAGAGTGAGTGTTTGCATGGGTGTGTAGAGAGTGCGTCTATGGAGAAAGTAGTGTATATAGAGTAAGTGTGTGCAGAGACTGAGTCTATGAAGAAAGTAGTGTATATAGAGTGAGTGTGTGCATATGTGTGTAGAGAGTGAGTCTATGGAGAAAGTAGTGTATATAGAGTGAGTGTGCGCGTGTGTGTGCAGTGACTGAGTCTATGAAGAAAGTAGTGTATATAGAGTGAGTGTGTGCAGAGAGTGAGCCTATAAAGAAAGTAGGGTATATAGAGTGAAGGTGTGCAGAGAGTGAGTCTATGAAGAAAGTAGTGTATATAGAGTACGTGTTTGCATGTGTGTGTAGAGAGTGAGTCTATGAAGAAAGTAGTGTATATAGAGTGAGGGTGTACAGAGACTGAGTCTATGAAGAAAGTAGTGTATATAGAGTGAGTGCGCATGTGTGTGTAGAGAGTGAGTCTGGAGAAAGTAGTGTATATAGAGTGGGTGTGTGCAGAGACTGAGTCTATGAAGTAAGTAGTGTATATAGAGTGAGTGTGCGCGTGTGTGTGTAGAGAGTGAGTCTGGAGAAAGTAGTGTATTTGGAATGGGTGTGTGCAGAGACTGAGTCTATGATTCATATTAGTATGATGAAAGCAGCGTATATAGAGTGAGTGTGCGCGTGTATGTGTAGAGAGTGAGTCTGGAGAAAGTAGTGTATATAGAGTGGGTGTGTGCAGAGACTGAGTCTATGATTCATATTAGTATGATGAAAGCAGCGTATATAGAGTGAGTGTGCGCGTGTGTGTGTAGAGAGTGAGTCTATGAAGAAAGTAGTGTATATATAGAGTGCATGAGTGCAGAGTGAGTCTGGAGAAAGTAGTGTATATTGAGTGGGTGTGCGCGTGTGTGCGCAGAATTATTTATTAGAGAGAGAGTGTGCATGTGTGAGATTGTGTCTGTTTGTGTGTGCAGAGGGAGAGAGTGTTTTTTGACAATGGTTGAAAGTGAAACACACACACTTCCTGTTGTGCGCCACCTACTCTGGAAATATTTATATTAGCAATTGTGTTATGTATATATATAATATATATATCCAAATATATTTATAATATACAACCATATACTGATGAGGGGTTCTGAGTAACAGATAGCCAGATCATCTGGCCAATCTGGTGTTACAACTAATGACATTGTCATTACTGGTACAGTGATAATAAAGGCAGAGGGAGGGTGGGTTCAAAGATGTGTGAATGAACCCTTTTTAACATGGATACCTTAGCCCAACCAGCACTCTCAAAGAGTCTGTATGAAAGCACAACAAATGCAGGGTTTTAACCAAGCCGACTGTGCCCGACCCAATCCGACTAAGCTGATCCTAGCTTGCTATTCTAGCTCTTGCATTTAGCTTTTGGGTTAAAGTTGCCTAGTCCGATAAAAGCGTCAAATTTTCACAAACCAAGCACTCATTTGGATTTAAACCTAAATATCCAACTTAGATACTGGTGCAATTGTTATGTAGTAGAAGGGCAAACTATGTTAATTTAATAGAAACTGGTACTGTTGAAACCTATGGTTCAGAGTTTTGACGAGCATGCCAACATTAATTAAGCAATTAGAAGTGCGCCTTCTGGCCAAGGCTTTAAGTCACTGATCAGAATGCATCTCACTGGCCAGCCCCTTGAACAAGCACCATAGCATGGATCATGTGCCCTGCCTTGCCCCCCCCCCCCCTCCTTGCCCCCCCTGCCCCCCCCCCCCTCCACACACACACCCTCACTAAATTACTTAACTCAACTATACCGTAATAGCAGGACAGTTTTTGCAGCGACCCATCATCTTAGACCATAACGCTGAACGTATTATGGCTAACCCACTAACACACTTGCAACACCCTTCACAATCTCCTAATATGCCCTATGTATGTACCCGCTTATCTACCTATTTACAATGTAATGTAAATGGCCGGAAGACCAGTGCCTTGGCATTGAAAAAATGTATATTCTGAATCTGATATTTTTACCAAAAACAACAAAAAAAACACCCCAAAAAAACACTTCACATTTCTGAGCTCTTTTATGTATCAATAAATGCTCATTAACTTCTAATTTAGGTGAGTATTTAAGGTTTCGAAACTATGCTCCTTTCATCGGACTATGAAGCTTTAACATAAACAAGACTGAGTTCCACAAGATGTTGCGAATCCAACGCGTGTATGACCAGCACATTACGTATCACCTGAGTCAATAGGTGTCTGGCAGCCATCAAGAACTGCTGCAAATTAGTTTAGTCGGTTGGTAGGCCTATATAGCAGGCTTAATGAATTACTGCTTATTGTCTCAGTCGGCAGCTGTCTTGCAGACATTATATACGCCCGCTAATCGCATCAGTCGGTTGGTGTCTGGTGGGCATCATGAACTGCTGATAATTGCATCAGTCGGTTGGTGTCTGGTGGGCATCATGAACTTCTGCCAATCACCTCAGTCGGTTGGTGTCTGGTAGGCATCATGAACGGATGCTAATCACCACAGTCGATAGGTGTATGGTGGGCATAATGAACTGCTGCTAAGCAATTGGTTCAGTCGGAACTTGTCTGATGGGCATCATGGACTGTTCCTGATCGCCTCAGTCGACTGGTGTCTGGGGGGCATCATGAAATGCCTCTAATGGCCTCAGTCGTCAGGTGTCCGGCGGGAATTAGGCTCACTTACATCGCCTAGATCTAATATGCCGGTGGCCTCGCCTTGCTAGGGGCCCAACTTGAAAGCCCTAAGAACCAAAGTGGTCCCCGCCTGCTGGTTCCCATGGAGACACGTCACATCACATCACGTGGCAGCGTCACGTGACGGCGCACCACCTGCCGCTGGTCGCCGGCGTGTGTGGTGGTGGTGTGGTGCTAGTGCGTCCCTGGTACAAAATGTTTCCCGATATTGTTATTTTGGTTAAAGTTGCATACAACAATAGCTTTGAGTTGTTAATATATATAGAGAGATAAATCTATCAGATTGAGCTTTATAATCTACTTTATTCTAGTTGAAGCATCTTTTAATTTAAATAGTTAACTTGATGGGGATATTTGGAATGAAAACAAGCAAACTTAAAGTTGCATAGTCTGATGGTTTTGAGTTTCTCTCATTTTCTGAGATAAACATATTAGGTTGTTCATTATAATATACCTTACTTTAGTTTGAAGTAACTTTTATTTTAAATTGCTAACTTTTGAGATATTTGAAATGGAAACATGCTAAATTAATGTTGACAAGCTTGCCAAAACTCTAACAGTAACACCATACATAGGCTTCTACAGTAACATGTTCTATTAATTGACTCAGTATCCCCTTATATGTGACGACAAATGTGTAATAAGTGCACCAGCATCTAAGTTAGATATGTAGAATCAAATCTAGATAATGTTTTGGTTTTGAAAATGTTGTTTTCATCGGACTATGCAGCTTTAATTTCGGTGTGGACACCGAAATTACTGGACCATAGGGTTTGCTTACCTATTTTCGAGCGTAGCCAAAAAAAAACCACCATACAATAAATGTTCAGGACCAGTTGGATATGTAGGATTAAATCTAGGTATGTGTTGTAGTTTTGATTTTGATATGTCTGCTTCCATCGGATTATGCAGCTTTAGATATACAAAAATTAATGTTTAAAAAAGTAAGAACAAAAACAATAAACACATTGAGAAACGAAGAACAATAACAACAAGATTTTTTTTTTTAAACAACAACAAAAACACACAGAAACACAAGCTGGTAACTGAGTAAGATGCATCTCTGTAAAGGCCCTGTCACAGTTGTTTGTTTGTTGTTGTTTTACGTCCTAGCAACATCTAAGGTCATATCAGGACGGGGCCCTGTCACACCTCACCGGATTGGGGGAAATGCAAAGAAACCAAACAAAGTGCGTTGATATCTGGCAAAGTCTGGTTTGTGTCCGTTGCATATCCGTTGATATCCATTGATATCCAGCCCAATCCATTAGAAGTTTTGATCATGCACAAAACTTGGAACGGATGCCGCCGGATTGACGTCTACGGTTCTTGTCCGGTTTGAGTTTGTTTCGTCGGTTTGCTATCTGTTCATGTCCGTTTCATGTCCATTTCATGTCCGTTCTTAGACCCAATATCGCAACACTTTGACATATTTTAATATATTTTTATACTTATCACACCCGAACGGCACCAGACTAGACAATTCTGTCCGTTGCGCAATCCGGCATAGTGTGACAGGCACTTAATACAGAAGCATTCTCTTGTGGGTATTTGCTTCCCACATAGCCATTAATATGAGGTGTAGTCTGTCTGTTGTTGTTGGGGAATGGTTTCTCTCAGAGGGGCGGGCGGGGTGATTGTATTGGTGTTTCTGGGTGGTGATTTGCTTGTGACACGTGGCCCTTTCGCTTGTGCGCTGAGAGGGGGGAGGGAGGGGCGCCAGCCGAGTACAAGCGGAGAGCCCTCTCAGTGGCGCTCCCTGGTGGCGCCCTCTGCCGCCCCACCTGGCGGCGGTTAATGGCAAAGCTTGATTGGACAAGCTTGTCGCTCACACCTGGTGGGCGAAAATAGGGGAGAGTGTGTGTTGGGGGTTAGGGGGTTTGGGGGCGGGGGTGGATCCGAGGTGTGGCTGGACATTGGAGCTCTCCTCGGGGGAGGCGGGAAAGAGCCGCGTGGGGAGAGGCAGTGAGGCCGGATGGGTGATTGTCATCTGAGGAGAGGAGCTTTATCTTATAGGGTGTCTCTTCTGGGATAAGGGCAGAGATCCGCTATAGGCAGTGAGCGTGGTTTGATCTGAAAGACTTATTATAGGTGCCTTCGGGGTGGGTGGGTAGGTAAGACTAAGAGCAGCGGGTGGGCGTGTGTTGCTAGGACGCATAGCGCCAATATCTCACTCACTTATGATAATACACTTTTTTGTGTACTATCCTTAAAGGGGCAGTAACATGACCAAAACATTGCTTATTCGCAATTATCAGGATCGAATGTGATGACTCGTGGTTTATAGATCTTGAAACACTGTATTCTCTCTGAGTTATTTAGGGTCCAGCCAGGGTTCGATGGTCGCTGTGGTCACACCGCGGCTAAGAGTGTCATTCAACCCTAATCACTGTTCTCTAGGGCATAGTATACCGCAGTCACACTACAGCTTGTGACCATTTTGCGACCACCTTAGACTAAAGAACCCACACTCACCAGTGACGCCCAGACATCGGCAACCATTGTTTTGGTAGCAAGGATGTCACAGGTGAGTGTTGGTTCTTTGGTCTAAGGTTGTCGCAATGTGGTCGCAAGCTGTAGTGTGACTGGGGTCTTAGAGACTTGGAAAGTAGTACTAGCCCTAGTACCACATACATTAAATTTGAAGGTTTTTTTGTGTGTGCCTTTTAACATATTAGAGACTTGGAAAGTAGTACTAAACCTAGTATCATGTAGATTAAATTTGAAGGTTTTTGTGAATGCCTTATAACCTATTACAGACTTGGAGGTGGCACTAAACCTACTATCACGTACATTAAATTTGAAGGTGTTTGTATGTATGCCTTATAACCTATTACAGACTTGGAGGTGGCACTAAACCTACTATCACGTACATTAAATTTGAAGGTGTTTGTATGTATGCCTTATATTAAGTTATGACCTATTACAGACTTGGAGGGTGGTACTAACCCTACTAAATAACAGAACAAACTTAGTTTAATTTGGAAGGTCTTTGTGTATGCCTTATAACCTATTATAGATGTTAAAAGTAGTAGTACTAACCGTACTATCACAGATTAAATTTGAAGGTTTTTATGTATGCCTTTATAACCTATTACAGACTTGGAAAGTAGTACTAAACTTAGTATCACATAGATTAAATTTGAAGGTTTCTGTGTTTGCCTTATAACCTATTACAGACTTGGAAAGTAGTACTAAACCTACTATCACGTAGATTAAATTTGAAGGTTTTTTCTGTATGCCTTATAACCTGTTAGTATTATTACAGACTTGGAAAGTAGGTCTAAACCTAGTATCACGTAGATTAAATTTGAAGGTTTTTGTGTATGCCTTATAACCTATTACAGACTTGGAAAGTAGTACTAAACCTAGTATCACATAGATTAAAGTTGAAGGTTTTTTATGTATGCCTTATAACCTGTTAGTATTACAGACTTGGAAAGTAGTACTAAACCTACTATCACATAGATTCAATTTGAAGGTTTTTGTGTATGCCTTATAACCTATTACAGACTTGGAGGGTGGCACTAAACCTACTATCACGTAGATTAAATTTAAAGGTTTTTGTATATATGCCTTATATTAAGTTATAACCTATTACAGACTTGGAAGGTAGTGCTAACCCTACTATCACTTAGCTTTACCCGTCCTGATATGACCTTAGATGTTGCAAGGACGTAAAACAACAACAACAAATTTAAATTAAATTTGAAGGTTGTTTATGCCGTATAACCTATTACTGATGATGTTATTAAACCCCGTCCTGATATGACCTTAGATGTTGCTAGGATGTAAAACAACAAACTTTCAACATGTTATTAAACATTTGTTGCTATATAGAAGGGAACAAGAGTAAGTAAATTTAATATATCTTGTTGTTGCTGAAGCCACCGATGTCCAGCAAGAATAACGTTGCATGTCTTCACTTTGAATATTTCTAAAGTTAAAGTTGCATAGTCCGATGAAATATGAAATTTTAAAAACCAAAACAATTATCTAGATTTGATTTTTACATATCTAACTTAGATACTGATGCACTTATTGAACATTTGATTCTGCATAGAAAGGAATACCGAGTCAATTTAATAGAACATGTTACTGTAGAGGTCTATGGTGTCAGAGTTTTGGCAAGCTTGCCAAAACTAATTTCCTTGTTTGCACTTTAAATATCTCAAAAGTTTACCATTTAAAATAAAAGTAACTGTAAAGTAATGTAAAGTAGATACTAGTGATTGATCTAATATATTTATCTCAGAAAAATTACAGAAACTCAAAACCATCGGACTATGCGACTTTAAACCAGTTTCAATTAAAGTTGCATAGTCAGACAGCTTTGAGTTTGTGTAATTTATTTAGGTACATATATTAGGTTGTTTGTGTAGTGGTCTGCACTGACCTCTCAGGCAAGTAACCACATAGACAGGTAGGCGTGGGGAGTGTATTGATATCAGGGAGCCTAGGTGGTGTAATGGTTAGCACACTGGCCCGGAGTGCGAAGAGATGTGGGTTCGAGTCCCGCTCTAGGCGCAGTATTTCCCGTTTTCATCACCCCCACGACACTGGTGCCGTGACCAGGATCCTGTACAAGCTTTGCGCTGTATGGTTGTTGAACCTACCCTGTGTATGTATGTGTTAGTGCATTGCCTGTATGTATGTAATTGTAAGCATTACAAGACTTACAATTCCAGGGGGACGAGTGTAGTGGTCTGCACTGACCTCTCAGGCAAGTAACCACATAGACAGGTAGGCGTGGGGAGTGTATTGATATCAGGGAGCCTAGGTGGTGTAATGGTTAGCACACTGGCCCGGAGTGCGAAGAGATGTGGGTTCGAGTCCCGCTCTAGGCGCAGTATTTCCCGTTTTCATCACCCCCACGACACTGGTGCCGTGACCAGGATCCTGTACAAGCTTTGCGCTGTATGGTTGTTGAACCTACCCTGTGTATGTATGTGTTAGTGCATTGCCTGTATGTATGTAATTGTAAGCATTACAAGACTTACAATTCCAGGGGACGAGTGTAGTGGTCTGCACTGACCTCTCAGGCAAGTAACCACATAGACAGGTAGGCGTGGGGAGTGTATTGATATCAGGGAGCCTAGGTGGTGTAATGGTTAGCACACTGGCCCGGAGTGCGAAGAGATGTGGGTTCGAGTCCCGCTCTAGGCGCAGTATTTCCCGTTTTCATCACCCCCCACGACACTGGTGCCGTGACCAGGATCCTGTACAAGCTTTGCGCTGTATGGTTGTTGAACCTACCCTGTGTATGTATGTGTTAGTGCATTGCCTGTATGTATGTAATTGTAAGCATTACAAGACTTACAATTCCAGGGGGACGAGTGTAGTGGTCTGCACTGACCTCTCAGGCAAGTAACCACATAGACAGGTAGGCGTGGGGAGTGTATTGATATCAGGGAGCCTAGGTGGTGTAATGGTTAGCACACTGGCCCGGAGTGCGAAGAGATGTGGGTTCGAGTCCCGCTCTAGGCGCAGTATTTCCCGTTTTCATCACCCCCACGACACTGGTGCCGTGACCAGGATCCTGTACAAGCTTTGCGCTGTATGGTTGTTGAACCTACCCTGTGTATGTATGTGTTAGTGCATTGCCTGTATGTATGTAATTGTAAGCATTACAAGACTTACAATTCCAGGGGGACGAGTGTAGTGGTCTGCACTGACCTCTCAGGCAAGTAACCACATAGACAGGTAGGCGTGGGGAGTGTATTGATATCAGGGAGCCTAGGTGGTGTAATGGTTAGCACACTGGCCCGGAGTGCGAAGAGATGTGGGTTCGAGTCCCGCTCTAGGCGCAGTATTTCCCGTTTTCATCACCCCCACGACATTTGTTATAATCTACATGACTTTAGTTTAAAATAACTTAATTTAAAGAGCTGGCATTCTCTGTGGCGGAGTGGTTAGAGTGTCTGACTTTTTTCTAGGTCAGACTCCTAATCTGAGGGTCGGTGGTTCGATTCCCCGTGACCCCCGCTCTGCCAATTTGGATTTCCACCGCTGTGTATAATTTACAGCATCATCAAAGGCCAGTTGCTCTCATACCATGTCTATGTGGTGTGGGAGGTTAAAAATCCCTTGGGTCGGTAAAAGTGTAGGCTCGGGCTTTCTATCGGCCAGCACTGGAATGAGGAAGACCAGTCGTCTATGACTGAAATTTCCCCTGCTTAAACAAATAATGGGGAAAAAAAAACCAAAAAAAAACCTCAGAGATATTTGAAGTACATCCCCGACAGATTAATTTTGGCAAGCTCATCAAAACGCTGAGACTATATACTGCAGCAGTAAGAATAGTTTGATGCTGTCATCAAACTATTCAGCTTTAAGTTAAAGCTGCATAGTCCGATGAAAGCATCACATTTTCAAAACCAAAACAATTATTCAGATTTGATTCTACATATCTAGCGTAGATACTGATGCACTTATTAAGCATTTGTTGCCAAATAGAAGGGAACACAAAGGCTATTATTTAATAGAGAGTATTAATCCTATGGTGTCAGATTGTTGGCGTGCTTGCCAAGACTAATTTTGCATCTTTGCACTTCAAATATCTCAAAGGTTTGCCGTTTAAAATAGAAGCCACTTCAATCTAAAGTAAGGTGGATTATAACAATCAACTTAATATATTTATCTCAGAAAAGTGACAGAAACTCAAAACCATCGGACTGTGCAACTTTAAAGCTTAACACGAGCTGAAGAAAAACATGAAGATAAAAGAATAGCCATAGCAGTTCCCCTACTTACATACACAGACAAAGTTGTCTATTCAGTAGCTTATATATATATATATATATTTATATATATATATATATATATTAATCCTCACAGATATTATCAATAAATATATTAAATATTGCAGAGTGAAATGGGACGGCCTACTTCTCCACGGGCTCTGTGATACCCCTGTCACACTACGACGTAACGAGCCAACGTGAGCCTAACGTGGTCAGTTTTCGTCATTACGTTGGGTTACGTCATGATGACGTCAGAATGACGTTAGAATGACGTCGAGCTACGTCACATTACGTCGTGTTACGTCGAGTTACGTCGAGGTTTTGGACATGTTCAAAAATTTTGACGTAGCTCGAACGTAAGGGTTTACGTTCGCCGTACGTTCTGTTCATGTTCAGTGAACGTCAATGACGTTAAACGGACGTTTTTCCAACGCTGCTCACTACGTTCAACTACGTTCCACTACGTCGACCCACATTAAACCGAGTGCAAATGCCCACGTGGTGTAATGGGAACGTCAGGAGAACGTTGGGAGAACGTCGGGAGAACGCCAGGAGAACGTGCATTCAACGTACGTTCAACGTCTCATGACGTGGCTAACGTCATGTAACGTTCTTCTGGCGATGGAATAACGTTCATAACGTTCCATGAACGTAGTGACGTTGTCCTCTCTCGTTGAATGACGGTATCACTACGCTTTACCGACGTTACGTTCTCGTCCACTACGTTGCATCCACGTTCAACTTCTGCCCAAATTTGCATACTACGCCGAAAAGTTCAACGTTCTTCACGTTCTCCCTACGTTGACGTTGTTACGTCGTAGTGTGACAGCCCCATAATGCTAGATAACTTCCTCCTGTGTCTGACATTGTTCATACCATCCAATTCTCTCATTTAGAAATAGTTAAAATTCACCATTCCGGGGGAAAAGGTGCAAAAAGACAATGCTACGGAGAAAGAGCAGACAAATTTAATCAACTGGAATATAATTTTGAACCAACAAAAACAACTAAACTTTATTCCAATTGAATGTGTGGAAGCCGAGTGCAGTAGTGTTGAGTGTTCAGCCAATGGCGTTGCTTGACAGTGTTTAGATAAGTGCCCCTGTGTTTATTTTGGTCATGCGCAGTTGCGATTTGGCTTAGTTCTCTAGTAAGCAATACATACCCCTTGAAGACTAGGATCTGGTGCCTCAGCGCATGCGTGAAATAAAAGGTTTCTTTTAGGTTGCTTTTACTTTTGGTATCACTTTTAAAAATTTATTTCTTTTGTTCTAGGTTTCAGGCAAATCCCACTTCTCATCTGGTGACAAGAAACATTTAGTTAGTTTTTTGGTGACAATTTTGATTAGTAACAATTGCTTTTCAAATTAGAGATTGATTAGTGAATTGCTCATTCCATGTAGCGGCTTTCCTATTATGCCGCGAAATATGGCTTTGCGGTTTTATACAACGCATTTTAATGTTGTATAGCAATTTGCAGGATTCATGACACGAACCCGAACAAAATATTCACTCGATGTATGGTGTAATTTCATGTGTATTTTCGAGGATTTAGCCCCAAAACTGACTAGAGGTGTTGGGTGGGCAGGAAGAAGGTTGCGTGGGTGGGAGGGGTATCGGTAGGGCGGGGGGTAGGGGGTGGAGGAGGGAGAGAGATTGCTGAACGCTGTACAATTGTGTATGAGCCAGGAGGGGTGGTTACTATCGCTTACGGGGCAAATGCGCAATATAATTTTCTGAAAGCTATTCATCTCTGGAGTTTGACCAGACGGGATGGCTGAATGAGTTAGAGCATCCATCTCCCGTGTTGGTAGATCGTGGAGTTGTGGGTACGAACCCTGGTCGAGTCAAACCAATGACTTAAATATGTATACTTGTCGCTTCCTAGCCTGGCGCTCGGCATTATTAGGATAGGGCAAGGAGTGATTGGTCAGTGTCTGGATAATGTGATATCAGGTCATGGTGCAGGCAGCCTGGTCTTCCAGTGGGGCAGCACTATAAAGTCGCCTTGACTTTGCACTGTAACAAGTCAGTACCCGTCCTGATATGACCTGAGATGTTGCTAGGACGTAAAACAACAACAAATAAAACAAGAAACTTAACCGACCAGTCCTTGTCCTATCATAGCAACGCCATGCATTAATGGACACAGTGAAACTCACAAGTTAAGCATTGGCATTTGTATCACTTAGCATTAACAGCATCTTTGTCCCCGCTGACACTCAAACACATTTTACTAAGTTGCGTTGATTTTTTGGCCCTGCGCCAACAGTTCTATACTGCAGACAGTATGCATGACCTTTTTACTAAGGTAAAACAGGAACATTTTTTTGCCTTTTTGAGGGCAGCTGGACTGTACCACCTCATATAGTTTACTAAATAGATTCTATCAATTATTAATAAAGCTTTTCTTTTTATGTGGGAATTTGTTTCCCTTGACCACAAATATATGATTGTGAGCTTTCTAATTTAATGAGTGTCTATTGGCACATAATTGATTGTCTGCTTTTACATGTAAAAGCGATGGTTTGAACAAAAAACAAACATTTCTCGCCGTGAATATGGCCTATGCTGCCGACACGGCGTAAAGCAACCACCAATCAATCAATCATTCAAGCATCTTTGTCATTCGAGAACTCTTTAATTATTACATTCACTAACAAAATGAAGCGAGTTAATAGACTGGCTATCGACTGTGAGCGTACATAGATGGGGAAAGAGTGCTTCACAGACTTCAAGCCCGAGACCGTGGTGCAAAATTCACCCGCCGAGTGGCGCCAGCGGTAATTGGATTAGTTTATTTGGCGAGCAAAAAATGGAGCGGCTACATTTTTGTTGAAAAGTTGCAATTTAGCGAAGGCAGACGATTCCTTACATATCAAAAGTGCAAATTGAAAGTAAGACCCTTTCGTAAATCTTGACCTATTCTGCTGACTAAGGGGGGGGGGGAGGGATTTTTATATTTTATGTTTTTAAATGAAGGAAATGCGTGTGTAAAATGAACTGTGTTCACCCAGATAAGGGCTATCAGTTGTGCGCTGGAAACACGGCCTTGTCTGGTTGCCATAGTGACTGATACACCAACACATACAGGTAGAAGAGTTGAGTAAAAACAGGTAAAAAAGAAAAAGAGAAATTAGAATAAAGATAAAGGAGTAAGCGTGGAGATGGGAAAACAAATTACAGTAAAACCTCTCTAACCGACCACCTCCATAGACCGACCACGCCCCTGTATCGATAACTTTATTTGGGTCCTGAACGATCGCCGATGCAATACCATTGTAACGATAAAAAAAAAACTCCTTAAACCGACCACCTCTCTAAATGGACCATTTAAAGTCGGTGCCATGGTCGGTCGATTTAGAGAGGTTTTACTGTAAGTCTAAATGGTCGGTTTAAAAACAGCTGAGGGAGATGGGCGTGGTGGCTTATCAGGAGGGAATTGTAGGTGCATCGGTGTGGGGTTTTACCTATACCGGAAGTGTACGCGCCACGCCACCTGGTGGCTTGACCTAACGTGTCTGCCTGCGCGTGGGTGTTGTGGAACATGGGAGTTATCGACTTGATTAATAATGTCGTGGATTAGGAAGGAAAACCTCAGCGGTTGTCACAGAGCCATTCCTCAAATGGCTGCATTGGGCCTCAGTAGTTGGATGGAGTCGGCCTATATGAAGAGTCCCTGGCAGCATTCTGACATACAAATAGCCATGGTTAGAAAAAGTGTCCTGTCTAATAGTTATAGCTAGTCATTCACAATTCTGATCTGTGACCTTCTCTGTGACCTGCTCTGTGACCTCTGAGACCTGCTATGTGACCTGCTAGGTGACCTGTTCTCTGGCCTGTTCTATGACATGTTCTGTGACCTTCTCAAAAACCTTATTTGAGACCTACTTTCAGACCTCTATGACCTGCTCTGTGACCTGATCTATGACCGCTGCAAGCTGATCTGTGACCTGTGTTGCGACCTGATCTGTGACCTGCTCTTCGGCCTCCGTGACCTACTCTGTGACTTGCACTGTGACCTGATATGTGACCTGATATATGACCTGATATGTGACCTGATATGTGACTTGATGTGACCTACTGCGCTGTGACCTACTGTGTGACTTCATCCGTGGCCTTCTCTGTGACTTGTTCTTAGACCTTGTTCTGTGACCTGCACTACGACCTGATCTGTCACCTGATCTGCGACCAGATGCGACGTGCTCTGTGACCTGCTCAGTGGCCTGCTAGGTTACTTGTTGTGATCTGCTCTATGACCTATGACCCAGCCCTGGGTACCGTCCCGGGCAGGTAACACTCACCTGCCAGGTGGGTTTATTATTGTTACACCTGGAGGTGATACCCAGACCTCACCTGTACACCCCCCTCTCCGGTCTGCCCTGGAGGAGGGGGTGGCGGGTGGGGTTATGGTAAGGATGCGCCCAGAAATAAAACATTGCCCGCCCTCCATACATCTATGCAAATCAAGAAACACACTTGATTATACAGCAAGTTTGGGGTTTGATGTGGTTTATTTTCAGCCGGATTAGACTATATATATATATATATATATATATATATATATATATATATATATATATATACTTCTTTTAATTGTGTATAAACTGTGTGTGCATCTTTAGTATGCCAATGCTATATCACAACATGGCTATATTGTTGAAGCCGACCGCGTCAGCCGCCATTTGCATTTCCTTTCATGTTTTCTTCTTGTTCTGCGTCTTGTTGTTGTTCTACTTGTTGTTTTTCTTCCATTTTTCTTCGTCATTGTCCGTTGATGTGCTGGAGGAAGTGGATGGCTAACCTGAATAGACGAGGAGTTTGTGTTCATTTCTTCTTATTTTTCTTCTTTATTTCCTTTTCCTTCTTCTTCTTTTTCTTCTTCTTCATCTTCTTCGCTTTCTTTTCCTCATTGTTGTCCTTTTCACTTTCATTTTCTTTTTCAACACTTTCATCATCACTTGCTTCATCACTTTCTTCTCCATCATCATCTTCATCAACATCATCATCATCACTTTCTTCATCATTTTCTTCATCACCTTCTACATCACTTCATCATCATCTTCATCATTTTCTGTATTTTGCTCCATCAGCTTCTTCACATTCTTCTTCTTCATCACCTTTTTTTTATCACTTTCTTCTTCATTTCTTCCTTTTTCGTCAGTCTCTTCATAATCACCTTCTTCACTTCCATAACATTTTCTTTTTCCTCTTTTTCCTCTTCATTGTCATCACAATCATTACCACTTTCTCTATTAGTATTACCGTTCTCTCTCATCACTTTTTGTTCTTTTTTCTTGACTTGCTTCATTTAGTTTTTGTTTCTTTGTCTTCACTTTCTCTTTCATCACTTTTATTTCATCACGTTCTTCTCTCTCATCATCACGTCCTTGTTCAGTGTCAGGATAATGTGACTGAGTTGGATATCAGGTCATGGTGTTGGTGTCCTGATTTCCCAACGGGACAGCACTATAAAGTGGGCATGAGTGCGCACTGTCACAAGTCAGTACCCGTCCTGATTTGACCTTAGATGTTGCCAGGACGTAAAACTCCAACAACCACCCAACGTCCTTGTTCAGTGTCTTCTTCAGCACGTCTTCACCTTCTCATTTACTTCTTTTTCACCTGCTTCCTCTCAACGTCTTCCTCTTCTTCACTTCTGTCCCATCTTCCTCTTCATTAACTTCTTCTTATATATATATATATATGTGCAGGCATTGGTAGTTTGGCAGAAACCCAGAAATAGTGCAAGCACCCTTCCACATAAAAGCGACGAGGTATAATATATATATGTGATGTATAACGCATTATACGAGTATAAATACAAGGGTAACATGTACATCCTATATTTCCTCTTGCGCATTGGTGGAGTGTCACACCCCCCTCCCAGCTCTTGGGTAAATTGCCGGGCGGGCGGCCTCCTCACGTCACACACTGGAGGAAATTTATATAATCATGTATATACATATATAGATACATATACATGTATATAATATACATATAAATATATATTTATATATTATATACATACACACACAATGGTCTCCGCAGTATTCAGGAAAGGGCTGGCGGAAATCGGTAAAAGGGATGGCGGGAATCAATACAGCTTGTGTCAGTTGTGCAAGTTACGCTGTCAACGAATGGCAGGCTTACTGAAAGAAGTCAACTTACACGAAAAGCATGAGGGACTATTCTTTATTAATATTCACATAATAGATTATATAGCGCACACATATATATATATATATATATATATATATATATATATATATATATATATATATATTTATATGTATATCTTCTTTTTTTTAACCCGGGCTGTAGCCACCAGAATAGATAATATATATATATATATATATATATATATATATATATATATATATATATATATATACGCGCACACACTAATACACAATTCCAATTTACCGTTCGCCATAACCTGTGCTTGTTGATGGCTGCCCATTCCATTGTATGAACACGCTGAAGGTTATACACAGGCCTGATGTACAGCACTCATAACCTGACAGTTACTGTCACCCCCACCTCACCCAAACCCACACCCCACCATAACCCCTCCCACACCCCCACCCACATTCTCCACACCCACCCGCACCCTCACACCCACCCGCGCCCTCACACCCACCCATAACCCCTCCCACACCCCCACCCACATACTCCACACCACCCACACCCCGCACACCCACCCAGACCCACACCCCACCCGCACTCCACCCACATCCATAACTCACACCCCACCCACACCCACACCCACATAGTCCTCGACACCCACACCGCACCCACACCCACACCCGCACTCCACCCATAATGCACCGACACCCTTACCCCACGCACATCCACCACCCACACACACATCTCCCACCCACACCCACACCACACCCACACACCCCTCCCACCCACACTCCACCCACACCCATACCCCACACCCCGCACCCCATGCAGGTGTGGTGGTCACTGTCTCAGATGGGGTTCGACTGCGAAAAGACCTAATGGAATTCACACCGCATTATGTGTCGTCTGCTGAGACTAAATTACCCAGCAGTGTGTTTGTAATCACACACACACACACACACACACACACACAAACTTGAGTTTTGTTTTTAAATGTTGAAGGACTTACTCTATTTGAAGTTAAGTGTGTCTCCATTGCCAGTAATGGCATGCATAGTCAGTTATAAAATACATTTTGACACAATGCTTAAATAAGTTAAAACCTAACAGTTTGCTCTTCCCCCCCCCCATCTCCCCCCCCCCCTTCTCACCCCCCCCCCTTCTTTTTCTTCTTCTTTAGCATACTCTTGTATACCGGCTAATAATACATTCACTGTCACTAGTGTCAGTGGGCTGTCAGTTTTAAGTCACGACTGAGAAGTCTTTAACATTCTGAAGACCCAATTAACATGTCAGTGAAGATGAGTAGATACTCATTGTGGAATACTGTAATCGAGTTCCAAAAGTTCAACTGTTGCAATCGTCGGACCATGGCAAAGTTGGCTAGCTGAGTCCGTTAACCTTGGTTATAATAGACGATGATCCATTGTAGATGATGGTCCATGGTGGTGGGTTTATCCAGTTGTCAAGCAGTGCTTGTTGACTACTATGCTGCGGTGTGTGGAAGGTACCAGTGTAGTTAGGAGCCACAGTACTGGCAGGACTGGGTGTTACTGTTAGCGGCGTAGCCTGGTGTCACAATGAGCGACTCATTGCACTGCAGTTGTAATGCCCCATGCCAACTAGTTTTTTGTTGTTTTGTTTGTTGGGGTTTTACATCCTGGAAACATCTATGATCATCACTCTAGGACGGGTACTGACTTGTGATAATGCACACTCATGGTGATTTTATAGTGCTGCCCCATTGGGCGACCAGGCCGCAAGCAAAATGACCTAATATCCCACTCTTGCTGGTTGAGTTTTACGTCCTGGTAACATCTAAGGTCATATCAGGATGGGTACTGACTCGTGACAGTGCGCACTCATGGTGATTTTGTAGTGCTGCCCCATTGTACAACCAGGCTGCTGCACCATGACCAGATTTCCCACTTAGTCAAATTATCCTGATACTGTGCTAAACATTTGTGCCCTATCCTAGTAATGTCAAGCGCCAGGTGTCCAAACTGAATATCAATGTCACATAGATCTCTTACATTGTTCAATAATGTACCTTTTATAGGTATTCAAACGTCAATCTCAAGTGTGACCAGACGGGGTGGCCGAATGAGTTGAACGTCCGTCTCCCGTTTTGGTAGCTCATGGGATTCGACCAGGAGTTCAAACCCTGGTCGAGTTAAACCAATGACTTAAAAATTGATACTTGTCTCTTCCTAATCCTAGCCAGGCGCTCGGCATTATTAGGATCGGGCAAGGACTGGTTGGCTCAATGCCAGGATAATGAGAATGAGTGGGATATCAGGTCATGGTGCTAGTGGCATTGTCTCCCAGTGGGGCAGCACAATGAAGTCGCCAAGAGTGCGCACTGCCACAAGTCGGTAGTGGGTGGAGTATGTTGCCAGGACATAAAACTCCAACAACCAACCAACCGTCCAACCTCAAGTGCAACAATTGGTCCATACGCATATTACCCAGGTAGTCTAGTGCTGACCGCAAGGCTCTGCTTATTCGTTGTTTCCTGCTGCAGTGTCAATTCACACAGTCGCCTTGGAATACAATGCAACTTCTCATTTGAGATAATAAATTTGTGAAATTTGAAAAATTGTTATCAATCACAAATCGCTTTTCCCGAGTCAGACTTTGTCCTGTAGATCCGCATGCTTTCCCAGCTGAAATAAAACTGTGATATGACCATCAGTGTGCAGTGGGTGTCTGTGTCTAACTAATGGCCCTGTCACATTACGACGCTTCTCGCCGGCGTGCCGCCAACGGGCAAAATCACTTTTAATCGTCGAGACACGTAAAACTGTTTGGCGTGAGCGCAACATATTGGTAGCATGCGGCAGACGTGAGGAAAAAAAAAAAAAAGTTTGGCATGCCGTCCTGATATGACCTCAGATGTTGGTAGGATGTAAAACAACAACAAACAAACAAAGCGACAGTTTGGCGCAAAGTGTGGGAATGACCCTCACGCACGCGCGGCGTGTGCATAACGTTCCATGACCTGGTATTCCAGCGCGTTTAATGTATGTCGACGCGCCCCTAACATCGCCATAATGTTAGCACCCGCCCGTTGTCGCACAGCGAAAGTTTTGTGTAAGCACAAAACTTCGCCGATTCCCTGACGCGTGCTGCCAACCCTCGCCGACCCTTGCTGTCCATCAACAAATACCAACGCGTGGCTAACACGTGCCTAACGCTTCCTGACATATCCCGACATTCCGCCAAAAAATCACATACGTCGACATGCGTTGGCGAGAAGCATCATAATGTGACAGGGGTATAACATGCCGTACTAACAACTATCTTGTCATTGTCTGTTGCAGGTGAGTTGAGAAGGACAGACTTGAATCGCAGACAGCTCAGCTGTTTACGACGGGTGAGTCTGAATGATATTGTATGCGGACCAACGCGTATACACAAGCGCCAAGTCTCCCGATTTGACGGGAGATCTCCCTAAGATATATAGCAAAATAACTCCAATCTCTCGATTTCCCTCTTTTAATTTATCTCCCACCAAAGAACCATTTTAGCTCCCCCCCCCCCCTTTTCCTTTTTCTTTAAATTAAGCTCTTTTTTTTCATTAACAAAAAATCACCTGAATGCATCATTTAGTATCACTTTGTTGGTATCTCGGTGGCGTAACACTATGAAGCCACCGAGAGAATGCCTTTTAGTACATGACCTATGGTGACGGCCCCACACACACACACGCATACACTGTTTGTTGCTAACTCGGTGGCGCAATGCTATGAAGCCACCAAAAGAATGTACCATCACCCGTCAGTGTCATTGTTTTGAAATGACCTCAGTTGTTGATAGGCTGGGTGGTGGTGTGTGTGTGTTGATGGTGAGTCGTTGGTGCAGTACCTAGCCCTCCTACACACACATCTTCCCGTCCACCACCCACCCACACACCGGGCTCGGTGGCCGAATCGGTAGAGCGCGGGCCTCGCTTGCGGGAGATCAGGAGTTCGGTTCCTGGTCGAGTCAAACCAATGACTTATAAAATTGATACTTGTTGCTTCCTAACCTGGTGCTCGACATTAATAGGATATGGCAAGGACTGGTTTTCTCAGTATCAGGATAATGTGACTGGGTGGAATATCAGGTCATGGTGCCAGCGGCCTGATTTCCCAACGGGGCAGCACGATAAAGTGTGCATTGTCACAAGTCGGTACCCGTCCTGATATGACCTTAGATGTTGCCAGGATGTAAAGCACCAACAACCAACCACCCACACAGGTACAGTACATGTTTATATCTTACCAACTGGTACAGGCACCTGTCAGACCGTCCCCACACCACCTGTACATACCTGTGTACATACCTGTACCACCAGTCTCCCGCCACCCCGGGCACAGCCGCTCTGCGGGTCATTATGTCGTCTGCTTAGAATAAATGTCGTCTGCTTTTAATATAACACACATTAAAAAAACTCTAACTATGTGATATTTTCATAGAAAAGCTTCCCTTTCTCCCTATCTCTCTCTTTCTCTCTATCTCACACTCTCTCTATCTCGCAGTCTCTCTATCTCTCTATATCTCTATCTCTCTCAAACACTAAATGAGCGGTTCTTCACGACTAGAAGACGGGCACTCCTGTTATGCACTTCAAAATGTCGTCTGCTCGGGATACATATTGTCTGTTTTTAATTTTTTTTAAGAATATATATATATATATATATATATATTACCTCGGTACTCCCCCTCTGGCTACTCGTAGACCCGGGAGAAAGAAAGAAGCACATCCGGTTCCAGCAATTGGCATAATCTACTCACAACGGGAGGACGTTTGTACATGTACATGCATATATATATATGCTGTATATGCCATTATACGAGTATAATAAGCCAGAAGATTCCATCTACTCCCCAGCCGCTCAGTCATTGGCTGGTTAACTTTATACATTAAGTACAACCTCAGCTCTCCAGGTGGCACCACCCACTCGCCCAGCCCTCAGCGATCGTTACACAAACTCACTGTGCCGCTGAAAAGTATATATATATATACACACACACATTCAAAGTGTAATTAACGTTGTACTTTCCATAGAAAACCTTTTCATTTTGTTCGCCAAATGAGCAATTTGCAGGCATTGGACGACGAAAGTTGTGATTATCATGTCTGCAGACGACATTTAAACTTAAAGCTGCGAGTGCGCATGCGCAGGAAACATGGTAGCGTGAATTCCCGCCAAATCTATGCCAGTCCTTGAAGTGTTGATAGCACATGAAGGCTATTTTTTTTTTTTTTGGTAAATATGTTTATTCTGCTGAATAAGTCTTTTGTCAGTGCCGAAGCACTGGTCTTCGAGCCATTTTTCAATTCAGGGTTAGAGACAATGTTGTTGTTGTTGTTGTTGAGGAGGCTGTAATTATTGTTGGGCTCAGACCGCCTTCCAGGACAGAGTACAATTAACATATTTGGTTAAAGTTGCATAGTCCGGTGGTTTTGAGTTTCTGTCATTTTCTGAGATGAATATATTAGGTTAGTCGCTATAATGTACCTTACTTTAGTTTGAAATAACTTTGATTTAAGTAGCTAACTTTTGAGATATTTGAAGTGCAAACATGCTAAATTAATGTTGGCAAGCATGCCAAAACTCTGACACTATAGGCTTCTGCAGTAATAAATTCTATTAAATTGCCTCAGTATTCCTTTCTAGTGGTCTGAGATTATAGCCTAGGTAACCGGGATAAAAGACTTCTGCACACATGACCAGTCGGGTACAATCAGTCCGGTTAGCGCCTTGCATTAGTAACCGTTGGGGTGGGGGGGGGGGGGGGTAGGAGTTGGCAGTGTGCCACCAGGTGAGCCCACCAGGGGGCGTCCTGCTGGTACTGGCAAGTTGACAGGAGACACTAATTCCGGGTCACAGGTAGGCCGGATATTATTCCTGGATGCGTAAGTGTCGCACTTCCGGTTTAGCCGAGATGCCGGGACCCTGCCCGCCACACACACAAACACACACAAACACACACCACCCAGGGCGAATCAGGGTGTGTTTCTTTGGTGGTGTATTTCTATGCGTGGTATGAGCAGACCCGAGCATCTGATGAGCGATATTATGTGTATGTTGTCACCTCCCCTTCTCCACCCCTTTGGGTTGATTATCGGGCGTTCCAACAAAAGCCAACCACACTGTCACTGATAGACACCCAGGGCCATATGCAAGAAGGGGTGATAATGACCTTACCCTGAGGATAAGTCTATCCTTAGGATAATTGTAAAAGAAATGGTATGCAGCTCTATCTGAGCAACCCAATCGGGTGTTAAGTTAGTCCCTGTTTTTTTTGTGTTTTTTTTACCAGGTATAGCACTATCCTGGTGAGGATAACTCTAAATTCAGGGATGGAATGGAATATCTCCGCTATTCCCTGGATTTTCACACTTTTTTTCCGATTTTTTAAAAGTTGGTACGCTATTTTTCAAACTGTAGCTGCAATGTCCCCCGATCCCCCTCACCCACCATGAGACATCCGCATATCCACACACTACACCAACGCGCATGCGCACACAGTCGCGCGCACTCATACGGTGTTTATCTACTGCTTCACCGGTTAATTGGTGGAGAGTTGTTTGGTAGCGCCCACCCTCCCCCACACACACTAACCCTGACACATAGCACACACACACAAACACCACGCCTCCAACTGCCATTCCTCCCACTCACGTGACCAGCCCTATCAGAGGGTTGGAGGGGCAGTGTGTGTGTGTGTGGGGGGGGGGGGGGCTTTGGGGGGGGGGGGGGGCCTCAATATTTAGCCGCTGGAACACCACCGTCAATAAGGACGTTAGTTGAGCTGTTCCCCGCCAGATGTTGTTTGGGTGGGTGAGAGTTCTATAGGGCTGAGCAGCTCTGAGAAGCTCCACACCACCACCGCCACCACACACCACCACCACCACACACCACCCACCATCACACACCACCCACCATCACACACCACCCACCACCACACACCACAACACCACTAACACCACCAACCTCACCACACCACCACCACACACCACTGCCACACACCACCACTGCCAACACACACCACCACACACCAACACACACCACCACACATCACCACACACCACCACACACCACCACACACCACCACACACCACCACACACCACCACATACCACTAACACCACCACCCTCATCACACACCACAACCACACACCACCACCACACACCGCCACTGCCAACACACCACCACACACCACCACCACACACCACTTCACACCACCACCACCACCACACCCCACACCATCACACCACACACCACCATCACACACCACACCAAACACCACAGCACCACACACCACCACACACCACCACACACCACCACACACCACCACCACACACCACCACACACATTAACTGAGCGGCTCACGGATCATTTGGAGCCAGAGACGGGTGGCAGTAGCAGCATAGCTCTGTGGAACATCTAACTTATTTATAGTACGCGAGTCTGGAGGTGGCGACCGTGAGTAATGGCGAGTGGGGCAGCTGCATGTTGGCTTCATATATTCTGACCAGTTACAAGGATCTCGTGTTGAATTTACCTTGAGGTGTCCTATTTAAATATACGGTGAACCCCCATTATAATGCGCCCTGATTTGACGCAAATTCCGATATAACGCGCTCATTCATTGCACCGGAATTCTTTAATTCAAAGGTAATTCAGTGAACCCCAATTTAACGTGACCCCGATTTTTTTGCGATCGTATTATATGGACCTGAATGATTTGATCATATTTATAATGGCGGAATACTGCATATATAGTGAGACAGAATCTCAACATTCTTTTATTTTTGTTTTTTGTTGTTATAAAATTGGGCTACGGTAAAGAATAGAGAGAGAGACAAATGAGTAGTGGTGGGGAACCTTTTTTATTTTTGCTCGAAGGTCCTTTAGCCGGGCAAAATAATAGCCTTACCTAAAAGCTAAAATACAGTGCTAGCGCGAGTGCAGTTCAAGTGAAAATGAGCCAGGCGGCAGTGGTGTGGCAGTGGCGGGGCAAAAGAGTGGCCCGCAGTGAATATAAAGTGGAGAAATAAATAAGTTAAATATAATAAATAATTAATTAAATAAATACAAGCAGGGAAAACTCTGCCTCTTTATATATATATATAATAAATTATATTCAACATATATGCCTGTTGTGTGTCTGTTCAATATGAAAGTTGCAAATGTTTTGTTGGGTTATTTTTAAAGGACTAAGGCTGGCGTTCAATGTCACAGTTATCAGTCTTCTTTTTTCGAGAGTGTGGGTGGAATTGGAGTGCATACATCTCAAAACACTGGTAATATATTCTTGACGTAAATCTTTAAATACTTGTAATTATATTCCTTTCCTTGAACTGGATTGTATCAATCTCAAGACACTGGTAATATTAATAATATATTCTGTTCCTTGAACTGGAGTATATTTGAAACCAGAGCCAAAATACTGGTAATGTAATATATTCCTTCCCTTGTCTAGCGAATGACGTCATTTTAGCACAATATCAAAACACTTTTACTTTAGAATTCTTTTTTTTTTTTTTAATTCTTTAAAGAATTTTTTTTAAAGAATCTTTTTAAAGATTTTTAAAAAAAATCCATCCATAATGTTTGGACACTTCGTTCAAAATTTAACTCTAGTCTAGATATAATAATTAACATCAATTATTTGCTCGAATGGTGCATGAACCTGTTCCGTGCTGCGCATGCGTGGACATCCCTCACCTGTGGGTGACAGGGCCATTAGTCGTCCTGTGTACCCTACACTTTTACCCCCCCCCCCCACACACCCCACACCCCTCCACCCACACACACCTCTGTGAGCTGCTCGGCCGCCACCCCCTGAGCAACCCCCGGGACAGATTCACGGCTTGTTCTTTCACCTCTTCATGCATCAAGTCTGAGGAGGCTAGAAAAGAGGGTGCGTGTAGTTAGGCAGGCGTCTGTGAGCAGCAGTTAAATTTGCATGGTCCGATCTTTTTGAGTTTCTCTCATTAAAAAAAAAGAAGAAGATAAATATATAGTACAACCTCTCTAAATCGACCGACCATGGGACCGGCTCTAAATCTGAGTTGGTCGGTTTAGAAAGTTAGAATATCCTTACAATGGTATTTTTGGGACCCAAATAAAGCGATCGATATATGGGAGTGGTCGATCTGTCGAGGTGTTGGTATAGAGAGGTTTTACTGTGTTAGGTTTATTGTTATAATCTACCAGACGTTAGTTTGACATGAATTTCATTTTAAACTTGCATAGTCCGACGGTTTTGAGTTTCTGTCATTTAAAAAAAAAGATAAATATATCAGGTTGATGATCATTATAATCTCCTATACTTTTTGTTTGAAGTGATTTTTATTTTTTAAACCGGGTGCGGTGACCTAATCAGTAGAGTGCATGCCTCGCGTGTGGGAGATCGGGAGTTCCGTTCCCGGTCGAGGCAAACCAATGACTTCTAAAATTGATACTTGTCACTTCCTAGCCTGGCGTTCGGCATTAATAGAATAGGACAAGGACTGGTTGGCTAAGTGTTAGGTTAATGTGACTGGGATATTGGATCGTGGTGCCGGTGGCCTGATTTCCAAGTGGGGCAGCACTATAAAGTCACCATGAGTGTAGCCAGTCACACGTCAGTACCCGTCCTGATATGACCTTAGATGTTGCCAGGATATAAAACTCCAACAATCAACCAACCAATTTTATTTTAAATGTCTAACTTTTTGGATATTTGAAATCCAAACATGCAAAATCAATTTTGGCAAGCACACCGAACAGATAATAAATAGGCTTCTGCAGTAACAGGTTCCATTAAATTGCCTCATTATTCCGTTCTATGTGATGACAAATGTTTAATAAGTGCACCAGTATCTAAATTAAATATGTAGAATCAAATCTAGATACAGTTGTTTTGGTTTTGAAAATCTGATGTTTTCATCGGACTATGCGCCTTTAAAGTTGGATAGTCCGATGGTTTTTATGTTCTTCTCCCCCCCCCCCCCCCCCCCCCCCCCCCACTCCGCTCTCTTCCCCACCCCCCTCCCCTCCTTCTCTCAATCCCGCCGTGATCTGTTCCCTGGCTGGTTCTTCCTCCCCCCCCCCCCCTCCTCCCCCTCCCTCCCCTTCCCTTTCCCTCCGCCCACTCCATCTCCCCATCTCTCCGCTCTCCCTTCCTCCCCTTCCTCCTCTCCCGTCCCTTCCCTTTCCCTCTCCCCTCCTCCGCTCCTCCCCGCCCTCCCCTCCTCCCCCTCCTCCCCTCCTCCCCTCCTCCCCGCCTCCCCTCCTCCCCTCCTCCCCTCCTCCCCTCCTCCCCTCCTCCCCTCCTCCCCTCCTCCCCTCCTCCGCTCCTCCCCTCCTCCCCTCCTCCCCTCCTCCCCTCCTCCCCTCCTCCAATCTTCCCCTCCTCCCCTCCTCCCCTCCTCCCCTCTCCCCACCTTCACTTCCTTCCTTCCTTCTCTCAATCCTGCCGTGATCTGTTCCCTGACTGATCCCCCCCCCCCCCCCCTCCCCCCTCCTCCTACCCGTCCCTGTGCTCACGAAGCGGGAGGCTGTGTCCTCCGCCCCCGCCGCCCCTTGTCACTGAGTAGCTCGTGATTGTGTCGCTCCTCGCCCCTCAAGAGCTGCTCGTTGTGGCCCCGCGCCGCGCCGCATTCCAATGAGCAGCCCCCCCCCCCTCCCCTACCCTGCACCCCCTCCCCCCACCACCACCCAGCGTCGCCTCGCCTCGGCCATCCAGCGCCGGCTTCCCTCCGCGTAGCGCATCTGTGGCATTTAGTCCGAAGAGACCGAAGAGACTGATGCATGTCTTGCGCAGACCGCAGGCACAAAAACCAAAACCCAACTGTCGTGACTGCTTCCCGACTCCCGACTAGCGACTCCAGACTACCGATTTCCGACTACCAATTTATGGGCGGTGTGTTCAGGCATCATCAGCTGGAGACGCTCCAGATGTATATGATGAATATCGGGTATAAAACTACTAAAACTAAAAGGCCGACTTCGATGCCTTGACTTCTGCGGGTTTGTAACCTTATGACGGTTACCGGCTGCAGAACTGCAGCAATATAGAGAGGCACCAATAAATCGGTCCAATCTTTGGTTGAAGATTAATCTTCTGGTGGGACGGCTGTAGAAGCTGGGGATGTCTTTACAACAATTAAACGATGAATCGTTGGGACGGTGGTAGCACAGCACTCGCATCTAGCCGACAGCAGCAAGGGTTTAGGAGGAAGGGACGGGTAGAGGTTGGTCCAGTGGTTCCAGCAACAAGAACAAAGTGAGAGAAACGATAAGGTAAAGGGCCCCACCCAAGCAAACAACTCCCTTGATCAGGGGGAGAAGTAAGCCTGGGAGAAGAAAAAAATGGGTAGAGTATAGGAAAGAGAAATGAGGAGAGTTGAGTCAAAGGACCGTGTCTATTTGGTGTATGGTGACCAGGCGGCTAGCTAAAGACACAGACAGAGTAAGAGTAGAAAGTGAAATGCTGGCCGGCTCCCCCTCCTGGAACTCTTTTCAGACAATATCAAAGAGGAGCATGGCCAGCAGAGAGGAGATAAAGAGAGGTGTGGACAAAGTGCGGTCTGGATAGCAAGTGACTTCGATGCTCTGTGTAATTTGTAATTAGTGCCTGCTGTACACCTTTACACCTTGCACAAACCGGTGGAGTTCTGCGACACAACAGTAGTGTAATATAAAGTTGGGTGTTCTGAACATCTTGATTGAAAAAAAAAAAATTCTCCAAACGCCGTCAGTATTTCACGCTTGTAATTTCAACGTCTACAGGAAGGAATAAAAATTAAAATATGGAACCCTATGCATATGTTTTAATTTCGCTGCCGGTACCTATTAGTAGTCCGCACTGTGCAATAAATGTCGTCTGCGGAAGCACCCATAATTTCAACACTACTTGGGACTACATCATCCACTGAAAGCACCAAATGTTCGAAATCAAAAGCAATTACCTAGATTCTATCCTACTTAGACATTAAACATGTATTGCAGTTGTGTGATATGCTTGAGTTGAAGGCGAGTTAATGTTACAATGCAATTTATTAAACCAGTTTAAGACGTCATAGATGGTATAGTACAGTTTAAGGACCGTCTGGATTGAAATTTGGGTGGATAAGAAGATTCTTTAGAACAGTGGAATCTGGACGAGATCAACCTGGTACTCATGCATCCCATTCCCTGCTCGGAATGGTTTGTTCAGGGTGGTTGTTGGAGTTTTACGTCCTGGCAACGTCTAAGGTCATATCAGGACGGATACTGACTTGTGACAGTGTGCAGTCATGGTGACTTTATAGCGCTGCCCCATGGGGAGACCAGGCCACCAGCACGATGACCTCAGTCACATTATCTGGACATTGAGCCAACCAGTCCTTGTCCTATCCTAATAATGCCGAGTGCCTGGCTAGGAAGTGACGACTATCAATTTTGAAGTCATTGGTTTGACTCGACCAGGTTTCAAACCGATAGGTTCGAATCCCACGTTCTACCAAAAGGGGAGACTGACGCGCAACTCATTTGGGCATCCAGTCTGGTCGGTTTGTTGAGGGGTGCCTCTGTTTGGAGACCTTGACTGCAGGAATGGGTGACTGAATATTGTCTGCTGCCCTGTTATTGTCGTCTGTTATTGCTGCCCTGTGTGTATCGAATGTCGTCTGCTCTGTTTGGAATTCAGTGAAATGGCAGTTTACTGTTGTTATGACTGTAAGACGGCTGACTGAATGTTGTGTGCTTCCTTGTTCTTGTCGTCTGCTGCCCCAACTGGTGATCGGTGTCATCTGCTCTGATCCAGTAAAATCTTCTTCGTCTTCTTCATCTTCTTCATCTTCTTTGTCTTCTTCGTCCTCTTAATCTTCTTCGTCTTCTTTGTGTTCTTTGTCTTCTTTGTGTTCTTTGTCTTCTTCATCTTCTTTGTCTTCTTCATCTTCCTCGTCTTCCTCTTCTTCCTGGCCTTCCTCGTCTTCCTTGTCGTCATTGTCTTCCTCATCTTCCTCGTCTTCTTCATCTTCCTTATCACTGTTGTCTTCTTCTTCTAGACCAGACGGGATGGCCGAATGAGTAGAGCGTCCGTCTCCTGTTTGGGAGATCGGGAGATCCGAACCCATGATTTTGTGGCTTCGAATCCTGATCGAGTCAAATTAATTTCTTTAAAATTAATACTTTTCGCTTCCTAGCCTGGCGCTTGGCATTATTAGGAAAAGGCAAGGAGTGGTTGGCTCAGTGTCAGGATAATGTGACTGAGTGGGATATCAGGTCATGGTGCTGGTGGCCTGGTTACCCAGTGGAGCAGCACTATAAAGTCGACATGAGTGCGCACTGTCACAAGTCGGTACCCGTCCTGATATGACCTTAGATGTTGCTAGGACTTAAAACAACAACAAACAAACAATCTTATTATTATGATTACAAATTTATATTATTATTAAGAATGTGTGACAGGATGTTGTCTGCTGGTTTGATGATACACAAATGTCGTCTGCTCTGATTGGTCAAATTGTTGTGATGACAACAACAATGAGTGAGTGACCCAATTTAATATTCTGCCCGGGTGGTAATCAGCCGAAATAGACGAAATAGACAAAGGGAAGCATTCCATGTAAGACTAGCAAAAGCTCACTTCTGGAGTGCGAAGAAGTTATAGATTTTGATATTTAAAGTTGCATAGTCCAATCGCGTTTGAATTGTTGTCTTATTTTTTAGATAAATATATCAAATTCATCGCTATTACCTACTAATCATTGGTACGGAGTCATTTTGATGAAAAATGGCTAGTTTTGAAACAATTTGAGCTGAAAGAACCCAAAATACTTTCGACAAGCTTTCCAAAAGTCCTCTCGGTATGACTGGTATTGACATCTCGCGATGACCATGTGATGTGGAATGTGGAATGACCTAAATCAAAAATAGCCTGGTCACCTAACATAGTAAATTCACTGATTATTCTATATATGCTGTCCCAAATCACTAGTTAATGCACCAATATCTAAGATGGATATATATAACCACATGAAGATACATGTTTTGGTTTTGAAAAATAAATATTTCATCGAACCATGCAACTGTAAGTAATTTTGTTTAACATGTATTTATTGTGGGTAGAAATGACAAACGAAGATAAATGTATTCTTGTAAAAGAAGATTAATATGAAGAGACGGTATGGGTGAAGCAGCACTATAAAACTGCCATGAGTGTGGACTATTTTATTCCAAGTCCCAGTAACCACCCTGGTATATCCTTAGCATAGATGAGAATCTTCCGGATTTATCTAGAATTCCAGATTTGTTATCTGCCCAATTTCTATTTTACCAGATATGGGCCTATATGTATGTGTCCGGGTTAGCTATCGTAACCCGGCGTCGTGCGGATTTTCCGGGTTAGCGGCGAAAACTGTGTATGTATGTGTCGGGGTTAAGCTAACTCGGCGAGCGTAAAGTCGCCTGCAACTAACCCCAAGTGAAACCAGGGTTAAAGGTGGGGTTAGGCACCGATTATGCCCAAATCTATTCAATGCGACCATATTTAACAGAATTACATACGCAATAAGTGAAATTTGATCAATTTAACCCTTAATTCGAAGCGTTATTAAGGCTACCGCCGCATTGGCGGCGATATTAATAGTTATATTTTCGAATTCGACGAACGTACAGTAAACAAATCACCGCCGCCGACAGTATGGAAAGCGACGTCGATGCGGCGGCGGCGGCGGCGATTTGTTTACTTTCCTTTCGTCGATTCGAAAATATAACTATTAATATCGCCGCCAATGCGGCGGGAGCCTTAATAACGCTTCGAATTTAGGGTTAAATTGATAAATTTTCACTTATTGCGTATGTAATTCTGTTAAATATGATCGCATTTAATATATTTGAGCCTAATATATGGCTACAAACACAGAGGGATTTCCCAAATCTATAAATAACTGAAACATTAGCTAACCCGCGCGCGCTTTGGACTCATACATCCCCCGTGACACATTTGGAACCCCGGGGTTAGCTAATCCAGGACCCACCTTTAACCCTGGTAAGGTTAAAAATTGGCTCATACATATGGGCCATGGTTCAAATTTGAGACCATTCTGACCAGACGGGATGGCCGAGTGGGTTGGAGCGTCCGTCTCCCGTGCTGGTAGATCGTGGGGTCGTGGGTTCGAACCATGGTCGAGTCAAACCAATGACTTGAAAATTGGTGCTTGTCACTTCCTAGCCAGGCGCTCGGCATTATTAGGAGCGGGCAAGGACTGGTGTGCTCAGTGTCAGGATAATGTGACTGAGTGGGATACCAGGTCATGGTCCCGGCGGCCTGGTTTCCCAGTGAGACAGCACTATAAAGTCGCCATGAGTGCGCACTGTCACAAGTCGGTACCCATCCTGATATGACCTTAGATGTTGCTAGGACGTAAAACAACAACAAACAAACAAACAAACTGAGACCATTCTGGCATCTCCCGTCACTTCAGAAGTCCCAACAATTCATAAAATATTTTCCTGATTTTTGTTGTCAGGCCATTCTCATCTATGTTTCTGTGTTTCTAAGACGTCATACCCCAATAAACCAAGCCAAAGTAATCTGAACAGAGAAGCACACATATGTGGACACCCACACACAAACACACACACACCTACACACACACAAACACACACACCTAGGTGGACTGCAGAAAACAAAATGGCGCTGGTTGTGGCTGAGTCCATGGTTGAGGCATCAGGGCTGTTGAAACAAAGCAATGGGCCGTTGAGTAAGCTCATTTTTTAAAAAAAGAGATAAAAAAATGAAGACCGCGCTATTTAAATGGTTAATGCGGGGAAAGGCAGCACCTGGGTGCCGCGCCGCGAACCACACAAATATTAACACGTCACGTGACCCTGAGCAATGGTGTGGTCACCCCTGGTGGGTGTTTTACCAACTAAAAAACCCACCAAAACCCACCAAAGTCCAAACAAACTCACGGACATGGGCGGACACTACTAATAAGTACGAACCAGCCGGATTGTTAATTTGATTCTACACCACCATTAAATCTCTAGTTGGTTTCTTCGCTTTAAGAGCTTTAATTTGATACTCATTTCTATATATATGGCGAAGGAGCAAACTTCATAGTGCATATACAATAATTTGCGAGTGTTATTTCGGATAGTTGCATTTATATTGAAGTTGCACGCTCCGATGGTTTTGAGTTTCTGTCAATTTTCTGAGATAAATATATCAAACTGATTGTTATAACCTACCTTACTTTACTTTGAAGTAATTTTTTTATTTTAAATGACCAACTTTTGAGATATTTGATGTGCAAACATTAGTCAAATTAGTTTTGACAAGCACGCCAAAACTCTGGCACTTCAGCTGTAACAGGTTCTATTCAATTGTCTCAGTATCCCCTTCTACGTGGCAACACATGTTTAATAAGTGCATCCATATCTAAGTTAGATGTGTAGAATCAAGTCTAGATAATTGCTTTCGTTTTGAAAATTTGATGCTTCATCGGACTATGCAGCTTTAAATTGTAATATTTGTCCCGATATTATAGGTTCTCTTTCTCATTTTTCTTTTTGTAAATTTGATTTTGTCTCGCAAAGATATTTAATTTGATATGGAAGTCGCGTGTTGGAGGTTTGGGTAGTGGTTGTCTGAGCTAGCTGGTCGTCTGCTCTCAACCACTCCCATCCCTCCTCCTCTCTAACCCCCTCCCCCATCCCCTGGCTGCCCCCCTCACACCCCCACACCCCCACACCCCCACCTAGCCCCCAATGCAGGTGGGTAGTTCGCATGGAGAGGCCTGCCTCTCTTTAGTTTCTCCTCAATCAGGGAGACCCATTCCCCCCCCCCCTCCCCCTCGCCCCGGGTCCCTTGCAGCACTGGCAGGGACCTGCGAGTTCTCTACCGATTCGCCGACTAAATAAAGGGGGCCTGTTGGTTCTCTACCTATTCACCGACTAAAATAGAGGGGACCTCTGGGTTCTCTACCGATTCACCGACTAAAATAAAAACTTGCATCCAGATTGGTTGTTGAAGGATTTTCTTCCTAGCAACATATAAGGCCATATATCAGAATGGGTATCTAGCATATACTACTAATACATGCTTCAAACGGCGCAGCACTATCAGCGTATACCAATATGTATGAAATCCGACTTCCAGGAATTTTCAGCGATTCTCTGACAATGCTAATCCTATGGGAGAATATCAGCATTTCCGCTTTTTTTCCCGGAGACCACTTTCATCCCTGATACTTCAAGTTTTTGAAAAAATTTATGGAATATTAACTGAGTTACATTTTAATTACGCTGTGTCGTAATTTAGTTAGAACAATGCCACCATTGTTCTTTGTTTTGCCGCCCATTGCCGAATGGAGATATGTTTTGGTAGGAGCCAGTTACATCGACAGGGGCTAAGATGGTTCATACTGTGGTGTATTCCCGTAAATGTACGTAACTAACTACATTTAGGGAGCATTCTGATACTTCACACATATGTGACTTTGTAAGTTCAAGGGGCTAAGATGGTTCACACTGTGGCGTATTTCCATAAATGTATGTAACTAACTACATTTAGCGAGTGTTCTCTTATGACACATCTATGTGACTTAGTAGATATAAAGCATGAATACAGTTTGTACTGCGATGTATTCCCATACAATGTACGTAACTACATTTAGCGAGTGTTCGTTACGACACATCTATGTGACTTAGTAGATACAAAGTATGAATACAGTTTGTACTGCAATGTATTCCCGTACAATGTACATACCTAACTACATTTAGCGAGAGTTCTGTTACGACACATCTATGTGACTTAGTAGATACAAAGCATGAATACAGTTTATACTGTGATGTATTCCCATACAATGTACATAACTACATTTAGCGAGTGTTATGTTATGACACATCTATGTGACTTAGTAGATACAAAGTATGAATACAGTTTGTACTGCGATGTATTCCCGTACAATGTACATACCTAACTACATTTATCGAACACTCCATAACTACACAAAATACATGTGACCAGCTAAATTTAAGCACTAATGCGGCACCAAGGTGGCGTGCCATGCGCACATACAGTTCGAACACAGCGCAAACAGATACTTACAGTTGCATAATCCGATGGTTTTGAACTTCTCTCATTTTCTAAAGCCGTGTTCACACGGGCACTGTAAATCGATTCGTAGAAATCGACTTGCCTAGTTCGGCTCCCATTTGGCGTGTGGACGCGCGGCTGAGGCGGTTTAGGGCTGAATCGATTTCTGTGATCTGGATACTGTAAACCACTTGTGGAGGTCGATTACATGAGTCGATTTCTGTGAATCGATTTATTTTGCCCGTGTGAACGCACTGAGGCGGGTTAAGGACGTCACACGCATGCGCAGTCGAGACCTTAGTTTGTTGACTTTCCGGTCGATCAAAAGCGCATATTATATAATTTGGTCTATGAACCTGCTAGAGGTGCACAGATATTTTTTTCATCATTTATTTTTAGGGTTTCACTGCCCAGCAGAAGTTTTGACCATTCCAAACCAATATGATTCAGTCCATACATATCTAGGTCGAACCCACACTCTCTCGTGGCGACGTCGACTAACCAAAACTGGCACTGGTTAGTATCGCCTTGCTCATGCGCTGATATCGATTTCCGCCCCAAGTACTTCCCATGTGAACGCGCATCTAAATTGATTCATATGATTCGCCTTGGCTGAATCGCTTTAGATTTTGCCAATGTGAACATGGCTATAGATATACATATTAGGTTGATAGCATACTCTACCTTAAAGTAACTTTTATCGTAAATTGCTAACTTTTGAGATATTTGAAGTGTAAATGTGGTAAATTAATTTTAGCAAGCTTGCCAAAACTCTAACACCATAGGCTTCTGCAGTAAGAGGTTCTATTAAATTCACTCAGTATTGTCCCTTATAGTTGGTTGTTGGAGTTTTACGCCCTGCAACATCTAAGTTCATATCAGATGGGTATTCCCTTATATGTGACGACAAATGTTTAATAAGTGCACCAGTATCTAAAGTCCCTGTCACATTACGGCATATGGCGGGAGTGTATGGTGGCGTAGCCGCTTTACGTCATATACGTCGGCATACGCCGTATACGCTACTCATACGCTACGCATACGCTAATCATACGCTACTCATACGCCGCCAGATGCCGCCAGATGCCGGTTTATGTGAAGCGTATGAGGCATACGCCGCCATACGCTTTCATAAATCCGTCCGTCCAAATTTTTTTGTGCATGCTCAAAAAAACTCGACCTATGAGGGCGTATGGCCCATACTGTCAAAAAATGTCACAGCACGCTCCCATACACTCCTCGTACGCTCCTCGTACGCTCCTCGTAGGTTCCACATACGCTCAAAACCACCCGAAAGGTCACCAAATGTCATCATAGGCCGGCACGCGCAGGACCTACGTAGGTTTTCAATACGCTCCCGCCACACGCCGTAATGTGACAGGGCCTTAAGTTAGATATGTTGGTAGGTTAGTTGTTGGAGTTTAACATCCTGGCAACATCGAAGGTCATATCAGGATGGGTACCGACCTGTGACAGTGCGCACTCATGGGAACTTTATAGTGCGGCCCCACTGGGAAATCAGGCCACCGATCCCACTCAGTCACATTATCCTGACTCTGAGCTAACCAGTCCTTGCCCTATCCTATTAACACTGAGCGCTAGGCTAGGAAGCGACAAGTATCAATTATATAAGTCATTGGTTTGACTGGACTGGGAACCGAACTCCCGATATCCCGCATGTAAGCCCCGCACTTTACCGATTCAGCCACCGAGGCCCATGTTAGATATGTAGAATTGTTTTGGTTTTGAAAATTTGATGTTTTAATCGCACTATGCAGCTTTAACCAGAAGTGGGGTTCCCTTCTAGATTCTACCGGACTGCTCCGTGACCTGTCCCTGACCTCTCATTTGCATGCGAATTGCTGTGCGTGGTTGTTAGGGCCCTGTGGTGCGCCCGGCCATGTTTGTACGTGTTAGGGCCCCCCCCCCCCCCCCCCCGCCACCCCAATAGCACATATTGCTAAGAAACAACTGCATTTCTATTGGTTTATTCCCATTGCCAATTGCAGGGTCTGGCATTGACCTCCATTTTGGACAAAATTTGGCGGGAACCGATATAGACAAAATTACTGTATTTCAGCGATATACGTTTAAAGAAAAATTATTATAATAAAAATAGAAAATAAGTGATTATAAACACATTTAACCACTCGTCTGTAGGGCAATGGTTGTTTTTTGGGGGGGGCGGGCGTGAGTTACTCAGTATCAAGATGATGTGACAGTGGAATATCAGGTCATGATGCTGGCAGCCTGGTCTCCCAGTGGAGCAGCACTATAAAGTCGCCATGAGTATGCACTGTCACAAGTCGATACCCGTCCTGATATATGACCTTAAATGTTGCTAGGCTGTAAAACCCCAACAAACATATATTTAAAAAAAAAAATAATTAAGAGAGCATTTTATTAGGTTTTTAAAATGCAGTACAGTGCGGCCCCGTTAAAACGTACTAATAAGGGGAATGGTGTCCGTTTTAGCCGATTATCCGCGTTAACCGATGAAGGGTTAATATAGTATGCATATATATATACACACACAAAAACATATATGTATATATATAATTACAGAAAATACTGTACATGTCATATAGCTACATAAAACATAAATATATATTTTATTCAATTATTTAGCATTACAGTCTGTAAAATATAATAGAAGGTTAATACTGTAAATTGTTAGCGGACACTACCAGAAACAAACACCATGTTCCCTATACCTGATACAGTCACTCGCTTAAAGTTGCATGGTTCGATGGTTTTTAGTCTTTGTCATTTTCCGAGATAAATATATTCGGTTGATTTGTTATAATCTACCTTACCTTAGCTTTTTATCTGAAATGACTAACTTTTTAGATATTTGCAGTGCAAACATGCTAAATTAGTTTTGGCATACATGCCAAAACTCTGACACCATAGGTTTCCGCAGTAACAGGTTCTATTATAGTATTAAATTGGCTCGGTATTCCATTCTATGTGGTGACAAATGTTTGATAAGTGCACCAGTATTTAAGTTATAATGTATGTAGAATCAAATCTAAATCACTGTTTTTGTTTTTTAAATGTTCATCGGACTATGCAGTATTAACTCGGGTCCGGTTTATCCGATTTCAAGGGGACTATGTTTTAACAAGGGTGCTCTGTATATTGTGTAGCAGTCTGCACTGACCTCTCAGGTAAGTAACCACATAGAAAGGTAGGCGTGGGTAGTGTGGTGATATCAGGGAGCCTAGGTGGTGTAATGGTTAGCACACAGGCCTGGAATGCAAAGAGATTGATTGATTGATTGGTGGTTGCTTTACGCCGTGTCGGCAGCATAGGCCATATTCACGGCGAGAAATGTTTGTTTTTTGTTCAAACCATCGCTTTGACATGTAAAAGCAGACAATCAATTATGTGCCAATAGACACTAATTAAATTAGAAAGCTCACAATCATATATCTGTGGTCAAGGAAAACAAGTTCCCATAGAAAAAGAAAAGTTTCATTAATAATTAATAGAATCCATTTAGTAAACTATATAAGGTGGTACAGTCCAGCTGCCCTCAAAAAGGCTAAAATGTTTTCCTGTTTTACCTTAGTAAAAAGGTCATGCATACTGTCTGCAGTGTAGAACCGTTGGCGCAGGGCCAAAAAATCAACACAACTTAGTAAAATGTGTTTGAGTGTCAGTGGGGACTGACACCCAATACATTCAGGGGGAGGTTCCCCCTTGAGCAGAAAAGCATGTGTAAGCCACGAGTGGCCAACACGGCAGCGGCTAAGGACCACTTGGTCCCGCCGACCTCCCGCATGAGTCTGTGGTGGCTTTCCCACAGATGGTTCAATTTCTTTAAGTTTATTGATGTTTTCATCCCACTCATGCTGCCATTTGGATTTTATGTGGGTGGCTATTAGTGGTTTCAGATCAGAGTGAGGGATCAGACACGGTTCAAGATCACAGTTCAGGGCCTTCTTCGCAGCCCGATCAGCTCGTTCGTTTCCTTGTATGCCAGCATGGCCAGGCACCCAGCACAGGTGGATATCATAACCATCTGTTGTCAGTTGGTTCATTTTATAAATGACCGTTGCTAGAATAGGGTGATTTGTTTTCAGTCCAGCAACAGCCAGGAGGCAAGAGAAGGAATCACTGTATATAACATCGTTAGTGTGGTTGGATACCTCGATACACTCCAAAGCGAGAAGGAGTGCTCGGGCCTCTGCAGTGAAAATCGAGCTCTGATCGGGAAAACGTACACCAAATTTTTCCCGTCGGCAGACTGCCGCAGCAGCTACCCGGCTTTGGTCTTTCGAACCATCAGTGTATATGGAGAGGTGGTCTGCAAACTGGCCTTGAATCTCTGCATGCAGTCCTTGGGACTCGAACACACATCAAAGAGATGTGTGTTCGAGTCCCGCTCTAGGCGCAATATTCCCCATTTTCATCACCCCCATGGCAATTGCTTTTGTAAACCTGAGGAACTACTCGTAATGCATCAGTGTTTATTAGGGTCTGAACCTTGTAAGGCAGCTTTATATATTATAAATGAATAGTATTTATGGTACTACCAGTCCTGACATGACCTTAGATGTTGCCAGAATGTAAAACTCCAACAACCTGGTGCTACCATCTAGTAGTAGTTCAAGTTACCCTAGTATATGAGTATAACTAGGTGTCGTGAGGCTGTTCTAAAATGGTTGCAGGCGGTCATGTGACCCATTCATGAGAACCAGGCCAAATTGACATGTCATATAGTCTGGTGCCACTGAACAGTCAGTATGGTAACTACATGCCAATACACACATCCATTTCACAGACTAGACCGGACCAGACTTCCCATGCGGAAGGTCGGGAGTTCGAATCCCAACCCTGTGAAAGCAAAAGCTTATCAAATTTATACTCGTCGCTACCTAGCCTGGTGCTCGACATTAATAGTATAGGGCAAGAGCTCAGTGTCAGGATAATTAATGTGACTTTGTGGGATATCAGGTCATGGTGCCGAGTGGGGCAGCACTATAAATGACTGCCACAAGTCAATACCATTCCTAATATGACCTTAGATGTTGTTAGGATGTAAAACAACAATGGACAAGCACAATCTCACAGACTACACATTTAGTGGACACGTGATTTAGTTTTAAAAGGAAAGCACACAAAAGAGGATTCACCAATAGTTGTTGGTTTTGATTTTTCTTTGGCGGGATGGGGGCGTTCTCCCTTCCCTACTGGCACTAGCAGACGATATCCGGTTTAGAGCAGACGACATTTTCCACGGGCAGAAACTCGCCCGCTCTGGCGCGCATGCTCAGTAAGTGACCGCGGTTAGAGTCGTGTCGCAGCGCCGCCGAGTGATCACCGCAGCAACTAAAGGTGACGTATAAGGAGCGGTCAGTGTGCGCGACGTGACGTCACTAACGAGTTGACCTTCGGGTCCCCTAGCCTCCCGCTCCCAGCCTGCCCCCCTCCCACGTCACACACACACACACACACACACACACACACACACACACACACACACACACACACACACCCTCCGGTGGAAAACACACCACGTCGACGCGACGCACATTTCCCGTGACACATCCCCGCCCCTTGATCAAAGCGGCGCACGGCCGTGAGACACCGGTCGCAAATTGGACGCGGGTCACTGGGGTGGCGGCGCGTTTTGCTGAGTCATTGTCTCCATTTTCCACTCGGATCGCTCCCCGGGCAGGCTGTGGGCCGTGGTCGGGCGGACGTGACCCAACTACCGACCGGGCGAGGTGTGTTTGTGTGTGTCTGTGTCTGTATGTGTGTGTGTCTGTGTGTGTGTCTGTGTGTGTGTCTATATGAGTGTGTGCGCCGTGGGCCAACAGGCAGAGATGCCAACATTGCGTGACCAAAAATAGGAAGATTTTATTTAACATTTTATTAGGAAGATAAGTTTGTGTGTGGGATTACTGGCAATGTACACTGCATAGCACTGGGACAGATATCATGACATAGTATAATCATACAGTATATAATATGTATATATATATATATATATGAAGACCCCACAAACGCCAATCCAGAAATTAAGCTAAACATTGGAATCAAACCTTCAACAATTTTATTATTTTTAATTCCTACTTTTTTGTTCATTGCTCCATAATCATGTGATCATAAGAAAAGTGGAATTAGTGAGAATGACAATTATTTTCAGGTAAAAATATTTTATTTAAGGTACATTTTTGGAGTGGCGTTTACGGAGATTTACGCCTGAACTCTTCATATAATTTTATTATATACTTTTTCATACCAGTCCCACCGTGTATCCGACCATGTGTCTATGTGTCATTTTCATGGCGCTGCTTGCCACCTTGAGCTGCTGATGTTTTTAAGCTGCTGTACGTAGCTGATGTTGCCTTTCGTATTAGCTCAATTTTTATTGTATATGGGTGAGTGAAAATCATGAGATTTGCACATGGAATCGTAATATCGGAAGAGAGTAGCCAAAATCGGAAGTCTTCCTACAAAATCGGAGCAGTTGGCATCTCTGCACCAGGGGTGTGTGTGGGGGTGGGGTGTGGTGGGAGGGGGGGGGGGGGTGTCACCTTCAGTGCACAAGGACAATACAGGCTTAAGCAGATGACAATTGTGATGCATAGATGTATGCATATCAGTATTGGTGACATTAAGTACATTCGCCCTCTCAGAAAGCGCCCCCGTCCCCGGTTCAAAGATACCATCAAGAGAAACCTGAAGCTGAGAGATTAAGACCGACTCATGGACGCAACTCTCACAGCAGAGAGCTAAATGGAGAGCGGCAGTCAAGTAATGAAAGCAGTCTTTGTCGCATCGCGACCGACAGCATGATGATGATGAAGTACATTAATTATCCATGAGGCATTGTGCATAAAGTATATATGAAGAGTTCGGGCGCAAAACCCCGTTACCGCCAATCCAAAATTTTAATTAAAATAAAGGATTTTTGCAGGAAGGAAATTTTTAATTCTCACTAATTCCACTTTTCTTGTAATATAATGATTTTGCAGCAATGAACAAAACAATAGGAATGTAGAAGAAATTAACGGTTTGAAGGTTCGATTCCGATGTTATCAATATTTGGAATGGCGTTTACAGGGTTTTTGCTCATGAACTATTCATAATTATGTGACCGGAAGTGGTGGCCGAATCAGTAAGATGTGCGCAAGGTCGGGAGTTATGCCTGGTACACACCTACCGTTTGTGCGCACCCACCTACCGTATATGATCTAAAACTGCCCGTTTCGCACACAAAAATCGCTAGGTGTGCGCTCCTTGCGCACACCTAGCGATTGCGATTCGCGCATAAAACCTCAGTTTTAGGCCTAAAACCGGCCGATTGCGATTGCGATTCGCGATTCGAAAAATGAATCGGCCCATTTTCAGTTTTAAGCTGGTCGGGTCGAGTCGCGGGTTTTAGTGCGCGAAACGTATACGCTAAGTGTGTACTAGGCATTAGAATCCTGGCCGAGTCAAACCAACCACTTAAAGTTGCATAATCCGATGGGTTAGATTTTCTGTAATTTTTCTGAGATAAATATATTAAATTGATTGTTATAATCAGCCTTACTTTAGTTTGAAATAACTTTTATTTTAAATGGCTAACTTTTGAGATGTGTGAAGTGGAAACATGTACAATTAGTTCTGGCAACCTTGCCAAAACTCTGCCACCATATGCTTCAGCAGTAACGGGTTCTATTAAATTGACTCTGTATATCCCCTCCTGTGTGACAACAAATGCTTAATAAGTGCATCAGTGTCTAAGATAGATATATAGGATCAAATTTAGATAATTGTCTTGGTTTTGAAAATTTAATATTCTATCGGACTAAGCAGATTTAACAAATGTATACTTGTCGCTACCTAGCCTGGCACTCGGCATTACTAGGATAGGGTAAGGACTGGTTACCTCAGTATCAGGCTAATGCGATTGAGTGGGTCTTGGTGCTGCTGGCCAGGTCTCCCAATGGGGCAACACTATGAAGTCACCATGAGTGCACACTGTCACAGGTTGGTACCCATCCTGAGCTCTCGTTAGATCTTGCCAGTATGTAAAATCCCAACAAACAAACTGACTCCTCCGGAAGATTAGAGAGCTGCTGTAGCAATATTTGATGGCATCCAGGAATATAATCTTTATTTCCTATCCTGTCCTGATATGACCTAAGGTGTTGCCAGTGTGTAAAACCCAAACAAACAAACAAACTGACTCATCCGGGGGGGATTAGAGAGCTGCTGTAACAATATTGGAAGTCATTCAGGAACATAATCTTTATTTCCTACCTCGTCCTGATATGACCTTAGATGTTGCCAGGACGTACAACCCCCAACAACCAACCAACTTATTTCCTACGAGTTCATTTTCCAAGCTGTGGATTAGATTTTTATTTTTTATTATAAAAATGCGCAGATTTAGAGTAAAAAGCACCTGCAGGTTCCTACATTTACAATGGTGTGGCAAATACCCAGGGGGCATTGCGCGGTAACTTGGTTAGCAACCCCCCCGCCTCCCAGCACCACCACCGCCACCGCCATTGTGTTTAGGAGCTAGAGCTTCTAGTAGAAGCAAATGAAGTCAAACAGCTAAAGCGCCTGGAAGCCGAGGTTCCTATGCGTGGCACCAGGGGGCGATGTTGAGGTGGTTTATTTATAGGTCAATTTCTCAATCGGTATAATCTAGCTTAATAGCTTTTACGGTAATCTTCGCAGTAAGTACCATTCGATGTTTAGACCAATGTTGTATCTTGAGGCCATGTCACACTGTGCCGTATTGCATCAGCATATGCTGACGTATGTAATTTTGCACCAACATGTTGGTGTACGCTGGTGTACGCTAGTGTATGCTGGTGTACGCTGAGACAAGTTGTGGGTATGTTTGGCATAAGTAGTATTCGTTAGCAGCCCACTGGTGTACGCTGAGAGAAGATATGGGTATGTTTGGCATAAGTAGTATTCGTTAACAGCCCACTGGTGTATGCTGAGACAAGTTATGGGTATGTTTGGCATAAGTAGTATTCTTTAACAGCCCACTGGTGTATGCTGAGACAAGTTATGGGTATGTTTGGGATAAGTAGTATTCGTTAACAGCCCACTGGTGTATGCTGAGACAAGTTATGGGTATGTTTGGCATAAGTAGTATTCGTTAACAGCCCACTGGTGTATGCTGAGACAAGTTATGGGTATGTTTGGCATAAGTAGTATTCGTTAACAGCCCACTGGTGTATGCTGAGACAAGTTATGGGTATGTTTGGGATAAGTAGTATTCGTTAACAGCCCACTGGTGTATGCTGAGACAAGTTATGGGTATGTTTGGCATAAGTAGTATTCGTTAACAGCCCACTGGTGTATGCTGAGACAAGTTATGGGTATGTTTGGCATAAGTAGTATTCGTTAACAGCCCACTGGTGTATGCTGAGACAAGTTATGGGTTATGTTTGGCATAAGTAGTATTCGTTAACAGCCCACAGGTGTATGCTGAGACAAGTTATGGGTATGTTTGGCATAAGTAGTATTCGTTAACAGCCCACTGGTGTATGCTGAGACAAGTTATGGGTATGTTTGGCATAAGTAGTATTCGTTAACAGCCCACTGGTGTATGCTGAGACAAGTTATGGGTATGTTTGGCATAAGTAGTATTCGTTAACAGCCCACTGGTGTACGCCGAGACAAGTTATGGGTACATTTGGCATAAATAGTACTTTTGAGCATGTTCAAAATTCCAGCCATATGACAGCGTGTATCACAGGGCAGTGTGACAGGGCCTTCGGGTAAGTATTAAGTCTGTACCTTAGAATACGCCAGGCACACGTTTAGCGGTGAGTCAGCGTCCACTTAAAGTTGCATAGTCTGATGGTTTTGAATTTCTGTATTTTGTCTGAGATAAATATATTAAATCGATCACTAGTATCTACTTTACATTAGTTTAAAGTTACTTTTATTTTAAATGGTAAACATTTGAGATATTTTGAGTGCAAGCATGGAAAATTAGTTTTGGCAAGCTTGCCAAAACTCTGGCACCATAGACTTCTGCAGTAACAGGTTCTGTTAAATTGACTCAGTATTGCCTTCTACGCAGAAACAAATGCTTAATAAGTGCATCAGTATCTAAGTTAGATATGTAGAATCAAATTTAGATAATTGGTTTGGTTTTGAAAATTTGATATTTCATCGGACTATGCAGCTTTAAAGTCAACCATTTCTAAACATCAAGTGTTATTTAAACTTAAGGTCTCACAATTTAATGGTTTTCAGTTCCTGGAATTTAGGGAGGGGGGATTCGCGGTGTATGAAAAACTTACACCTTTAATTATTTTAGCTCAATTGATGTTGGTTTGATCAACTGAGATTGTTCCTCTGTACGTCGACCTTATGGATATTAGTTCATTGATAGTAGGTTGGTATTTTGGCTTAATCAACTTCCAATGGGAGACTTGCTCTAAATTGCTGGTGTTGGCCAGATTTACTTCCCTAAAATGTCGGATCATTCATATCGACATGAATTGTCGGTTTTGTGATGACGTTTCACCGAGTTAATAGTACACGCAGGACCAGTAGAATGCTGGCTTGGCATGTCAATTCGGTCACTGCCCGACATGAAGCTTGTTCCAGTAGATTCACCGTGTACACCGGACTTACATCTATAGAACCTCAACTAATTCATGTTGGCTTGGCATGTCGGTTTGGTCACCACCTGGCATGAAACTTGTTCCATCAAATTGACAGTGTACACCAAGCTTACAACTACATGTATAGAACTTTAAGTAATTCATGTTGGCTTGGCATGTCGGTTCGGTCACCACCCTGCATAAGGCTTGTTCCATTATAGATTTACTGTGTACACCTGGGCCTATATGTATGTGTCCGGGTTAGCGGTCGTAACCCTGCGTCGTGCGGATTTCCCGGGTTAGCGGCGAAAACTGCGTATGTATGTGTCGGGGTTAAACTAACTCGGTGAGCGTAAAGTCGCCTGACCTTATGGCCCTGTCACACTACGACGTAATGACGTCAGCGTGGGGAGAACGTGAAGAACGTTGAACTTCTCAGCGTATTATGCAAATTTGGGCACAAGTTGAACGTGGATGCAGCGTAGTGGACGAGAAAGTAACGGCGGTAAAGCGTAGTGATGCCGTCATTCAATGACAGAGGACAACGTAATTACGCTCAGGGAACGTTATCTACGTGATTCCAACGCCAGAACTACGTTGCTTTACGTTACCTTACGTTACTAGCGTCATGCAACGGTGGCAAAACGCTAAATGTACGTTGGACGTACGTTAGGCGTACGTTATCCCGACGGTTTCACTACGCGGACTGCACTTTTCCACCGGCTTTAATGTGGGTCAATGTAGTGCAACGTAGTGCAACGTAGTGCAACGTAGTGACCAGTGTTTGACGAACGTCCGTTTAACGTCATTGACGTTCGCTGAACGTGTACAGAACGTACGGCGAATGTAAACCCTTAAGTTCTAGTTACGTCGAAAGTTTTGAACAGGTTCAAAACTTTGACGCGCGCCGACGTAACATGACGTAACGTGACATGGCTCGACGTCAGTCTAACGTCATTCTGACGTCATCATAACGTAATCCAACGTAGGTCAACATAATGACGAAACGTGATCACGTCAGGCTTACGTTTGCTCGTTACGTTGTAGTGTGACAGGGGTATAACCCCATGCGAAAGGAGGGTTAAAGGTGGGGTTAGGCGCCGATTATGCCGAAATCTATTGAATGCGATCATATTTAACAGAATTACATATGCAATAAGTGAAATTTTATCAATTTAACCATAAATTCGAACCGTTATTAAGGCTACCGCCGCATTGGCGGCGATATTAATAGTGTGGAATCGACGAATGTAAAGTAAACAAATCGCCGCCGCAGCGACGTCGATATCCATACTGGCACAATGCCAGCGGCAATGTTTTTCGCCCAAATCTATTCAATGCGATCATATTTAACAGAATTACATACGCAATAAGTGAAATTTTATCAATTTAACCCCAAATTCGAAGCGTTATTAAGGCTATCGCCGCTTTGGCGGCGATATTAATAGTGTCGAATCAACGAATGTAAAGTAAACAAATCGCCGCCGCCGCCGAATCGGCGGCTATATATTAGGCCCAAATCTATTCAATGCGACCATATTTAATAGAATTATATACGCAATAAGTGAAATTTGATCAATTTAACCCTAAATTCGAACCGATATTAACGCCGCCGCCGCATTGGCGGCGTTATTCATATTGTCCAATCGACGAATGTAAGCAAGCACAGAGGGATTTCCCAAATCTATAAATAACTGAAACGTTAGCTAACCCACGCGCGCTTTGGACCCATACATCCCCCGTAACACATTTGGAACCCGGTGGTTAGATAACCTGGCACCCTCCTTTAACCCCGGTGCGGTTAAAAGGTGACACATACATATGGGCCCAGACTTACACCGACAGACCTTTAACTAATTCATGTTAGTTTGACATGTCAGTTGGGTCACCACCTGGGATGAGGCTTGTTCTATCAGATACACCTATAGAATTTCAGCTCATTGTTGTCTTGGATTGTCAGTCCGGTCACCACCAGGCATGAAACTTGCTCCGTCAGATTGACAGTGTACATCAAAGGTTCACCTATATAACTTCAACTAATTCATATTGGATTGGCATGTCGGTTCGGTCACCACCCGACATGAGACGTATTCCAGCAGATTAACAGTGTACACCAAACTTACACAATAGAATTTCAGTTCATTCATGTTGCCTTGGCTTGTCAGTCCAGTCACCACCAGGCATGAAACTTGCTCCGTCAAATTGACAGTGTACACCAAACTTACACCTACAGAATTTCAGCTCGTCCACGTTGTCACCACCTGCCATGAAGCTTGTTCCATTATAGATTGGCAGTGTACACCGGACTTACAACACTGACAGAACGTCAACTAAGGCATGTCGGTTCAGTCACCACACGGCATGAAACTTGTTCCATAAAATTGACAGTGTACACCAAACCTACACCTATAGAATTTCAGCTCATTCATGATGTATCTTGGCATGTCGGTTCGGTCACCACCCGACATGAGACTTGTTCCACCAGATTGTTATCACGTGTCTTACATAGGTGGCGCGGCGTGTTTAAACAGGCTCACCGTATATGTACACGCCGCGCCACGGCTCCATATTAGTATCCTGCCGCCGCGCCGCCTTTTTACACGCCAAAATAAAGTCCTCTGATAAAAAGCATTCCTCCGCTAGGTGGCAGGCGGCGCACGCAGCCTTTCGTGACGGCTGCGCAGCTGAGAAAATAGTGCCGGCTTCCCGCGGCGGAGCACGACATCAAGGGAGCCGCTTCACCGACGAGCCGCTATTACATTTCGCCGAAAGTAGTCCCATTTTGGAAGGCATCCTTTGGTCTTTAGTATACATGTATATATGTATATATGTATACAGTCTATCAATCAATCAATAGTTCCGTCCTCTAGTCGAGGGTTGGATGCAATGGTTCTCCACTTATCCCGATGTTGTGCTGTTCTGATAGACTGTGAATAATTCAAGCCTGTCCACTGTGAAATATTTGTAAACCATGATGTTCTTGGTCTCCCTCTCCCTCTGCTGCCATTCACCTTCCCTTCCAACAATGTACGGTATATTGAACTCTGACGAATGATATATATATATACGCAAACATCGGCGGGCTGCATCAAAATTTATACGTGGATAAATAGCGGAAGTTTCATGTCAACCTATTTACTCTATTCAGTGAACACACAAACATACATACACACACACACATATATATATTTTTAATGCCATTAAGCATCTATAAAAAAAGTTTCAACTTAATATATTTATCTCAGAAAATGGCAGAAACTTAAAACCATCGGACCATGCAACTTTAAGTTCCTCACAGAACACAGAATACAACGTGGTGTCCTCCCGTATGGATGTAGTGCGGACGAATTAAATTCCGCAACAAATGATTTCATTTATGTTTGTGAAAAGCCCCCAACGCCAACGCCCTTTTTCACCCATCGCCAGAAGAAGTAGTCCGACCTCGGTGTTGGCGGAGGGAGACGGCTTTTAAGGCCGTCAGAAGGTTGTGGGGTGGGGGTGGAGGTGGCGGGGGGAGGGGGGGGGGCTGTGTGATGTCAGGTGCCGGTGGATGAAGCGGCATTGTTTTCACAGCCCTTCAAACGTTCGGATCCAATACCCCCTGTGCTGCTCCCCCTCCCACACATCCCTCTCCCCTCCTTCCACTCCCCCCTCCTCTCCTCTCCCCTCCCCTCTCCTCCCCTCTCCTCCCTTATCCTCCCCTCCCTTTCCCTCCCGTCCACTCTACTTTCCTCCCTCCCCTCCCCTTCCCTCTCCTCCCCTCGCCTCTCCCTTCCTCTCCCATCCCCTTCCATCTCCTCCCCACCCCTCCCCTCTATTACCCTCCTTCCTCTTCTCTGCCCTGCAATCCCCTACCCTCCACTCCACTCCCCTCCCCTTTCGCCTCCCCTCCCATCCTCTCCCCTCCCCTCTATTACCCTCCTTCCTCTTCTCTCCCCCTCCAATCCCCTACCCTCCACTCCACTACCCTCCCCTCCCCTCCCTTTTTCGCCTCCCCTCCTCTCCCCGCCCCTCCCCACTCCACCCCATCCCTTCCCATCGCTCCCATCCCCTCCTTTCTCTTCCCCTCAACCTCTCCCCTCCCCCTCCCCCCCCCCCGTCCTGTCCTCTCCCCTCCCTCCCCTCCCTCCCCTCCCCATCGCTCCTCTCCCTTCCCCTCCGACTCCACTCCCTTCCACTCCCTTCATACCTCCGCAAACACCATCTTCTCCACCACCTGCACCCCACTACTGTCCTCACCCCCACTCACCCCCCCCCCCCCCCACTACTCCCCCATCCTCAGAAGACACACAATGCCCTGTGGGCATCGCCCACTGGTACTGTCTGATGTAGCGTTATCAAATATGAGTTAGATAAACCCCCCTTTCCCTTCCCCGTCCCCCTGCCCCCTAAACAAAACATCCTACAAGACAACAGCAAAACCGTACAGCATAAACACACAATTTAATAATTGAAAAAGCAAATATAGCAATTTAAATATATCCCATAATTTGTGTTTAATGTCCCCCCCCATGAGTGTTGCTTTGCTTCACTTTGCTAAGCCGCCATTTAAAGTTATCTAATTGGTATGCAGGTATAGCAATACCTCAGGGAGTTTGACGCCCCTGCCTTGCAGAGTTGTAAACCACTGCCTTGTGGTACAGGTCCTTGACAGAACCGAAGGCTAAGGGAGCAAACCCTAAACAGAAAACCATGTCACTGTGGCAGCATTAAGGACGGTTGATGTATGGAACTCCCAACATCTCCCGACCAGCCACTGCAGGGACAAATAGTTTTGCGCCTGTCTTGACATGTTCTTGCCGTTGTGAAACCTCTATTTGCTCCCCGAGAGAGTGCCGCTGGTAACTTGCAAAAGCCAGCAGCACTTCAACACTTTTGCAGGCAGCTTTCATGAAATGAAAATACTCGAACGGATGGGGCTGCCCTCTATGGAAGATCTTCTGATCAAAAAGAATCTCCGGTGGACTGGACACCTCATGAGGATGTCATCAGACAGGCTACCAAAGCAGCTCCTTTATTCTCAACTCTCTTCTGGCTACAGAAAGAGAGGGCGCCCCCGTCTCCGGTTCAGGGATACCATCAAGAGAAACCTGAAGCTGAGAGACATTAAGACCGACTCATGGACGCAACTCTCACAGCAGAGAGCTAAATGGAGAGCGGCAGTCAAGTAATGAAAGCAGTCTTTGTCGCATCGCGACCGACAGCATGATGATGATGATGAAGTCTGTTTTAGCATTGGTGTCTTACACAGGATTCCCACGGACCATTAAGAAGTCTTACAAAGTCTTAAATTGATTAGTCAATTTTAAAGGCCTTCAAAAGTTTTATATATGGTCACTTTTCTGGGAAATGTCTTACAAAGATTTTTTAATTGGATTTGGCCACTATAATATTTTTTCAAGATCTTTTACCAGCTATCTTCAGAAAGCACACGTATGGTGGAGCTGAAATGTCTCGAAGTTGACGCTATAGTTTATGGACCGTAATATACTCGTCAAAAGTGAATGCATACTTTGACAGTTTTTTGGTGGTTGCTTAGTGCTGATTTGCTGATTGCATGTGGAAATCCCCAAATTTAATATATGAGAGTATTTACTGCGAAAATAGGTATTAAATTATATGAAAATTGGTATTAAAAAGTCTTGAAATGTTCTGACATGTGATCAGATGATAGGTGCATGAACTCAGTTCATGAATGGTGAGGTGTTATATCATAACAAAGTTGTCATTTGCTAGATACAGTATAACCCCATTAAACCAAACTTGAAGGGACCCTAGAAATTTGTTTCGTTTAACCAAGCTTTGGCTTCAACTTTGACTTGGCTGTGGCAAAAGTTCGGGTGCATTATGAATGTAATATACAATGGATGTGGACACTCTGATTATTGTTTTTGATGTATATACAGTATAACCCCATTAAACCAAGCTCGGTTAAACCAAACCATCGGTTAGTACAAACTTTTTTTGGTGGCCCGGCAAAATACCACCATTTATCATATAAAAATGTTGGTGGGGTCTCACATGACCTTATAACCACATGAAAGTTTGGGTTAACCGTACCAGAAGTGCCCTGGGGTCCGACAATTTTGTTTGGATCAACCGATAATTTGGATTAACCAACTTTGGTTTAACCAACTTTTTTATATGATAAATGGTAGTATTTTGCCGTGCAGCCAACAAAAGTTTGGATTAACCGATCGTTTGGTTTAACAGAGCTTGGTTTAACGGGGTTATTCTGTATAATAATTGTATTTGGTAGTGGAAGGACAATCATCGACTAGTCGAAAGTCAGTTGTTTTACCAGTCAATTTGAGCGCTTGTTTACAGAATGCAACTATCGATTTTATTTGATACATCAAATTAAATTTGTAAGCCTTGTATATGATTAATATGTGTACATTTCAGGCAAATAAATATGTAATGTATGGTCCTCTCTCTCTATATATACAGTTAGATAGTGATAGATAGAGAGAGAGATATATAATATATGCATTAATAAAACTTAAATCTGTGTTCAGTTAATTAGCCATGTAAGGTAGCAACAAGTATCCATTTTGTAAGTCATTGGTTCGACGCGCTTGGAATTCAAACCCCTGACCTTCAACACAGGAAGCTTATGCTCTTACTGATTCGGCCACCGCGTCTGGTCGATCGACAATCTACCAAACCTTTATGTCTAGTACACACCTCCCGTTTACGATTCGCGCACTAAAACTCGCGACTCGACCCGACCCGCTTAAAACTGAAAACGGGCCGATTCATTTTTTCGAATCGCGAATCGCAATCGCAATCGGGCACTTTTAGCCCTAAAAACTGAGTTTTATGCGCGAATCTCAATCGCTAGGTGTGCGCGGGGAGCGCACACCAAGCGATTTTTGTGGGCGAAACGGGCAGTTTTCGATCCTATACGGGAGGTGTGCACGCACAAACGGTAGGTGTGTACCAGGCCTTAGTTCATATATTTACATAGTATATATAAAGATTATATGAATATTGCATTGAGCTGTTGGTGCTTATTATGGCTGGGGTTGGAACCCATGGATGGACATAGTGATGGACATAGAGCTCCTGATCCCCAAGAGACTCAAGCATCTTTCGAATTTATTAACTAATGCTTCTGATTACAAACACCCAAGCAATAAATGCACTTACAATAATTGCATGTACAGTGAGCTCTGATTAATCTGACACATTCTGTCACACACCAAATAATCTTGGATAGCAAATTGTCGGATTAACCAATTTAGACTATTTCGTGGTCGTTTGTGTTATTTTTATCAGCCTATATAGGCCTATATGTAACTGAATCATGTATACAATTATTAATTAAAATAATAATAATACCACCTAAGTAACATATCTACATTTATTACAGATAAACATACGTATCAATCATTCACGCTATTTATTTTTGAGAATTGCCACTGAAAGAAGGTTTAAATCTGGGATATTAGTGCTAATTCATGTTTGATCGATTTCAAGTGTCGGCATGCTATAGGCATGTTTGTTACAAAAAAGCAGTGTCGGAAAGCGAATGTCGGCGTAATTAGCATTGATTAACATTGGGGAAAACTGTTACACCCGAAATCGTGTCGGTAAGAAAAATTGTCGGATTAACCCAGTGTTGGATTAAACCAGAGCTGATTTTACATAAACGCAATGTAGGTTCACCAACCAACAGTCACATAAACTCTATGCGTTCTCTGTGGCGGAGTGGTTAGAGTGTCTGACTTTTTTCTAGATCAGACTCCTAACCTGAGGGTCAGCGGTTCGATTCCCCGTGCCCCCAGCTCTGCCAATTTGGATTTCCACCGCTGTGTATAACTTACAGCGTCATCAAAGGCCGGTTGCTCTCATACCATGTCTATGTGGTGTGGGAGGTTAAAAATCCCTTGGGTCGGTAAAAGTGTAGGCTCGGGCTTTCTATCGACCAGCCATGGAATGAGGAAGACCAGTCGTCTATGACTGAAATTTCCCCTGCTTAAACAACTAATGGACCCCCCAAAAAAAAAAATGCATGTCACATTGTACCACATAACTTGTCTAGGTAACGACGCCAGTAGCATGCTGGCTATGTAAGTGTATAGCGATTGGAAGAGAGGGTTGTAAATCTATGGTGATTGTGGCTTAGCGGGTTGGAAACATATGGAGTGACACAAACAATATCCCCGGCATGGGATTCGAACCTTCATCACTGCCATTTCGCGGCGGGCGCCTTAACCCTGAGGGCCCCCTGTGCTAAGCACACTGCTGCGAGTGCTACGATGTGCACCGTCTGGCGATGTGCGTCAGAGGATACCCATAAAGCCCCTCTTGAATCAGGCGACCACTTGGCCGATGTGTGCTCTGTGCCCTTTTTGCACTGCTCTATTTCTCTGTTGCTTTATCTGCCACGATACCGGGAAGACATTTTATAATTACAGCTCAAAAAAGCTCTCTCTGTTGACTCCCGCCGGGTGCTTTCCGGGATCGGTGAAGTCTTGCGTGAAATTGCCTGTTCGCACTATGCCCGGACTGGGCTAAATGCGCATGTGCTATAACCGTATAGGTAATGGCCCTGTCACACTACGACGTGACTACGTCAGCGTAGCCAGAACGTGAAAATAATTATATTACGTTGACGTTATGGGCGTAATATGCATATTGTGGACGTGAGCGTAACGTGAAAGTAACGTCGGTGTACGTCGTGACCTTAGCTGTAACGTGACAACGTTAAGGGGGAGGGGTAATTGGCGACGTGACCGGGCGTTAGTGTAACGTGAGCGTAACGTCGCCGTAACGGGTGCGACGTGGACGTAACGTGACCGTAACGCCACCGTAACGTGACCGTAACGTGACCGTAACGTGACCGTAACGTGACCGTAACGTGACCGTAACCGTGACCGTAACGTGACCGTAACGTGACCGTAACGTGACCGTAACGTGCAAAACGCTGCCCACACGTTGCTCCCACCCGGGCCGTCGGTCTGACGTGACATAACGTGACTCTAACGTCATTTACGCTGCTATAACGATCGCGGAACGTCAACCTAACGTCATTGTCACGTCATCCCAACGTAACGGCTTCACGTTGAGATACGTCGAAAGTTTTGAACAGGTTCAAAACCTCGACGCGCGCCGACGTAACACGACGTAACATGACGTAGCTCGACGTCACTCTAACGTCATTATGACGTCATCATAACGTGACCCAACGTACGGCAACGTAATGACGAAAAATTATCACGTTAGGCTCACGTTGGCTCGTTACGTCGTAGTGTGACAGGGGTATTAGACTGTGCCTCGATTCCACAGCTTCTTCCTCCGCTCCCTAGCTGGAGACCAGACGGGATGACAGGATGAGATGAGCATCCGTCTCCCGTTTTGGTAGATTGTGGGATTGGAATCCATGGGTTTGAACCCTGGTCGAGTCAAACCAATGACTTAAAAATGTATAATTGTCGCTTCCTAGCCAGGTGCTTGGCATTATTAGGATAGGGCATGGACTGGTTGGCTCAGTGTCAGGATAATGTGACTGAGTGAGATATCACATTATCAGGTCATGGTGCTGGTGTCCTGTTCTCCCAGTGGGGCAGCACTATAAAATCACCATGAGGTGCGCACTGTCACAAGTCGGTACCCATCCTGATAATGTGATATGACCTTAGATGTTGCCAGGACATAAAACTCTGACAACCAACCGTGGTCAGACGGGCTGTCCTTGCGGTTAGAGCATCCGCTTGATTGATTCCCTTGTCAAATCAAAACAAAGACTGGACAAAAATTGGTGCTTTTTGTTGTTGTTATCGCCATCTTGTTGTTGTTGGTACTTTTCAATTACTAACTTGTCTGTCACTCTGAATTCTTACTAAGAGAGGGTGAAGACTGGGTTGGTCCAGTGTAAGGATAATGCGGCTGAGTGGGATATCATGGTGTGGTATCCCGGTGGGACAGGAGTGGCTATATATTCTGTTTATGCGTATGAATAACTACTAATATCCAGACCTCTTGTATTGTGTTTGTATACAATTGTATCTGTTTTCATGGCTTCCTTCCTGCCATGTGTGAACAAGTATCAGTGTACAAACTGTATTTTGTCTCATTTGACTGTCTGTGCAATACAGTATGCAGGTATTGCAGGTATAGCAATACCTCAGGGAGTTTGATGCCCCTGCCCTGCAGAGTTGTAAACCACTGCATTGTGGTACAGGTTCTTGACAGAACCGAAGGCTAAGGGAGCAAACCCTAAACAGAAAACAACGTCACTGTGGCAGCATTAAGGGCGGTTGATGTATGGAACTCCCAACATCTCCCGACCAGCCACTGCAGGGACAAATAGTTTTCCGCCTGTCTTGACATGTTCTTGCCGGTGTGAAACCTCTATTTGCTCCCCGAGAGAGTGCTGCTGGTAACTTGTTGCAAAAGCCAGCAGCACTTCAACAGTTTTGCGGGCAGCTTTCATGAAATGTACAACCGCACATGGAGAGCGGCAGTCAAGTAATGAAAGCAGTCTTTGTCGCATCGCGACCGACAGCATGATGATGATGATGATGATGCAGTGGCAGGACACCTGCTATGTCAGGACAACATTGAGTTGGATGCAGAGTTGTCATTTGAAGGCAGGTGTATGGCTATCCCCTGAATGAATACCACTAGCGCCACCTATGTGGTACTTACTGCAAATGAACAATCAAATTAGGAAATATTATATCATTTCTTCTCTCGTTATATAAGAGGCAGTGCATGAACGTCAATGGTTTTCACAATTCTAACAATGTTAGGATTAGATTTGACCTCCTTCTCTCCATCCCCTAATCCTGACATAAAACCATTGACAAAATGCGACCGATGTTAGAAACTGAAAAGCAAGCCGAATATGGCTTTTACCCCCTCCCACCACTGCCACCGCCACCACCCCGCCGCCCTTCCAAAACATTATTTGGATTGTGAAGAACATGGACATTCATGAATCATCACTAATATATGCTCATAATAAGATATAATATTATGAATGAACAAGGAGTTGACCTTAATTTGAGTCAACCCATTGATTCTACACACACACAGATGCACACACGCATACACATACACACACACACATTCTTGAATCATCACTAATATATGCTCATAATATGATATAATATTATGAATGAACGAGGAGTTGACCTTAATTTGAGTCAACCCATTGATTCTACACACACACTTATGCACACACACATACACACACACACACATTCTTGAATCATCACTAATATATGCTCATAATATGATATAATATTATGAATGAACGAGGAGTTGACCTTAATTTGAGTCAACCCATTGATCCTACACACAAACAGATACACATACACACACACACACACACACAAGAAGAGACAGAATGTGTTTTCCATAGATAGCAATACATCCTAAGAAAAACAACAAAACTGCCCAACAAAAACACCTTATGAAGAGGAATATTCAGTAGATTGGGCCCCCCCCCCCCCCCCCCGTGAAAAGCAATGATAGATCGTGCATGTAACCCCTCCTCCTAATCCCAATCCCACTACTCCTGACGCATTCCACTGCCCCCCCCTCCTACTGCCCCCCCCCCCCACACACACACATCGTCCACCCCCTCCCGGCGTGATCAGCTGATTTCCCGCCCCCTCTATCTGCGTATCTGCATCTCAATCACCCCTCCTGTAGCCATGGTTACCGGGCGGGAGGGGGGAGGGGGCAGGGGGGCGGCCGCTTGGGGTATGATTAATTTACCCGATAATTCGCCGCACTGCCTCATTGTACCCGGCCCCGCCAGCGGGCGCTGTTTGACTTGCCGGGGGTAAATATTGTTGTAGAGGGCAGCACTTGGCGGTGGTGGTGGTGTGTGTGTGTGGATGTGTGTGTGCCGGGGAGGAGTGGGTGCGATGAGTAAATCGCCAGAAGGAAATGAAGAACTGCATACATTGAAGCCATTAACAAATATATATTAATATATATATATATATATATGAATAGATATGTGAATAGGTATATGTGTGTATATATATATATATATATATATATATATATATATGTATAGATACATTTATATATATGAGAACCAGACGGGATGAGCATCCGTCTCCTGTTTTCAGAGATCGGGAGATTCGAACCCGTGGGTTCGAACCCTGGTCAAGTCAAACCAAGGACTTAAAAATGTATACTTGTCGCTTCCCAGCCAGGCGCTCGACATTATTAGGATAGGGCAAGGACTGGTTGTCTCAGTATCAGGATAATGTGACTGAGTGGGATATCAGCTCACAAGTCGGTACCCTTCCTGGTATGACCTTAGATGTTGCTAGGACGTAAAACAACAAAGTATATATATGAATATATATGAATATATATCACATAATGTTATCTCATATGTATGACTATATTTGATATAATATATATATTCATAGTAATTCATTAATTCAATATAACATTGGTTGCTTGGCTGGAACGTCACTCCTTGGGGAAGCCATACATGATACAGTGACCTTACGACATGTTTGTCGTTAAATAAAACTCATCTCAACTCACATATATCACTATATATATTTACTACTATATATATTTACATATATATCACTATAATGAAACCTGAAGCTGAGAGACATTAAGACCGACTCATAGACATCACTCTCACAGCAGAGAGCTAAATGGGGAGCGACAGTCAAGTAATGAAAGCAGTCTTTGTCGCATCGTGACCGACAACATGATGATGATGTTTGTTGTGTTTGTTGTTGTTTTACGTCCTAGCAACATCTAAGGTCAGAAAGTATGATGATATCACTATAATTATATGGATCTATATAAAGACATCCATATGTAATGATTGTATTAATTTATATCTGAACTAAATCTTTTTTCAACATCATGGCCGTAATGTTCCGACCATAGTTGGTAAGTACCTTTTTATAACTAAAAAGGAAGAACACAATGATAAATTATGCATGCCCATCACAAGGCTTTCTCATAATCCAATAAATGATATTTTACAGTGATCATAACACATCGATGCGATCAGGCATGAAGCCCCTGTAAAATGTCCACACAATTAACCACAAAAAGCAATGGACACAGACACTGAAGGCCTAACATTTTCCCCGAAATAAAACAATTATTATTTATTTAGTGAAACATTGGTCAGTGATGTGTTGGTGAAACCGCCTTGCACATGCATCGGAACTTGGGATGGGCGAGCGTGAGAGCGGGTGATGGGGGGGGGGGGGGGAGGTTGCTACGGACGGCTCCCCTTGACAACCTGATTAGCGTCTCTAAGGGCGCAGTAGCCATGGTTACCACGAGCTATTATAGAACAGCTCATACATGTATGTGTGTTCACACTGGCGCTGGTAACAGGCGTCTACGGTGATATTATCTGTTTGATCAAATCGGTATTGCAAGTCAGCAAAGTTCCGAAAGAGAAAGAGGAAGAGAAAGTCGAGAGAGAGAGAGAGAGAGAGAGAGAGAGAAAGGGAGGGAGAGAGAAAGGGAGAGGGGAAAAGCAAATAAAGTTAGTTTGTTTTTTAGAGTTTACATCCTTGCAACAGCTAAGGTTATATTAGAGGGGAAGAGCAAATAAAGTTTGCTTGTTTGCTAGAGTTTATGTCCTTGCAACATATAAGGTTATATTAGAGGGGAAGAGCAAATAAAGTTTGCTTGTTTGTTAGAGTTTACATCCTAGCAACATATAAGGTTATATTAGAGGGGAAGAGCAAATAAAGTTTGCTTGTTTGTTAGAGTTTATATCCTAACAACATATAAGGTTATATTAGAGGGGAAGAGCAAATAAAGTTTGCTTGTTTGTTAGAGTTTATATCCTAGCAACATATAAGGTTATATTAGAGGGGAAGAGCAAATAAAGTTTGTTTGTTTTTAGAGTTTACATCCTAGCAACATATAAGGTTATACTAGAGGGGAAGAGCAAATAAAGTTTGCATGTTTGTTAGAATTTACATCCTAGCAACATATAAGGTTATATTAAGATGGGCATTACCGACTTGTGACAGTGCACAATCATGATCATGTTATAGTGCTGCCACACTGGGAGACCAGGCTGCCAGTACCATGACCTGATATCGCACTCAGTCAAATATAAAATAATCAATGTCGGAAATCATTTGGATATTTTAAATCACCATATCAACTGGCACGATAAATCAAATGTTGCTGTTTAATTATTTTAGATGATCTTTAATTGCCAGTCGATTGAAGGAATTCAGGAATTATTAGTTGCAGATTTAATACCACTTCGTTAAAGTTGTAAATATTTTTTTATTAGCTTAACGAAATATCGATCGTCATCAAGTAAAGACTTTTGTAAATGGCTAAATAAAAGTTCCATTCAAAATGTTATCTTTCTTTGATTATTTTGTCCTCACTCATCATCAGAAAATCAATTAGTTAAATTTGTGAGTAATCCTGATTGATCTGGATTCATACATGCATTGCATATTTTCCTTTCATATGCTGCATTTGGTATATTTTAATACTTTCCCAGTGGACGGGATGGCTTAGACATGCCGCGTCCGCTTCCCCTCTGTGTTCTAGGTTGCAGGTTCGGTCCCAAGCCGAGTTAAGCCAATGAATTTAGATCATTGTCAACACCTCACCTGCCGCTAGTCATTACCAGGACTGGCTGAAGTCTACTTGTGCCACCACTATGCGTGAAGACTGCTCGCTGGTGGAACCAGTGCCTACAAAGGTTTGTTGGACTCTTATGCCCGGTACACACCTAGCGTATACGATCGTTTTCCCGCACCCACCTAGTGTATACGACCTAAAACTGCCCCAAAATCGTGAGGTGTGCACTCCCCTAGCACACCTACCGATTGCGATTCCCGATTTTTAGGGCTAAAACGATAGGTGTGTGCTAGGATTACGATTGCGATTCCCGATTTGAAAAATGAATCGGCCCGATTTCAGTTTTAAGCGGATCGGGAGTTTTAGTGCGCGAATCCTATACGCTATGTGTGTACCTGAGTTTCTGTCATTTTCTGTCATTTTCTGAGGTTTGTCATTATAATCTACCTTACTTTAGTTTGAAGTAACTTATACTTTAAATGGTTAACTTTTGAGATATTTGAAGTGCACACATGCAAAATTAATTTAGGCAAGCTTGCCAAAACTCTAACACCATAGGCTTATGCAGTAACAGGTTCTATTAAATTAACTCAGTATTCCCTTCTGTGTGGCGACAAATGTTTAATAAGTGCAGCAGTATCTAAGTTAGATATGCAGAATCAAATCTAGATAATTGTTTTTGTTTTGAAAATTTGATGTTTTCATCGGACTCTGCAGCTTTAAGCTAACATTCCATATACGCGGTATGTGGCATAGATACCCATGCCATTTTAGGGTTTTTTGGCTCCAAATTTGTGAAGAAAGGCAAAGTTCTTATTGTTTCCTATGGTAAACGCAGCAGCATTTGCATTTGCATTTGCATTTGCATTTGCATTCACATTCACATTTGAATTCGCACCAATTGGTCTTCGTAGTGATCCACTTGCCACATTTGCATTCACATTTGTATTTGCATTCGCATTCGAATTTGGACATATGGAATCAACATTGTGTATTTACATGCTTTGCCAATTTTCACTGCATTTGCATTTGCATTTGCATTCGCATTCGCATACCCCATACCGCATATGTGGAATCTTAGCTTTAGTCTTAACAAACCAGGTTTTGCGTGGATTTTAATAGGATTCCCCATTCATCCCTACTGGAGGTGAATTTTTGTATTTAACCCAGGCGGGTCAGCGTCTATTCTTTCAACTGCTCACGGCGCCATAGGGCCTGCCACCACGTGGTGCACCACGTGATCTGGATCGACTCAACCTGACTCATTTACAAAGCCCTTATCTGTTTACATCTTGCGCGAATTACGGCTCCGACCTTATGCAAATTAATCCGCCTCGGTCTGGGATGATAGAAGCTGATACTGAGAGAAGCCAGGCCAGGCCTGCTGACGGGCTGCCGGGAATCACCGGGAATCACCTCGGGGGGTTCCCCCAAGAGAGGTTTCGGGAGACAAGTTTGTAAGATAGCTTGTTATAATGAGGTCAGACTGTATTTCCATCTTCCTATCTCGCCTCACTCCCCCCCCACCCGCCCCACCCCACCCCCCGATCCTGCCCTACCGCCGTTCCACCATATCGACATCATCTCCCACACGCCCCTTTTCTCACCAAATACTTCCACCAGAGGGCGTCGTCGTCGCCGCACTCCTTCACACAGAACGCGCCCTCTGACGTCACACATAGTCGCGCGAAATGGGAAGCCACGCCGAGCCAAACCCGCAAAGGATTCCCCAGTGGGGAATTTCCCCCCTTCTCCACCCCCACCTTCCGCTCGGTGACGTCACAGCGCGGTCGCAGTCTAATCAGGTCATTCCACTAGGGCCCTTTAATGACCTACTTTAACGAGCGCCGCTTGCACCAGGCGGCGCTAGCGGCACCTCAGGCGTCATGTAACCATGGCGACGACGTGCTCATTTCCATGGCAACTGCATGGGGGTTGGGTGGGGCTTGTTGTGACGATGGGTGGGGCTGGGGTTGGATCGCGTGGGGTGGGTGGAGGGGGAGCTTTAGGTGCTGCCACCTGGTGGCGCGGTGGGGGAGTCGGCAGTAATGGCTGGGAGGGGGTGGAGGGATTGACGAGAGTCGGGCTGGGATCGAGGTTGTGGTGCCAGTTGGTGTATCTATTTCCTTTAATGGTTGGGCGGTGGGTGGGTGGGTGAGTAGGTGGGTCGGGGGCGGGTGGTTGGTGCCTGTTTTACTAACCACAGTAAACTCTCGGTGGAAACACTTCCGCATGTGTTAACTAATATGGCTGCGCTGTTCATTCTGCACATCAATGTAGTCGACCTGAGGTCGTGCTGTCCTTATCGAATGACGGGGTCTTTATTTAGGGAATGATGGCGGATTACATAGGGAAGGCATGGGTTTATCTAAATATAAAAACTTGGTGTCACTAGCTGACATACTGCAGGTAGATGGCGCCACGTGAGGCGGCTGTGCGAGTAGGTGGGGGAATTTGTTGGTGGTGCCAGGGGGATCGTGCCGATACACCTGTACAATGTATAGGTCCAACCGGGGATCAGTGGTGCCGCGTGTGCTATACATTCCCTCACACTCCACCGCACTGCCACCATCCTGCCGCTGTGTGGCAGTACCACTGTGCCCCACCCTGTGGTGGTACTGCTGTGTCAGGACCGTGGTGTGCCAGTACCATGGTGGCAGTACCACTGTGGACCACTGTGTACTGGTACCACGGTGTCAGTACCACTGTCAATACCACTGTGCACGACCATGTACTGGTACTGCTGTGTCAAGACCATGGTGTGCCAGTACCAATGTGTAAGTACCACTGTGTACTGGAACCATCATCCTAGTACCACTGTCGGTACCACTGTGCACCAACATTTACCGGTACTCCTGTGCCAGTACCATAGTGTGTCAGTACCACTGTCAGTACCATGGCATTTCAGTACCACTGTGCCAGTACCACTGTGCAAGTACCTCTGTGCCCGTACCATGGTGTGCCAGTACCATTGTGTTAGTACCATGGTGTGCCAGTACTGCTGTCTGACAGTACAATTGTGTGCCAGTACTGCTGTGTCATTACCACAATGTGCCAGTACCCCCGTGTATCAGTACAATTGTGTGCCAGTGCCGCTGTGTCAGTACCACAATGTGCCATGCCACTGTCTCAGTACCACTGTGCACCGTTGTGCACCAGTACCTTTGTGCACCAGTGCAGTTGTACCATTATGCACCAGTGTCACTGTTCACCAGTACCATTGTGCAGCAGTACCTTTATGCATCAGTACTGCTATGCACCAGCACCACTCAGCACCAGTATCACTGTGTGCCATTATCCTTATATGCATCAGTACCACTATCCCCCAGTACCACTGTGCACCAGTACCACTGTGCACCAGTACCGTTGTAGTACCGCTGTGGTGGAATGACATATGTAGCCTAGTTGAACTCACTGACATATTGCTGCGAATTCCATCTGTTTATAGTGTATTGATAGGCAACCAGTCTGGAGCGTCGAAGTGTGTATATCTGGCTTTAAAAATAAAGGCAATTGTTGGCATTCCAAGTACAAGATAGAATCGATGTGTGCCACCCGATCAGCCATCACTGTCGGAGCGTGAACTCCACTGCCCCGCTCGAGCACCTTTATCTATGGTTGCAACTGCATCATTCGAGAGCTTCCTTCCCTATTGTTGTATCCGTTGACCCTATTCACTCACTGCACCCACTCGAGCACTCACTGTACCAACTCGGGCATCCTTGTCTCTTATCGCTTATAGCCTGACATCCGTCCACTCACTGTACCCACTCGAGCACTCACTGTACCAACTCGGGCATCCTTCTCTCTTATAGCCTGACATCCGTCCACTCACTGCACCCACTCGAGCACTCACTGTACCAACTCGGGAATCCTTCTCTCTTATAGCCTGACATCCGTCCACTCACTGCACCCACTCGAGCACTCACTGTACCAACTCGGGCATCCTTGTCTCTTATAGCCTGACATCCGTCCACTCACTGCACCCACTCGAGCACTCACTGTACCAACTCGGGCATCCTTGTCTCTTATAGCCTGACATCCGTCCACTCACTGCACCCACTCGAGCACTCACTGTACCAACTCGGGCATCCTTCTCTCTTATAGCCTGACATCCGTCCACTCACTGCACCCACTCGAGCACTCACTGTACCAACTCGGGCATCCTTGTCTCTTATAGCATGACATCCGACCACTCACTGCACCCACTCGAGCACTCACTGTACCAACTCGGGCATCCTTCTCTCTTATAGCCTGACATCCGTCCACTCACTGCACCCGCTCGAGCACTCACTGTACCAACTCGGGCATCCTTCTCTCTTATAGCCTGACATCCAACCACTCACTGCACCCACTCGACCACTCACTGTACCAACTCGTGCATCCTTGTCTCTTATAGCCTGACATCCGATCACTCACTGCATCCACTCGAGCACTCCCCGCACCAACTCGGGCATCCTTCGCTCTTATAGCATGACATCCGACCACTCACTGCACCCACTCGGGCACTCCCTGCACTAACTCGGGCATCATTCCCTCCATTATGGTGCAGTCACACTATGACATGATGGCCTAACGTGACTCCAACATGGTGGCTTTTCGTCATCACGTCGGGTCACGTTAAAGTCACGTTAAGCTCTCGTCGCATCACGTCAACTCTCGTCGCCTCTCGTCGAGGTTTTGAGCATGTTCAAAATACTTCGACGTGATGTGACAAGTTGATAAGATGTGCGTGTCACGTTACAGTCACGTCACGGTCACATTAAGCTCCCGGTCACATTCGGCTCAAGGTCACGTCATGGTGGAGCCGTGGTGCAGTCACACTACGACGTAAATGCCAACGTTGTGGATTAGTAATACTAGTGTTACTACTGGTTGTTGGTTGTTGGTTGGTTGGTTGTTGGTTGTTGGTTGGTTGGTTGCTGGTTGATTGTTGGTTGGTTGCTACTAGTAGCACTAATAGTACTACTAGTACCACTAATAATACTACTAGTTCCACTAATAGCACTACTAGTACCACTAATAGCACTACTAGTACCACTAATAGTATTACTAGTACCACTAATAGTACTACTAGTACCACTAATAGTACTACTAGTACCACTAATAGTACTACTAGTACCACTAATATTACTACTAGTACCACTAATAGTACTACTAGTACCACAAATCGTCCTCTCTCGTTCGGACGACGATATACCCTCGTCGACAACGCCGCAGTGTCATCCAACTTGGCCCCGTATTTGCATATCACGTCGTTTTTTTTGTAAAGTCACCCACATCGGGCTCACATTGGAAATTACGTCGTAGTGTGACTGCACCATTATAGCCTGACACATGGTCACTCACTGCACCCACTGCACCCACTCGAGCACTCACTACACCAACTCAGGCATCCTTCGCACTTTTATAGTCTGACTCACTGCACGCGGGTCACTCACTGCACCACTCGAGCACCGTTCCTTATTGTAAGCCCTGTTTGCCCCATACCACACACCGCATGCACCACATGAGTCAATCCATTCCCCTCTTATACCCGTCCTGATATGACCTTAGATGTTGCCAGGACGTAAAACTCCAACAACCAACGAGCCCACTCACTGCACCAAACTCGTGCACCGTTCTTTATAGTCCCCCTTAATCCCAGCCACCATCCACTGCACCAACTCGAGCAGCCGGCGCCCAGTGGGAGCACCGAGCGGCTGTAGTGTGGTGCCGGGTGCAACTGTAATGGCTGACTGACTGCTCATGAGAGGATGCTAAACCATATTCAGCCCTGGATACCTTAATAAAAGCAACCCAATCCCCCCCCCCCCCCCCCCACTATCCCCCTCCTCCTCCTCCCACTGCCGCCACAGATTAAATCCGATATATTTACACACAGCCAACCTCCACAAAAGACTCCAGTTAATGCCATAACGATGCCTCGCCGCCCTGTTCGGCGCCATTACGACCGATGAAACACTAGAAGCCAAGGCCGGGCGCAATGACGCACGCCGCCTAGCGTGGAAAAGGTGAAAAAGTAGCGCGTAATAATTACATTTTTGGTGTGTTTGCCGACCGGTGGTGGCGCCACTGAGAGCCTTGTTGTCCCCCGGAAATTGCCGTCCTGATATCTGTAATCGCGCTGGTGGTCGGCGTGCGTCGCACCCCAGACACACCCACACACACAGCACACATACACGCACACACACGACACACATACATGCACACGCACAACATACACAGCACACACAACACAACGACACACACAACACACACACAACACAACATACACACACGCTCTCTCCCCTCTCTCATTCTCTCCCTTTCCCTCTCCTTCCATCTCTCTCCCTCTCTCTCCCACTCTCTCCCCTCTCCTCATCTCCCTCTCTCTCCATCTCTCCCCATCTCCCTCTCTCACCGTCTCTCCCCGTCTCTCCCCCTCACTCTCCCTCTCCCCTTCTCTCTCCCTTTCTCTCCCTCTCTGCCCCTCTCTCCAACTCTTCCTCTCTCTGTATCCCCTTCCTCTTCATCCGTCTCTCCCCTCTTCCTCTCTCCCCCTCTCTCCCCCTCTCTCCCTCTCCCCTTCTCTCTCCCTCTCTCTCCCTCTCTGCTGCTCTCTCTCCCCTCTCCCCTTCCTCTTCCTCCATCGCTCACCCCCTCTCTTCCTCTCTCCCCCTCCCTCCCCCTCTCTCCCACTCTCTCCCCCTCTCTCCCCCTCTCTCCCTCTCTATTGTATGTGCTCTCGATCTCTCTCTTTTGCTATCGCTCTGATTCTCACTGGCTTTCTTTGGCTTCTCTGTCCATTTATCTCTCTCTGTCTATCTCTCTCTATGTATCTCTCTCTCTCTCTCTGCCCCCCCCCCCCCCTCCCCCTCCCTCCCTCCCCTCCGGCACTCGCCTGGCGTCATTTCCATTTAACTAAATGTTGTCTGCTCGTTAATCACATTCACTATATATCTTTGAGCTGTCGTTCTTTTCAGAATAGGAATTTGCCTGCTGGAACTAAATATCCCCTGCCCCCGTTTCAAGATGGCGTTCAATAACACCGGGTATTAATTGTTGGAATTTCTTATGTTAGATTTTGTTGTTGTATCTTAAATATATAATGTATTGGACCTTGCCTATGGGCAGAAATTATGATACCTTTTCTTATGAAATTTCTACACCTTCATCATCATTGTTATTAATATTAATATTTATTGATCATGCGTAGTAGGCGACCTGTTAGTATCTCCTAAGGCCGAAAGGGCGCCACCCACTAGTACTACTAGTACTACCACTACTACTACTAATAATAATACTACCACTACTGCTACTACCACTACTACTACTACTACTACCACTACTACTACCACTACTACTACTAATACTACTACTACCACTACTACTACCACTACTACCTCTACCACTACTACTAATACTACTACCACTACTGCTACTACCACTACTAATACTACCACTACTACTACCACTACTACTACCACTACTACCACTACTACTACTACTACCACTACTACTACTACTACTAATGCTACTACTAATGCTACTACTACCACTACCAGTACTAGTACTACCACTACTACTACCACTATTACTACTACTACTACCACTACTACTAGCACTACTACTTCTACCACTACTACTACCACTACTACTAATACTACTACTACCACTAATACGACTAATACTACCACTACTACTAACACTATTACTAACACTACTACTAACACTACTACTGCTACTACTACTACCGTAAAACCGATTTTAAATGGTGCATTTATGGAAGTGGTCGGTTTTAGGAATACTATTAGTATTACTATTGTATGGGTGCTCGTTTCAGACCTAAATAAAGCAATCGGTATAGGGGAGTGGTCGATCTGTGCAGGTGGTTGGTTAGGGATTGTTTACTGTACTACTACTACTATCACTACTACTACTACCACTACTAGACTAGTAGTAGTAGCAGTAGGCTGGACCAGCCGTCCCCGTGCCGAAATAGCGGCCGTCACGTGACATGCCGGTGTTTGGCTGAATCTGTCATGGCGCCGTTGCTGCCCCTGGTGTTGATTAATCTAATTACGGCCGACTCGGTGTGTGTGCGCGGGGGGGGGGGGGGCGGTGTACGGGGGTGAGTTATGTAACGCGCGCGACACACAGCTTCACGCCAATGTGTGGCGTGACGGCGCGACACCAGGCGCGCCGACCTGTCGCGCAGGCGCCGCCACTTCCGGTCCAAGTGATATGGATAGAGTTGTCGCGGCTGTGCGCGAGAAATGCCGAGAGCGGGCGAGAAATGAGCGGGCGTTTGACCAACTCGTTAGCAGTCTCGTTTGTTGCTAGCTCCTAGCCCTACCCACAATGCACCTGCTGATCTCGCCAACTAATATACGCACAAGGCACTACCGATATAAAATAAAAGTTACTTCAAACTAAAGTAAGGTCAATTATAACGATCAACCTAATACTATTTTTATCTCAGAACATGACACAAACTCAAAACCATCGGACTATGCAACTTTAACACAACCTGTGTCAGTGGCGGGTCGTGTTCGAGGATTGTGTTCGTTGGAACTGCGCAGACTTATGATTGCCTCTCCGCTGGTGATGCGGTAGACCGTGGGATCGTGGGTTCGAACCCTGGCCGAGTCAAACCAATGACTTAAAAATTGATACTTGTCGCTTCCTAGGCTGGCGCTCGGCATTATTAGGATAGGGCAAGGACTGGTTGGCCCATTGTCAGGATAATGTGACTGAGTGGGGTATCAGGTCATGGTGCTGGCAGCCTGGTCTTCCAGTGGGGCAGCACTATAAATTCGCCATTCTGTCTCTCCCCTTACTACCTAAGGCCAGCCCTGGATACCTTAATAACCGAGGTGCTACCACTACTAGGACTCCCCTACCACTACTACTACTACTACCACTACTACTACCACTACTACTACTACCACCACTACTAATGCTACTACTAATGCTACTACTACCACTACCAGTACTAGTACTAGTACTACCACTACTACTACTACTACCACTATTACTACTACTAGTAATAGTGGTAGTAGTAGCATTAGTCGGTAACTCTCCTGATATGACCTTAGATGCTGCTAGGACGTAAAACAACAACAAACAAACAAAAAACTAACCGCTGGTGATGCTCCTGCTCGATGAGGTAGAGAAGTAAAAATAGTTGGTAAAAAAAATAGCTGGACTTGCAAATTGCACAGCAGGTCCTTGGAATTGTTGTTGTTCTGGGTCGGTGTTGCTAAGTGTATTGCGAAAATGTAGCACCCCACCACCCGCTCCCGCCACCCTACTACAGAACAAAATGTTAAAAGTAATTAATTTATGATGTTACGTAATACTAATAGGACACACCAAGGATGAGAGGTTTAACATTTTCAGGGGGTATGTGAAATGTGTGACATGTGTGAAATGTATGAAATTTGTGAAATGTTTGACATGTGTGAAATGTGTGACATGTGTGAAATATTTTAAATATTTTAAATATTTACACATCATTATTCAGGGGCTTTTATTCAGGATAAAAGGATGCAATCCCAATCCATTTCCACTGTCGTGGTTTTAATGTATGTATCCACTAGCAAAACCCAATTATATAGTCCATCTAGCAAGCCCAAGATAGCAGAAAGTCAGAGAGGTGGAATATAAACTAGCAATGCACTGCTATAACAAATAATATCCTGAATCCCCTGAGAAAAGAACCAAGGCGCCACCTTATTATAAATGTGAATTTGAAACCTTGCCCCCCTTTCTTTATTTAACACCTGTGCACTTCCACACACAATATACTTATTTGAGTTCGATCACCTTAGTTATTCAGGGATGAAAGATCTCCACGATTCCGTGGATTTCCCGGATTTTTCAATCCCGCAGCACCCTCATGGTAGATCTATACTAATACGTGGCACAGACCCCGCAGCACTATCAGCGTATACCACTAATAAATGCTTCAAACGGTGTACCGAAATCAGGGTATACCAATACATATGAGACCCAACTTCCGGAAATTTTCCGCGATTCCCTGACAATGCTAAACCTATGGGAGAATATCACTGTTATCAGCTTTTCGGCTTTTTTTCCCACGGAGACGACTTTCATCCCTGGAATTATTATTTTAATTCCAACTTCCATGAGCGTAACACAGATATTCTTAAATTTAGCCGTTATGGTGACAGGTCCACTGGGATGCGACGAGATATTCTTTGCTGTTCTTGGGGGATGCTACCCGTCCTCATATGACCTCAGGTATTGCTGGGACATAAAACAACAACAAACCAACCCTGGCATGCTACGCTTCCGGCAACCGTGACCTGATATCTCACTCGGTCACATTATCATGGAAACTGAACCAGACCAGTCTTTTAGTTTTACCTTGGCCAAGTAAAATCCCAATTTTTAAAATTGTGTTCGACTCGGCCGGGGATCGAACTCATGTCCCTCCACAAGGGAAGCGGACGTCCTAACCGTTCTGCCATGCTGTTCTCGGAACTGTGTGTTCGCTGTAGGTAGGTTACGTATGTCCACTGTAGGGCGCAGTGGTATGTGTCCGTCGTGCAATGTCAGTGGCGGGACGGGTGGTGGGTGGGTGGGAGGATGGGACGAGTGGGTGGGTGGGGGTGGGGGGGGGGGGGGTGTCACGTGGGCGTGGTTAGCTGCTCAGCCTCGGTTCGAGCAGAGTTCTACATGGTAGGCAACGCGAGGGTTTAGCGTATTGATCGCCCCCACCAGTTTACCGTGTTGTGTCGGGTTATTTAGACGTTTTCCTCCACCCCCACCGCCACCCATCACCCACTCCTCCCTCTCTCCCTCCCTCCCTCCCTCCCTCCCTCCCTCCTCCCTCACTCCCTCCCCTCCCTCCCTCCCTCCCTCCCTCCCTCCCTCCCTCCCTCCCTCCGCCCTACCGCGCATGCCCCGACCCACCGGTCGCACCGCGCGGCCGCCTCGCTGCTCACCCTCCCATGCCAGCCTTTCAGATTACCGTCTGCTCCCAAACTAAATGTCGTCTGCTCTCAATCGAATTCACTAATCGAATATATATTTTGTCCACTGAAATCTTACCGAATTGGAGTTCTTTAATAATAATGTTAACAATATTTAGTTAACCTCACACACATACACTTACAAACACACGCAGAAACACACATTACCTCTAGTGGGATGTTTAAAAACAAACAAAATTTAAAAATATATATATTAACTTAACCCCTCACACACCGGGCGTGGTGGCTGAATCGGTAGAGCGCAGGCCTCGCTTGCGGGAGATCGGGAGTTCGGTTCCCTGTCGAGTCAAACCAATCAATGACTTATGAAATTGATACTTGTCACTTCCTAGCCTTGGCATTAATATGATAGGGCATGGACTGGTTAGCTCAATGTCAGGATAATGTGACTGAGTGGGATAATGTGACTGAGTGGGATATTGGGTCATGGTGCCAGTGGCCTAATTTCCCAGTCGGGCACCACGATGAAGTCGCCATCAGTGCGCACTGTCACAAGTCCGTGCACATCCTTATATGACCTTAGATGTTGCCAGGATGTAAAACTCCAACAATCAACCCCTCACACACACATACAAACACACACACAGAAAACACACATTGCTGCCAGTGGGATGTGCATGTATATAAATAGAACAGACAGCTGGAGGGCAGAGGAGGGTGGGCGGGCGGGAGGGGGAGTGATGAGGTGGGGGGAGGGGTGATGGGGGGGGGGGGGGGTCTTAGCGGCCCGCGCCACCTCCCGGCGTCCCGGGCCGACTTGGCGGCGCCGCCACGAGCGCATAAATCAGAGCGCCACGGCGCCGACGAACACTCACTTCCGTATCCGGTCACGGGGTCGGCAGATGACCCAGTGCCGGTGCGTCGGGTGGCTAGGTGCAGGAAGAGAAGGAGAAGGAGGAAGAGGAGGGAGAAGGGGTGGTGGATGGGGATCTGGTAGTTGGTTTATTATGGGCGTATATGGTAGCGACGATATGTGGGAATCAGGGTTTGTGTGGTAGTGCGATATTGGTTTGACTCATTGGGGTTTTACGTCCTGTCAACATATGAGGTCATATCGCGACGGGTATCGACTTGCGACAAGTGAACACTCATTGCGACTTGGTAGTGCAGCAATCCAACCAAAACACTGGAATACAATGCCATTGGCACCATGATTTAATATCTCACTCAGTCGCATTATCCTGACACTGACTGACTGAGCCAACCAGGCCTTCTGCTACAATCCAACCGCCATTTGAATATAACGTCATTGGCACCATGGCCTAATATCTCACTCAGTCGCATTATCCTGACACTGAGCCAACCATGCCTTGTTCTACCCTAGTAATGCATCTACATCCAGACGCGGGTGTGGTATGGGGGAATGGGTGTGTGTGAGAGACCGGCTTGTCACCAGGCACACATCACAGGCAGGTGGACGCTGGTGTTTGGCGTGTGGGCGTACATTCTCAGTTGTTACGGCCTGTGTCCAGTTGGAACTGACCACCACAAACTGCCAGCCCGCCGCCCGCCGCCGCCGCCGCCCGCCGCCCGCCGCCCGCCGCCCGCCGCCCGCCGCCCGCCGCCCGCCGCCCGCCGCCCGCCGCCCGCCGCCCGCCGCCCGCCGCCCGCCGCTCACCGCTCGCCTGACCCAGAGAGGAGCTTCTGATCAATAGCATCCGCACTCAGGAACACACCCATCACCCGCCACCTGGGTTCGCGCCAACCCGCAGTTTTATCGTCTGATTCGGACCACAAATGTCGTCTGCTGTGCAGGAACTAAGTTCCAAATGGAAATAAAAGAAGAAAAGTTTCACTGGAAATCTTCTGGGTTGTTATTTATGTTATTGTTTTTGTTGTTCGATAATGTAATATTCGGGCAATATCGATTTCATAGCATTTTAGTGAAAGCAGACGACATTAAGTAATGGTGCACAACAGCATCTGTTTTCAGCGAACACCTGCGTTCAGTGAATACATTTTTCAATGCACAAATTTGGTGTTGTTTCACAATTTAATATTCGGGTAATATCTATTTGATAGCACGTTAGTAAAAGCAGACAACAATTAGTAATGTCTTCGGTGTTTTCGGTGAATAATTTTGCTTCTTTGTTTGTTTATTTGTTTAGCAATCCCCCAGCACAAAAAAAGTAAACATCGCCTATTGGGGGTCATATCTGTTTTGTTCAATTCACAAACCATGTTTGTTTCATTTGATTGTCCCACCGATGACAGGACATATGCTATGTCAGGACAACATGGGTCTGGGATCAGAGTTGTCCGTTGTAAACGGGTAAGGTACTACTGTATGCAGAAACAAGTGGGGCAGGGGTTTACACTCACATATGACCTTGAGTTAGGTGGGTGGAGGTTGGGAGTCTGGTGGGGTTGCGTGGTGAGAAGGATGTGGAGAGGTGGTTGATTGGTTGTTAGAGTTTTCCGTCCTAGCAACAATCTAAGGTCATATCAGGACAGGCACACACTTATGACAGTGTGCACTCATGGCGACTTTATAGTGCTGCCCCACTGGGAGACCAGGCCACCAGCACCATGACCTGATATCCCACTCAGTCACATTATCCTGACACTGAACCAACCAGTCATTACCCTTCCTAATAATGCCGAGCGCCTGGCTAGGAAGCCACGAGTATCAATTTTTAAATCATTGGTTTGACTCGACCATGGTTCGAACCTGTGGGTTCGAATCCCACGATCGACCAAAACGGGAGATGGAGGCTCAACTAATTCGGCCATCATGTCTAGTCTTGAATGGGTGGTAGATGAGGATGTGGTAGGTGGGGGTGGTAGGTGTGGGGTGGTGGGTTGGGTTGGGATGAAGAGGTGGGGTTTGTGGGGTGAGGGTGGGGGGTGGGTAAGTGGTGGTGGAGGTGAAGGGGTACTTGTTCGGTTCACTGCCGCCCGTACACTAAGCTGCTACCCGCATCTAAGGTTTGTTTTGGGCGGCAGGTTGTGACGGGGGTTGTGTCTGGTTGGAGGAGTTTGCCTCTCTGGGGTAAAAGGGGCAAACATTTGTACAGGGGTTCTAGAGGGACGGGGTGAGAGCTGAACAAAGCCTCGTAACCGAATCAGGCCTCATCCAATTAAGGACCGCCCGACCCACTTACAGAGTTGATTAACCCAGTCACTACTGGCCCTTTTCTCAGTTATTCTGTCGTCTGCTGCGATGAAATGTCGTCTGCTGGGAGAGTATTTTGTGAGAGCGTTTTGTTTTCCAACGAAATGTGCTTTTCTTCCCCAGTATTATAATACACTGTAATTGGTGCTAATAAAATGTCGTCTGCGATTTTGAGATTTTGATTGAAATACACCACCCTCAGGATTTGATTGATTGATTTCCACTAACGGGAAAAAAAAACACGAAAAAAACCAACCGAGCAAAAAAAGAAAAAAAAGTCGTTTGTTGGTACGAACATTCACTAAATGTGGAATGATCTAAATTAGCCTATTATCCATGCCAAGCTAAATATTGGACTTGAACCTCAGTCTGTCAAATTATTCCAGTAAAATTAGTAATCATCGTATGTTGATATCGGTTGATGATATCTGTTGCATGTCCTGGTCATTTCACACACATCTCAAGGCATTTTCAATGAGATTCCCGATTTAAAAAATAAAACGTTAAAAAGAATCGTGCAGTGTGAGACGGGCTTAGCGCAAATTTACCCAATTCGGTGAGTGACCACAACCTAGAACAGTCAGACAGAAACATTCGATCAATAGTACTCTACTTACAGTTAATGAAGGAGAACGCAGACGACACTGACTGCCTCTTGGTATTAAAATAAATAAATAAATAAAGGAATAAAGAAATCCGATATTGAATGTGCGTGAGTAAAAGCAGGATTGAAGATGACAGCAGACGACATTTACTGTTGTGACGTAAAAAGGGGAATGAAGAGGCAATACGACATTTAAGCCCCAGTCACATACACGTTAGTGGATGTAGTGATCGTAGATAGATTAACGTGGGTGAAACGTGTGTCGTGGGGGTGATGAAAATGGGAAATATTGCGCCTAGAGCGGGACTCGAACCCACATCTCTTTGCATTCCGGGCCAGTGTGCTAACCATTACACCACCTAGGCTCCCTGATATCAACACACTACCCATGCCTACCTGTCTATGCGGCTCCTTGCCTGAGAGGTCAGTGCAGACCACTACACTCGTCCCCCTGGAATTGTAAGTCTTTTAATGCTTACAATTACATACATACAGGCAATGCAACGCACTTACATACACAGGGAAGGTTCAACAACTATACAGCGTGTAGCTTGTACAGGATCATGGTCATGGCAACCAGTGTCGTGGGGGTGATGAAAATGGGAAATATTGCGCCTAGAGTGGGACTCGAACCCACATCTCTTTGCATTCCGGGCCAGTGTGCTAACCATTACACCACCTAGGCTCCCTGATATCAACACACTACCCACGCCTACCTGTCTATGTGGCTCCTTGCCTGAGAGGTCAGTGCAGACCACTACACATGCTATCACTACATTAAACTACGTTAATAAGGCAGGTTTTGGTTGATCACACACCTAATAGTTTGGATAAATACGTTTTGGTACAGATCCCGGTACGTTACGGTATGGATCCCGGTACGTCCAACTATGTTGATCTACGTTACCCTCCACTACGTTCAACTACCTTCAACTTCGTCCACTAACGGCTATGTGACCATGGCAGAACGGCCAAGGTTTTGTGCGGGTCAAAGTATGCTAGGGTATGCTAGAGTACATTAAGAAGTAATCTAGAGTATGTTATCATCACGGAGGTGACGTCTGCCTCAAACATACCTCTCTTTTAAACATGTCCAAAGCTTAAATCGGAACGTATGGCCCACACATGTTCTTATCATGTTCTCATCACTGAGAAGTATGGATACACTACGTTGAACTATGTTGAACTACGTTGAACTACGTTGAACTATGTTAGCCTCCACAACTACTTCCACTAAAGTGTATGTATCCGGGCATTTACTCTCTGTGAGTAAAAAGAGGAACGACGAGGAAGCAGACAACATTTAGACATTTACTCTCCATGAGTTAAAAAAGAGGAACGATGAGGAAGCAGACAACATTTACTGTCTCGCGCTAGAAGGAAAAACGACGAGGAAAGCAGACGACATTGACCTGAATAATCTAGTTGCTAAAACCGATGAATTGTCAGTCAAAACTATCGCTATTTTAGTTTATTCTACTCACAGCAGACGACATTCAACCCTAAGCAACTGAGGCACCACTATAGGAACAATATATGAAATTTTATGATGTTGTATGATCCCATCACGTGACGTCTAACTACACATCTAGTGAATAATCGCAACTCCCACCCAGTTATAGATAGTCGTGCTGTTGTTGTTGTTGTTGGTGAATTTGTATCTGATCAGACGACATTTAAATAACAGCAGACGACAATCCGCAACTCGGCCGTTGCTGGCGCCGCTCGTGCCGGGCGGGCGGCGGGTCAATGCTGGCAGCGTGGACGGGTCATCGGATAGAGCAGTGGTGACGCCAGGCGGCGTGAGGCGGCGTTAGGCGTCGGGTGGGTGGGTGGGGGGGGGGGGGAGTATGGGGACGGGGGGGGGGTCTGTTATGTGGTATTCACTACTGCCACATATGGGCGGGGTTTAGCAGGCCGTGGTAATGTAATCTAGGTGTCTATTGTGTGCTAATGGGGTTGTTTTCATGTGACGTCACAACAATGGTAGCGCAATGCACTGTGGGTATGTGCGCCATCTTGCTACTCAATCACGAAGATGCCGGTCGAGTCAAACCAATGACTTTAAAATGTATGCTTGTTTCTACCTAGCCAGGCGCTCGGCATTACTAGGATACGGCAAAGACACAACAGGAAGTCCATTTCATGATATTGAAGTGGGCAAGACTATACTCGAGTTGTGGCCATTGGGGGCTTGGGCCGAGCAACCCGCATTTAGAAATACGGGCTGCTTGCCAAGACAGACCCGCATTGGCCATCAAATGTGGGGCCGGGTTCACTGCTGTAACTCGTTGCTAGGAAACGCAGGTGGCGACTCACCTAGCAACATATGGAGGTCGAGCGCTCGGGCTCAGGCACATCGGACATGTTTCTACACACTCTGATGTTTTAGACGACATTTAGGCTTTAATTGTCGGAATTCCAAGTTGTTTTTAACTTAACGAAATGGGAGGGGATGTATTTATTCATATTGATCATTATTGAAGAACTTAGATTGTACCAGTAGGGACAGAAATAAAGTTGTGAGCTCTACAAAGTGATTGGAACGTTCCTTGCATTCTTTACTATTCTCCAGTCCCTAAGTATATTAACCTCTATGGTCAACTTGATATTGATATTCGATTATTCTCTATATAATTAAGGGCCTTCTGCCCGGCGGGCTGTATGAAGCCAATCACCCCCTCCGGGGAAATAATAACCATCTTCTTAATAAAAGCATGAATTACAGTAATAACACCTAACTGAGTAAACGCTATCTAGGCTGTTTATAAGTGACAGCGGCGGCACAAGTGGAGTGTCTGCTTTGTTCTGGATTACTTAAAGTATTACATAACAAGCTATATGGCGGGGAGGAGAGCCAGTGAATTAAGGGAATAATTCATATACGTCTATTAAATGCGGGAAAAGGGTCAATCCATATCTCTATGGCACTCTGGCTCTCTGCCCTTAGCCCGGGTTACATAGCATGGAGGAGGTCAACCGGCGGTGGGACGAGAGGCGGCAGTGGCCCGCAGCAGTCCCAGGAAATTCACACGGAATTTATTATGGAAACATTATATAGGCACGCGAATGGGTGCAGTACGGTTAAAATATCCAATCGGAGTGACGTTGTGGAACGCGCGCTGTGGCTATAGCCTGCCTCGTGGATGGCGTTCAGTGTGAGTAGTAGGAGGGAAGTGATTCTTTCCACAGGGCGTCCCAGCGACACCTTTAGTTACTTCCGTTTAATATTAGCTAGACAACCGGATGCGGCGGTCGAATCGGTAGAGCGCAGGCTTCCTATTTGGAAGATCGGGAGTTCTATTCCGGGTCAAGTCAAACCAATGACTTATAAAATTGGCACTTGTCGCTACCTATTCTGGCGCTCTGCATTGATAGGATAGGACATGGACTGGTTAGCTTCTGAAATCCCGTATTTGCGGGTCCCCGCATCTCATATATGTGGGCGTTTGAAAATATTGATGGCCGATCCAGTTAGGTGGTACGCGAGGGTTATGGTTATATTTTCTGATGGTTACTCATGTTATTAGTGATACTGTTCTACACGCCCAGAGTGCCCTACGATCTTGATTAAAGTATCTATCCTGTATAAGGCATAATATCCTGCATAAGGCATACTATCCTGCATAAGGCATAATATCCTGCATAAGGCATGCTATCCTGCAAAGGCATGCTATCCTGCATAAGGCATACTATCCTGCATAATGCATACTATCCTGCATAAGGCATACTATCCTGCATAAGGCATACTATCCTGCATAAGGCATGCTATCCTGCACAAGGCATGCTATCCTGCATAAGGCATACTATCCTGCATAAGGCATACTATCATGCATAAGGCATAATATCCTGCATAAGGCATGCTATCCTGCACAAGGCATGCTATCCTGCATAAGGCATACTATCCTGCATAAGGCATACTATCCTGCATACGGAAACTATCCTGCATAAGGCATACTAGCCTGCATAAGGCATACTATCCTTTGGATATATTCTTATTCATATGAACTATATAACAGAGCTTACCCCATAGTAGAAACACACAAGACACAACACATGATTCGAGTCCAGCACCAGCAGAAGTATCTGTAGAATGATCCTCATGCTTTGTTTTATTCAGTTTATATACATGCAAAAGTGGATGTTATCAATATTCTTATCGGTTGCTTTCAGGGCTCACCCCTCACCCAGCTTTGACCACCACCTGACTATCATAAGCTTAGATAACATGTAAAACTCCAACAACCAACCAAGATAACATGTGGTGACTGTGTGTCTGGGTGAGATAAGGGGGAAGGATTGTGCTTAAAGGGGCATTGTTTCCCTCCCCCTGTGTGAGCCTTATAAAGGGAGTACTGTTTCATATTTAACCATCTCGATATTCAATATACACTTAATCGGAGAATTTTACAAGCTTACACCCCCATCACACCAAACTAGTACTCAAACCGTCCGACCCCGTTCTAAAACAGGCTGTGGTTGGGGTAGAACGTGGCTGCAAGACAATTTTGGGCATGCTCAAAGTTCTGAAGCACCATTCCATTCTAGCCAGTCCATTTCGTTCATAAACAGACTGTAACAAGTTGCTACTAGATCCATTCCGTTTGCACACAGTTTGAGCCCGTTCAGCAACATTTTCAAGAATGTAGTGATGTTGTTGTGATGGGGGTATTAGTGACTCTGTGGGGTGTTGGGTCATGGTGCTGGCGGCATGGTCTGCCAGTAGGGCAGCACTATATATATAAAGTTGCCATGAGTGCGCACTGTCACAAGTCAGTGTCATCCTGATATTATCTTAGATGTTGCTAAGACATAAAACAATAACAAACATAAAAACTATTAGCTGGCATTTATAATTTACTACACACCTATTTACATATAATATCCATGTTCAGATCTTCAGCATGTAAGTGATTGAGTTAAGTTTTATTTAACCACAAACATGTGATAAGGTAACTAAGTCTATGGCTTGTATTGAATGTGAGCTTTGCGTCATGTCTGCAACACAAGATGAGGAATGACTCGACTGATTTGCTTTCATTCGCTACTGACTGACTTTGGTGAGCAAAACCACTTTGAGCTGATGTTTGCAGCGCTGATTGCTCACGGGGCGCTTTGATACAAGCGAACCCAGTGCTCAGCTGAACGCCGCTACCACATGACTTTACTATGCAAAATAAAAAAATGAGACGGTAAGTGTGTAGTAAGATAGCTGTTTCTCATGTTGAATGAATGTGTTGCAGATATGAGGTAAAGTTTGCATTCAATACACGCCATGCAGTTAGTTATCTTATCACATGTTTACGGTTAAATGAAGCTAAACTCAACTCAGTCACTCACTGCCTGAAGATCTGAACATCGATATTATATGTAAATAGGTGTGTAAATGCAAGCTAATAGTTTGTTTTGTTTGTTTGTTGCTGTTTTATGTCCTAGCAACATCTGAAGTTATATCACAACGGGTGCCGACTTGTAACAGTACACGCTCATGGTGTGTTTATAGTGTTGACCCACTGGGAAATCAGGTCGCCGGCGCCATGACCTGATATACCGCCCAGTCACATTATCTTGATGCTGAGCTAGCCAGTCTTTGGTCTATCCTAATAATGCCGAGCACCAAGTATCAATTTTGTAAGTCATTGGTTTGACTCAACTGGGAATCGAATGAACTCCGATCTTTCACATGGGAAGCCTGTGCTCTACAGATTCGGCCACTGCGTCCGTTCAAGTAAGATAGATGCAGGCACAGTTAAGTTAGTGACATCTATTGGCAGAATATGGAACTGCTCTAGTCGGGTCGTTTCCCTGACTGTCTATGGTTTCACATGCTATATCTCCGTAAAGAATGCTTGGAAAAATATTTAAATGCTTGATTATATTCAGATATGTATATCGCAACAGGATTCAAACTCTTATCCTTGTAATATATCTTTTTTTTAAAGACAACTATATTGTATTTTTCTTCTGGAATTTCACCACCACTCTCTTCATGATTACACCCCTCCAGTTAAGCTAGTGACATCTGTTTGCAAAATGTGGAACTACTCTAGTCGGGTAGTTTCCAGCTTAACTGGCGGGCTCTATTGTACATACTTTGAGGTGTTATAATACTACTAGTCCCCCTGGGCGTGTGTGTTCGGGTTGAGTTTAAATAACCCTCAGCCTTCGGTCTATTTCAAATCACCCCACATCCACCCACAGCTACACCTACGCTTTAGTAAAATTATGTCTTTCGATTAAATAACGTTTATTAAGCGCACATCACTGTTACTGTGAGCTAAAACTGATAGTGGTGACTGCATAGCTAATTTGTTTCTGTTGCTGCTGTTGCTGTTCTTCTTGTTCCTACTGTTGGTGTTGCTGCTGTTGGTATTTTTGGTGTTGTTACTGCCGTTGTTGCTGCTTTTTCTACCGTTGTTGTTACTGCTGTTGTTGCTGTTATCGCTGCTGTTGTTGCTACTGTTGATGGTATTGCTGCTGTTGTTGTTACTGATGTTGCTACTGATGTTGTTGATGTTGTTATTGCTGTTGTTGATGTTGAATGTGTGGCTCTTATTGCTGCTCTTAATGTTGTTGATGTTGTCGCTGTTGTTACTGATGTTGTTGCTCTTATTTCTGCTCTTATTGCTGCTCTTATTGTTGTTGATGGTGTTACTGATGTTGATGTTGTTTATGTTGTTGTTTTTATTGCTGCTCTTATTGTTGTTGTTGCTGTTGATACTGATGTTGATACTGATGTTGCTGTTGTTGATGCTGTTGTTTATGTCATTGATGTTGTTGATGTTGCTCTTATTGCTGCTCTTATTGTTGATGTTGCTGCTGTTGTTGTTGCTGTTGTTGCTGCTGTTGTCAAGCGGCGGCTGTCCTATTTGTCAATGCGGCGGTGGCGTTGCGCGCAGCCGTGATGGTGGCGTCGGAGGCACTCATTAGTTCCTACCAACGACACAGGGGGCGCCCCAGTACAGGCAGTGGGGCAGCCGCGCCCGGTTGGAACAATAGTTACCGTGCGGCCGGAAGAAGTGGGTGTGTGGATGTGTACGATGTGTGGATGTGTGTGTGAGGGGAGGGGTTGAGCGAATAAGTAGTCGGAGTAGAGGGCAAGGGTAGACTTCATATTGGGCGTGTTTGAGCTGGTTGTGGTTCAGTTGGTGACCGCCTCGGGGCGTGGTGGTGTGTGTGTGTGTGTGTGTGTGTGTAGACGAGGAATGTGTGTGGGGGTCTGGGTATGATGGGCTGAGACTATATGGAGTGGTTATTTGGTAAGATAATGAGTGTTGTGCTGTGACCACGATAGGATGTTTCGGGTTAGTTGTTGAAACAGGGTGTATGTTATGGGTTGTTCGGACAATGCAAGGATATGGATGAGGGGCTGCTAAAATAATGTGGTGTTGTGAGGATGTGGTTTCATGACAGGTTGTTGAGACAACTTAGTGTTATAACAGGCTGTTGAGACAATGCGGTGTTATGACAGGTTGTTGAGACAATGCGGCATTATGACAGGTTGTTGAGACAATGCGGTGTTATGACAGGTTGCTGAGACAAAGCCATTTTATGACAGGTTGTGGAGACAATGCGTTGTTATGACAGGTTGTTGAGACCAAGCCGTGTTATGACTGGTTGATGAGACTATGCGGTGTTATAACAGGTTATTTAGACAATTCAGTGTTATGGCAGGTTGTTGAGACAAAGCCGTGTTATGACAGGTGTTGAGACAAAGCCGTGTTAGGACAGGTTGCTGAGACAATGCGGTGTTATGACAGGTTGTTGAGACAAATCTGAGTTATGACAGGTTGCTGAGACAATGTGGTGTTATGACAGGTTGTTGAGACAAAGCCGTGTTATGACAGGTTGCTGAGACAATGCGGTGTTATAAAAGGTTGTTGAGACAATGCAGTGTTATGACAGGTTGTTGAGACAAATCTGAGTTATGACAGGTTGCTGAGACAATGTGGTGTTATGACAGGTTGTTGAGACAAAGCCGTGTTATGACAGGTTGTTGAGACAATGCAGTGTTATAAAAGGTTGTTGAGACAATGTGGTGTTATGACAGGTTGTTGAGACAATGCAGTGCGTGGGTCGAGTAGAGACAACGTGCATGGGTGTGCTGGTGCTGGTGCTGGAGCTGGTGGTGCCGGTGCCGGTGCTGGTGCTGGTGCTGGTGCTGGTGCTGGGTGCGAGGCTGTGCTGGCAGTGGCCAAGCCTGGTTTGGATGAGCGGATATGAGCAGGAAACGGGAGGAGTGTTAGATGTTTAGTGGACTGAGAGCAGTGGGTGTGGTTGTGTGTGGGTGAGGGTGTGGGTGCGTGGGGGGCGTGTGGGGGAGGCGCAGAGGTTATTGGAGGAACGAGTGGCGAGAGGTGGGCGCGCTATTGGCATGCAGGGCTCAGGTGGAGGTGTGCTCCAAACACAGGAATCAATCGTCTCTCACTAACTCCCCCTCCCCTCCCCCTCTCCCCCCTTCCTCTCCTCCCCCCTCCCCCTCCTCTCCCCCCTTCCCCCTGGAGTGCTCCAGGGCCCGACGCGGCATACCAACACGCCGGCCGTGTTTGCCTTCACCACCTAACAGAATATGCCACCTTCTCCTTGTCTCCCTCAAGACGGCCAACGCTCACTTTCACATTGTCGTCTGCTCCGGATAAATGTCGTCTGCCATCACTAAAATTTCACTGAGCTCTTCGAGTTTTCCACTGAATGACATGGGATTTCACTCAAAGTATATGATTTGTGCGCGGTGATTGCCATGTGGGTGTTTGTTAGCTTTGTGTGAGCGGATTGGCTTTACTTCCTGCGGGTAAAGTGGTGTTTTGTTTTGTTGCAGTGGAAGGTTTATTTCTGCAGTCCATTCACATCCTACGCACACCTACCTACACAAGTCATGCGCACACACGCACGTCTACACACGGGCACCCACACACGGACAGACACATCACACACACACACATCCACACACTGACCACCAGCACTCACAAACACACCGCGTATGCGCGTTTACTCTAGTACGCACTCTGAATGTGTCACTCACTCACGCGCATGTGCAGTGACATTAACTCACTCACTTACACACAAACCCTTCTCGTGTGCATACACACTCATTTATTTACACACAAGCTTCAGCGCTCACTCATATGCACTCATTTACACATAAACCCACCCACAGGCTCATTTACACAAGTTGAAACTGACACAACCGGATGTGTATGCACTCACTTACACATAAACATCACCCACACTCATTTACGCGAGCTGAAACTGACACAATGAGATATGTATTGACTCACTTGCACACAAACCCACTTGCAGACTCATTTACGCAAGCTGAAACTGACACAACCGGATGTGTATGTATTCACTTACACAAACTCACCCGCACTCATTTATGCGAGCTGAAACAGACACCAACAGACACAAATGGACACAAACGGACGTGTATGTATGCACTTGCACAAACTCACCTGCAATCATTTACACAAGCTGAAACTAACACCTCTCTCGCCGCCTCACCCGCCACCTCTCCCGCTGCCTCTCTCACCACCTCACCCGCCGCCTCTCCCGCCGCGTCACCCGCCGCCTCTCCCGCCGCCTCACCCGCCGCCTCTCCTGTCGCCTCTCCCGTCGCCTCCCTTGCCGCCTCACCCACCGCCTCTCCCACCACCTCTCTCGCCGCCTCACCCGCCGCCTCTCCCACCACCTCTCCTGCTGCCTCTCCCACTGCCTCTTCCGCCACCTCTCCCACACCTCTCCCACCGCCTATTCCACCGCCTATCCCACTCCCAACGCCTCTCCTGTTGCCTCTCCATCTGCCTCTCCCTCTGCCTCTCACTTCGCCGCTCCTGTCACCTCACCCACTGCCTCACCCATTTTCCTGTCCCACCGCCTCTCCCGCCGCCTCTCCGGGAAAAGGGGGGATTATGGAGGGGAGAGGAGAAGAGGAAAAGAGGGGTGGAGGGATGTGAGCTGGGAAAGGGAGGGTGAGGTGGGCGGGGAAGGGGATGAAGAAAAATGGAGGAGGAGAGGGGGGAGTGGAGGAGGGGAGAGGAGAGGAGAGAAGACGAGAGGAGATGACAGGAGGGGGAGGAGCCGGGAGGAGGGGATGAGAGAGGAAAGGAGAGGAGAGAAGAGGACGGGAGGGGAGGGTAGAGGAGAGTAGAGGAGGGGAGGGGAGAGGAGATGAGACGAGACGAGACTAGAGGAGACGAGAGGAGGAAAGGGAAGTGGAGGGGAGAGGAGGGGAGAGGAGAGAAGGGGAGAGGAGAGGAGGGGTTAGGGGAGAGGAGAGGAGGGGAGTGGAGAGGAGGGGAGAGGAGAGGAGGGGAGGGGATGGGAGGGGAGAGGATAGGATAGGTTGATTGATTGATTGATTGATTGGTGGTTGCTTTGCGCCGTGTCGGCAGCATAGGCCATATTCACGGCGAGAAATGTTTGTTTTTTGTTCAAACCATCGCTTTTACATGAAAAAGCAGACAATCAATTATGTGCCAATAGACACTCATTAAATTAGAAAGCTCACAATCATATATTTGTGGTCAAGGGAAACAAATTCCCATAGAAAAAGAAAAGTTTTATTAATAATTGATAGAATCTATTTAGTAAACTATATGAGGTGGTACAGTCCAGCTTCCCTCAAAAAGGCTAAAATGTTTTCCTGTTTTACCTGAGTAAAAAGGTCATGCATACTGTCTGCAGTGTAGAACTGTTGGCGCAGGGCCAAAAAATCAACGCAACTTAGTCAAATGTGTTTGAGTGTCAGCGGGGACTGACACCCAATACATTCAGGGGGAGGTTCCCCCTTGAGCAGAAAAGCATGTGTAAGCCACGAGTGGCCAATACGGCAGCGGCTAAGGACCACTTGGTCCCGCCGACCTCCCGCATGAGTCTGTGGTGGCTTTCCCACAGATGGTTCAATTTCTTTAAGTTTATTAATGTTTTCATCCCACTCATGTTGCCATTTGGATTTTATGTGGGTGGCTATTAGTGGTTTCAGATCAGAGTGAGGGATCAGACACAGTTCAAGATCACAGTTCAGGGCCTTCTTCGCAGCCCGATCAGCTCGTTCGTTTCCTTGTATGCCTGCATGGCCAGGCACCCAGCACAGGTGGATGTCATACCCATCGGTTGTCAGTTGGTTCATTTTATAAATGACCGTTGCTAGAATAGGGTGATTCGTTTTCAGTCCAGCAACAGCCAGGAGGCAAGAGAATGAATCACTGTATATAACATAGTTAGTGTGGTTGGATACCTCGATACACTCCAATGCGAGAAGGAGTGCTCGGGCTTCTGCAGTGAAAATCGAGCTCTGATCGGGCAAACGTACACCAAATTTTTCCCGTCGGCAGACTGCCGCAGCAGCTACCCGGCTTTGGTCTTTCGAACCATCAGTGTATATGGAGAGGTGGTCTGCAAACTGGCCTTGAATCTCTGCATGCAGTCCTTGGTACTCGAGTGGATGTGTCCCAGACTTCCTCAGTTCCGTGAGTCGGAGGATAAACGATGGCTTTCTCAATGACCACGGGGGATGTTCTGGGACTTTGGCATCCTCCAACACGTCCAAATCCACGCCCAAGGCCTCCAAATGAGGTTTCATTCGGAGCCTCAGTGGCCGGATGTAATTCGGCCTGGCTTCATACCTGGATTCGTCATGTTGCTCGAATAGACAATTGTGTGCAGGATTCAATGCATTAGTTTTTATCTTGACTACATATTGCATGGCCAGTTTGATTCTCCTGTTGTTAAGTGATGGTTCATTGGCTTCGACGTAAAGGCTCTGAACTGGTGAGGTGCGGAAGGGCCCAAGGGCCAGGCGCAGTCCCTGGTGGTGGATCGTGTCTAGCAGCCCAATATATGATTTCCTTGCGGAACCGTATACTATGCTGCCGTAATCCACTCGTGACCGAACCAAGGTTCTGTACACGGAGAGCAGAACATCTCTGTCCGCTCCCCACTCTGAGCTGGACAGCACCCTCAGAATATCCAGCGCTTTCAGGCATCTTGTTTTCAGGTACTTTATATGTGGCACAAAAGACAGTTTTGCGTCGAGAATGAGGCCCAGAAATTTGGTTTTCTCAACGACTTTAATGGGATCCCCATCCAGGGTCAGCTCCAGTTCCGCGTGCATTCTACGCAGCAGGCAGAAGTGCATGCAGACAGTTTTGGTCTTGGAAAATTTGAAACCGTTCAGAACTGACAATCAATGGATCCCATTTATGCTTGGTTGTAGCTGTCTCTCTATGACATTCATGTTAGCACTGCTGTAATATAAAACATAGTCGTACACGAAAAGACTACAGGAGACGCCCAGCTTTACAACAGCAGCAATACCATTGACCTTGACCCCGAAAAGGGTCACGGCCAGTATGCTGCCTTGAGGTATTCCTAGTTCCTGTGAGTGTAGGCTGGAATAGGTAGTCTTGACACGGACGCGGAAATTCCTGAAGGCTAGAAAGTTCCTGATGAAAATTGGCAAGTGGCCACGAAGGCCAATTGCATGAAGATCCTCCATGATGCCATGCTGCCACCTTGTGTCATAGGCTTTTTCAAGGTCGAAAAAGACAGGTTTGGGAATCGGTATTACTGTCGCCTCCCGCCAAGAGGCGGGGACGACACCCGACTCCCAGATGTTGTTGAAGAGTTGAAGCAACAATCTCAGTGCATGTTCAGGGAGATGTTTCAAAAATTGATAATGTATTATTCCATCAGGTCCAACTGCTGTGTCATGCGAGCTTTCCAAAGAACACCTCAACTCACCCATACTGAATGGGGAGTTGTAGTGCTCCTCGCCATCGGAAGAAAAGTCCAAGAGCTTTCGCTCTTGGCGTTCCTTGACGGCCCGAAAGCCCGGGAGGCAGTTTGCCAAAGACGAGTTTCCAGCAAAGGTGCGAGCCAATTCTTCACTTATTTTGGATAGGATAGGATTGGAGAGGAGAGGAGGGGAGGGGATGGGAGAGGAGAGGAGAGGAGAGGAGAGGAGAGGGGAGGAGAGGGGAGGTGAGGAGACGAAGTGAAGGGCAGGGCAGGGGAGAAGCGGGAAGGACAGTGCGGAGGGAGGGGAGGTGTGAGCAGGTAGAAAAGGAGGATGAGGGAAGGGGGAGGTCAGAGTGGAGAAGGGAACAGGAGGGGAGCAGAGGGAACCGTCAGGGAAACTTTCGGTGCGAGTACTTCACACGAGCTACTAACGCGCCCCTAGCGGAGGTAAACAGTTACACAGAACTGGAGGCACATCGACGAAACGCAACACATCGGCAGGGGCCAGAGGTGTGGCCTACTGGACATGTGTGTCTGCCAGAGAGGCATTGGGAGAGGCAGCAGGAGAGGCAGCGGGAGAGGGACGGGAGAGGCGGCAGGAAAGGCGGCAGGTGAGGCAGTGGGAGATGCGGCGGGAGAGGAAAATGGGAGGGGCGGTGGGTGGAGTGACGGGAGACGTGGAGGGAGAGGTGGAGAGAGAGGCAGCGGTAGAGACGGCGGAAGAGGCGGTGGGAGAGGTGGTGGGAGAGGAAAATGGGTGAGGCGGCAGGTGAGTTGGAGGGAGAGGCGGTGGAATAGGCTGTGGGAGAGGCGGCGGAAGAGGCGGCAGGAGAGGCGGTGGGAGAGGTGGTGGTAGAGTCAGTGGGAGAGGCTGAGGGAGAGGCGGAGGGAGAGGCAGTGGGAGAGGTGGTGGGAGAGTCGGCGGTAGATGCAGTAGGATAGGCAGCGGGAGAGGTGGTGAGAGAGGCAGCGGGAGAGGCGGTGGTAGAGGCAGTGGGAGAGGAGGAGGAGAGGTGGTGGAATAGGCGGTGGGAGAGGCAGTGGAAGAGGCGGTGGGAGAGCCTGCAGGAGAGGTGGCGGTAGAGGCGGCGGTAGAGGCAGTGGGAGAGGCGGAGGAAGAGGAGGCGGAAGAGGCGGTGGAATAGGCGGCGGGAGAGGCGGTGGGAGAGGCGGTGGGAGAGGCGGCAGTAGAGGCAGTGGGAGAGGCGGTGGGAGAGGCGGCAGTAGAGGCTGTGCGATGTATCACAACATGTCAAAACGCCAAATTTAATTAATTGAGCTGGCAAAGTCACCTTCAGTTCAGACTAAAGTGATTTCTCCGGAACATTGCGGGATTCGCTTTGAATCATGGGAAGCTGTCATCTGATTGTTGTTAACCACAAACATCACTAGCACCATCCTCAACTCCACATTCACCCTACACACATGCTGATTCACACACACTTATAATATAACCCCGACCCACACATGTTGATCCACACACACTTATAATATAGCCCATACACTGATGAGGTCCTTCACCACTCACACACGGACACACACATATGTACACACCCACACACGAGCACAGGCATACTAATAACGCACACACTGACAATCACACATACACATTGGTACCCCCTCCCCTTTCACCTGTGGACACCCATACTTAAGGCCCGGTCACATAGCCGTTAGTGGACGTAGTTGGATATAGTGGAGGCTAATGTAGTTGAAAGTAGTTGAACATAGTTGAAAGTAATTGAACATACCGGCATCCATACTTGTCCGTGATGTTAACTTGGTAATAACGTGGGTGAGCCGTAATCTCCGATTTAATTTTTGGACATGTTCAAAAGAGGGCTACGTGAGAGGCTGAATTTGCATCCGTGATGCTAACGTAATCCAGCGAAGTCTAGCATGCTCTAGCGATCTCTAGCGTACTTGGACAAAGCCCTGGTCACATAGCCATGAGTGGACGTAGGTGAAGATAGTGGAGGCTAACGTAGTTGAACGTAGTTGAACATAGTTGAATGTACCGGCATCCGTACTGTAACGTATTTATCCATACCGTAACATATTTATCCGTACCATAACATATTTTTCCATACCGTAACGTATTTATCCGTACCAAAACCTACCATACCTTAACATATTTCAACATAGTTTAACATACTTCTACCACGTTTGCCCCACGTTATGGTGCTGTCACATTACGACGCTTCTCGCCAACACGCGTCGATGTATGTGATTTTTTGGCGCAACGTCGGGATACATCAGGAAGCGTTAGGCGTGCGTTGGTAATCGTTGATCTATGGCGACGGTCGGCGGCGCGCGTCAGGGTTTCGGCAAACTTTTGTGCTTGCACAAAACTTTTGACGTGCGACAACGCGCGGGTGCCAACATTATTGCGACGTTAGGAGCACGTCGAAATATGTTATAGAGGTGCTGGAATAACGTTATGCGAATGCTAGGCATATGCCGCACGCGCGTGAGGCTCGTTCCCACACATTGCGCCAAACTGTTGCTTTGTTTGTTTGTTTGTTGTTGTTTTATGTCCTAGCAACATCTAAGGTCATATCAGGACGGCGCGCCAAACCTTTTTTTTTCTTTTTCTCACAACGTTGGCCGCATACTACCAATACGTTGCGCTGACGCCGAAAAGTTTTACGTGTCTCGACGATTAAAAGTGATTTTGCGCATTGGCGGCACACAGGCGAGAAGCGTCGTAATGTGACAGCACCATTAGCCTCCACTACGTTCAGCTACCTTCAACTACATCCACTAAAGTGTATGTGATCGGGGCATTAGACCCAGTATAAACCCTACACAGTCCAGCACAACAGAGCACAGTACATCACAGTACTGCATAGCACAACACAGCCCAGCACAACACAACACAACACAGTATAGCAAAGCACAGCACATGACGACACAGCACAATAGAGCACAGCCAAGTACAGTACAGCACAGCCTAGCACGGTACAGCACAGTACAACACAGCACATCCCACCACCGACCAGCACAGCGCGACACAGCACATCACACATTCACAGCACAGCCAAGTACACAGTACAACAGAGCCAAGCCCAGTATAGCATAGCATAGCATAGCACAACACAGCACAGCTCATCACAGTCTGGCACAGCCCACCACTGACCAGAACATCGCGGCACAGCACATCATAGCACAGCCTACCCCGCCACAGGACATCCCACCAGAGACACAGCACAACACAACACAGCACAACACAGCACACCGCAGCACAGCCCAGCACAGTCCGGCACAGCGGGCGGGGTGCGGTGGGTGTTTGGGGTGCGGTGTTGTGTTCCGCCCGCCTGTGTTTGCGCGGGTATTGTTTCCGACAGATGTCTCGGGGAGGAGTATTTTCCGGTCCGAATGTGATTGATTCGTCGTTCGACGCAAACACTGCGTTTCTGACTTAGACGCATGGCGTGACGTCTGTGACGTAGTGCCTGCCGCTGGCCGGTGTGACGTAGTGTGTCTGAGTGGGGGGGGGGGGGGTTTACTCTGGCTGTAATGTGGGTTACCAATCTGTGGGGAATTCAAGGAATTCACCGAGCAGCAGACGACATTTATACAAAACAGAGGTGACATTCCCAGGTGGTGAGCATGAGAGGTACTATTGTAGTGAGACACCCTCCAAAATGTCCGCGAGTTGGTTGGTTGGTTGTTGGAGTTTTGCATCCTGGCAACATCTAAGGTCATATCAGGATTGTGACAGTGCACACTCATGGTGACTTTATAGTGCTACCCCACTGGGAGACCAGTCACATTATCCTGACACTGTACCAACCAGTCCTTGCCCTGTTCAAATAATGCAGAGTGCTTGGCTAGGTTTAGGAAGCGACAAGTATAAATATTTAGGTCATTCAGTTGACTCGACCCGGGTTTGAATCCCACAATCTACCAAAGTGGGAGATGGACGCTCAACTTATTCGGCCATCCCGTCTGGGTCATCTGCGGGGAGTGGTGGCACTGGCGCATACCAATATAGAAGGGCACGGGTTTTTTAAAGGAATTCACCGAACAGCAGACGACATTTATACAAAATAAAGACGACATTCCCAGGTGGGGAGCATGACAGGTGCTAATGTAGTAAGACACCCTCTGTTTCTGTACTAAAATGTCCACATAGAACTGAATCCAAAATAAACTTTGTATACCTGTTGAAGCATGTTTCCTTGAAAATATAGCGTGTATTGTTGGGACATCACCATGGTTACATCTAGACGGGAAGGAATTGGGTCGTGCATCACTTCATATTGACTGACGTTGGTCCTATATATTTCCATATTCCTTTAGTGTCAATTGAAACAGTCTTAGCTATTGTTTTGCTCGTTGTTAATGTTATGCAAGAATTATAATAATAACAATAATCAAATTAATAATAATTTGATAAACACAATGATTAAAGTTGTCTACATTTTCACTCATTCCCGAGATTTTGTCTGTGAAAAGCAAAAATAGACAGCTTTGTATCAACATTTTTGGCTATCCCTCATCGAAAAGTTCTGTATGTTTTTGTGGGATTTCGTTTACAAGCGACAAAAAAAACATACATTATTAAACCACGCCGCGTGCATGCCAGGTGAACACCGCTGTCGAGAAATGTAAAAATGACCGGAGATAGTATTTCCATGGGTGTTTTGTTTTTTTCATTTGTCAGAGATGACTTTCACGCATGTGCACGCGTCCCACACTGTTGTTGATAACACTAATCGGTGGATGTAATATATGATTCATTTTCCCATTTTCTGTTTTCCAGGTGAGTTTGTCCGGATCAGAGTGAGTACCCACAATGCACCACGGTGGGGGGTGGGGGGAGCATGATGGGGAGGGGTAGTTAATGCAGGTCTTGCTGTCTGTTATTCCCACTAAGAGGTTAATCAGTTAATTACAGTAAAGTGTTAATTATTTAGCATTACTTCCAGCATAACCAATGGTCAGTTTGAGAAGTCTTCAAAATACATGTGAATGTGACATACATACATACATACATACATACATACATACATACATACATACATACATATATACATATATACATACATACATTCATATATACATTCACAAGTCAATACACACATGCATGCATGCGCACATACATACGCACCTACATCCACACATATATACATGTATGCATACATGCACAATATTATATATATATATATATATATATATATTATATAGACTGTGCTAATCATACTAGACTAGATCAAGGTAATTGCTGGAGGGGGAGCATCTCGCAAGTGGTAAAGTATGCAGTGTGTAGATATATATGTGCTGTATACGTTGTTATATGAATATAAATTGCGGAGCGTATTCTCTCCTTTATTATTAATTTATTATTACTTATTCCTGCTACTATTTTTTGTAGGTACATTAGTTGTTTAAGCAGGGGAAATTTCAGATGCAGACGACTGGTCTTCCTCATTCCACTGCTCCTTGCCCTATCCTAATAATGCTGAGCATCTGGCTAGGAAGCGACAAGTATCAATTTTTATGTCTTTGGTTTGATTCGACCAGGATTCCAACCCACGATCTACCAACACGGGAGACGGACGCTCTAACTCATTCAGCCATCCCGTCTGGTATTTCCTGGGTGCGCCGCCGTTCCGTTCCTGAACGCTGCGGGCGCCCTCAACCGTAACTTCCGGGAACTCCAAGCGCCAAACTTAATCATACACGCGTCAGTTTTTTTGTTTGTTGTTGTTGTTGCTTTATAATTATATTGTCAATGGTTCGGTCAGCGCTGAACAAAATGTATGTTCAGATGAATAAATTGTTTTACAACACAAATTAAAAAAATCAGCGGTGGTAGAACACACAGAAGGAACATGGCGGCAGGCACTCTTACGATTCACCGTAGTCTCTGGGTACAAGCGAAAGGAGAGGTAAACACAGGGTGGAACCGGTCAGGTCGCTCCACCCCCACCCCCACCCCCCACCCTTCCGCTGTCCGCCATTACAGTGATAAACGCGGGGGTGCCAGTGGCGCCTCCCGGCGGCTGTAATGAGGTGGGTGATTAAGTCAGTGGTAGCGGCGACGCCCGCTCGCAGCGCCACCTGTATCCATTAGGACGATTGTCTACGCGACTCGCGCCAACCACTACCAATGAAGCGCGCGCCTAACCCGATCACCAGGGGGCGCTCCCTGCGGACGGTGGGGCGCGGGGGTACGGGGGGGGGGGGAGACGGGGTGGGGAGGGAGGGTCGAGGGGGCGGGGAGTGGGTAGGAGAGGGGGGTGGGAGGGGGAGCTGGGTGGCGACGTCTTACTACGCGAGGCCCTCCTAGCCCCGGTTGCGCGCGCTTTCGGACCAATGTCGTCTGCTGTGTGAGTTAAATGTTGGCTGCTGTTCAGGAAATTCACCAAATTGGGTGGGTTTTTTTCACTGAAAATCCATCCTTATTTAAAGTTGCATAGTCCGATGGTTTTGAATTTCTGTATTTTATCTGAGATAAATATATTAGATCGATCACTAATATCTACTTTACATTAGTTTAAAGTTACTTTTATTTTAAATGGTAAACATTTGAGATATTTTGGGTGCAAAAGTGGAAAATTAGTTTTGGCAAGCTTGCCAAAACTATTGACACCATAGACTTCTACAGTAACAGGTTCTGTTAAATTGACTCAGTGTTGCCTTGTATGCAGAAACAAATGCTTAATAAGTGCATCAGTATCTAAGTTAGATATGTAAAATCAAATCTAGATAATTGGTTTGGTTTTGAAAATGTGATATTTCATCGGACTATGCAGCTTTAAACCGCAAAATAAATGAATAAATAAATAAATACATACAGACATACATGCATTCATACAAACATACATACATACACATACACACATGCATACATACATACACATACACACATATATATACATACATACATAATACCTACACAAACAAACTTCAACCTTTCACGCCCAAGAAAATCACGAATAAATCCCCTTTTTTTTTAAATCTGAAAATACTGTCGTGGGGGTGATGAAAATGGGAAATACTGCGCCTAGAGCGGGACTCGAACCGACATCTCTTTGCATTCCGGGCCAGTGTGCTAACCATTACACCACCTAGGCTCCCTGATATCAACACACTCCCCACGCCTACCTGTCTATGTGGTTACTTGCCTGAGAGGTCAGTGCAGACCACTACACTCGTCCCCCTGGAATTGTAAGTCTTGTAATGCTTACAATTACATACAAACAGGCAATGCACTTACACATACATACACAGGGTAGGTTCAACAACCATACAGCGCAAAGCTTGTACAGGATCCTGATCACGGCAACCAGTGTCGTGGGGGTGATGAAAATGGGAAATACTGCGCCTAGAGCGGGACTCGAACCCACATCTCTTTGCATTCCGGGCCAGTGTGCTAACCATTACACCACCTAGGCTCCCTGATATCAACACACTCCCCACACCTACCTGTCTATGTGGTTACTTGCCTGAGAGGTCAGTGCAGACCACTACAATACCAAAAAAACAAAGCTGCCGTAGTCAACTTGAAACAAATTATGAAGAAACCCCCCTCCCGCCCCCCCCCCCCCCCCACAAGGGGGTTAAATCTGAAAATAACCAAAAACAACAAAGCTGCCGTAGAACTTGAAACAAATTATGAAGAACCCCCCCCCCCCCCCGACCAAGGGGGTTAAATCTGAAAATAACCAAAATCAACAAAACTGCAATAGTCAGCTTGAAGTAAGTGACCGTTGTGTGGTGACAGAACTGCTCCCTCGCGTTGCTTGCTGCCTGTCCTAACCGAACACAAAGGCAAAGATGACGGAATTCAACTTGTTCCGAATTGTGAAAGCACAATTATAAAGATAGTCTTGTTTTATGTGCCCAAGACATCATCATTATGTACACTCTTATCACGGGAATTGCCGGAAAGACAAATCAAGGATCACCTCGCATTTCATTTTTAAAATCTACGTTAGATCATAATTACAAAGTAGTTATTTAAGTGCAGTACGCCATTTGTTAGGGACGGTGTCTAACAACCCCTCCCCTCCCCTCCCCTCCCCTACCTTCCCCTCCCCTCCCCTCCCCCCCTCCCCTCCCATCTCCTCCCCTCCTCTCCACTCCCCCCTCCCCTCCCCTCCCCTCCCCTCCCCTCCCCTCCCCTCCTCTTCTCTTCCCCTCCTCCACTCCTATCCTACCCGCCTCTTCCCCTCATCTCCTCCTTTCTTCCTCCCCTCCTCCTCTGCTCCCATGTTCCCTTTCTCCTCCTCTCCTGCTCCCCTGCTCTCCTCCCCTGCTCTCCTCCACTTCTTCCCTCCTTCCCTCCTCCCTTTATCTCCTCTCCTCTCCTGCTCCCCTCCTTCACTCCCCCTTTCCCCTCCCCCGTCCTGCTCCCTTTCTTCTCGTCTCTCCACCCCCCCCCCATCTCCTCTTTACCCAATTCCCCTCCGCTCCACCCCTCTCCTGCCTTCTGTCCTCTCATCTCTCCTCTCCTCTCCTCTCCTCTCCTCTCCTCTCCTCTCCTCTCCTCTCCCTCCTCTCTTCCTCTCCTCTCCTCTCCTCCTCTCTCCTCTCCTATCCTCTCTTATGTCCGGTTCCTCTTAGTTCCCATTCTCCCTTTATGTCCCCCTTCTTCACACTCCACTCTACTTCCCCCTTCTCTCCCATCTCCCATCTCTTCTTCTGTCTTCTCCTTCCCCGTTCCCCTCCCTCCCCCCCATACCGCCCCCCTCCTTCATCCCCCTACTCCTCCTCCCCCCCATTCCCCCCTCATCCTCCTCTCCTCCCCTCCTCGTCCTCCTCTACTCTCTCCCCTTTCTCCCCCTTCAGCTTCCTTCCCTTCCCTTACTCGATATCACATTCCTCCCCATCCCCATCCTCCCCTCCTCCCTATCCCTCCCCTCCTCCCCGAGCTGACTTCCTCCCCCCCCCCCCCATCCCCCTCCTTGCCCTCATCCTGCCCGTCTTCCCGGCGTGGAGTTTAATTACAGTGAGTTTGGGGTGCTGGAGGTGTCCTTGGGGGGTGATCAGGGCGCTGTGTGTGCACTCACTATGTGTGAGAGATGTTTACTGCCCTCATGGACGCTGAGTCCTGCTGCTACATCACCGTGCCAGTTTCACCAAACTGCAGGTATGCACAGATGTTCTGCGACAACAAATAGTGATGCTACAAAGCTTCCATTGGAGACGGCTGGTAGATTCAACATCTGGGGCAATTTTTTATAATAAAGCAGACCATAATCAGTTTGCATCACTCTGTTCTGGACTCAGAAAGAGGTGATGAATTGTTAGCAAAACCCGCCGCAGACGCCACTTCCCATCATGCATCACGCAGTCTATCATAGAGATACTTGGTAGCACACGTGTTCTCTTCACACTCGGTGTGGAGTAGCTACCAACTGGCCTCGGAATCAGCCAGTATGCCCCAGATGAACCAACTAACTCTGCACATTCCTGAATCCTGCAGCCGCAGTAGAATTGTCTGCGATGCCCAAATATGGCGACAGCTGACTGACACGTGGCTTGTTCCAATCGGAAACGAGCATTGGAACCATTTGTTTTACACTTACAGTGCGTACCGATGGTCGTGGTTACTTTATAGTGCTGCCCCACTGGGAGACCAGGCCACCAGCAGCATGACCCAATTTCCCATTCAGTCACCAGGCCCTCATACGGAGGTAACCAGTCCTTGCCCTGTCCTAGTAATACCGAGCGCCTGGCTAGATAGTGAGTGACATGTATACATTTGTAAGTCATTGGCTTGACTCAACCAGGTTTAAAAATCCCAATCTTCTGCATGGGAAGCCTGCGCTCTACTGATTCGGCCACTGCATTCGATCAGCACCATGTTAAATAACCCGTATATATTTCCATAGCAAATAGCAAAAATAGATCTGCAAATTTGCAATGAAAATAATTCAAGATGCAGCTGTACACACATGTAGGCTTCATGTGGGTGGTTGATTCAAAATGGGCTCCTGACCATTTTGAAATCACTCTGTGCACCCACCCGGAGTATTAGATATGTTATGTTGATGTAAAATTGGTATCTTTTGATTATAATATACACTGTTAATGCAGCGGGTATCCCATGATGCACCGGGGCAAGACAACAAGCTGACGATTCCAGCACTGTGCAACTAATCCCTCACCCCCATTCCACATCTCCAACCCCCACAATCCACTAGCCGCCCCTCCAAGTATCTCCATGATGGACCGTGTGGTGCATGATGGGAAGTGGCATCTGTAGCAGGTTTTGTTAACAATTAATCACCTCTTTCTGTCTCTGGAATAGAGTGGTGCAAACTGACTACAGTGTGCTTTTCTGTGTCACGTCCCAGATGCTGAATCTACTTCCAGCTGTCTCCAATAGAAGCTTTGTAGTGTCACTATTTGTTGTCGGTAAAGCAAACTCGCAGTTTCACAGTGTCACTATTTATTGTCGCTGAAGCACACCTACTGTTCCGTGGTGTCATTTTGTTGTCAGTGTTCTACTCATAGCTTTGCAGTGTCATTGTCGGTTTCACAGTGTCACTATTTGTTGTTGGTGAAGTGCACCCACAGTGTCACAGCTTTACTATCCATTGTCAGTGAAGCGCAACCACCATTTTGCTGTGTCGCATTGTTGTCGGTGAAGCATATTCTACTCATAGTTTTGCAGTGTCATTGTCGATGAAGCACACTCACAGTTTCAAAATGTTGAACAGTTTGTTGTTGGTGAAGCGGACCCACAGTTTCACAATGTCACTATTTGTTGTTGATGAAGCACACCCACAGTTTCACAGTGTCACTATCCATTGTCGGTGAAGTGCACCCACAGTTTTGCAGTGTCACTATCCATTGTCAGCGAAGCGCGCCCACAGTTTTGCAGTGTCATTGTGATTCATTGTCAGTGATGCACACCCACAGTTTTGCAGTGTCACTGTGATTCATTGTCAGTGATGCACACCCACAGTTTCGCAGTGTCACTACCCTTGTTGGTGAAGTGCACCCACAGTTTTGCAGTGTCACTATCCATTGTCAGCGAAGCGCGCCCACAGTTTTGCTGTATCACTGTGATTCATTGTCAGTTATGCACACCCACAGTTTTGCAGTGTCACTATCTATTGGCGGTGAAGCACACCCACAGTTTCGCAGTGTCACTATCCATTGTCAGTGAAGTGCGCCCACAGTTTCGCTGTGTCACTGTGATTCATTGTCAGTGATGCACACCCACAGTTTCGCAGTGTCACTATCCATTGTTGATGAAGCGCACCCACAGTTTCAGTGTCACTATCCATTGTCAGTGAGCGCACTGACAAGTGTCGCTATTCGTTGGTGAAGCGGGCCCTTGTTAGGAGTTGCGGGCGGTGTCTGATGGGACTTCCGTGTCGGATGTGGGCTGCGGCCACTCGGCGGTTACTGCGCCACCTGGTAATTATACCACGGTCCTCCACGGCGGCCCTTGATGCTCCAGTTACTCCGCGCTTTGCTACACGGGCGGTGAGATGCCGGCCACAACTCCATCCAGTGTGACCTTCTCAAGGTCATCCGCTACCCTGTCCAATATTTCACACTTGCTGGATTTTTGATGGTTTAAAAATAAAAAATATATATATTGATTTGTTTTTTGGGCCTCGCATCTCCTGCCTCATCATAGCCCAGTGAGAAAGCAGCACTTCCGGTTTAAGCTATTAGCCTATCCGGCCCACCGGCGTTCTCGGGAATCAAAGTGAGCCATTTATATTTGTTTTACTACTTTTGCTGTAGTTTGTTCAAGCTGTATAATCTGATACGCGCATGACATTTTCAAAACCAAGACACAATGTAGGCCTATATATATACTTGTTAAATGCTTACATATATGTATACATACAGGAACATATGTGTTCCTGGGGGAAGATTTCAATTGCTGATTTGTTGTATTTTTTTTTTTTTAAGAAGATTTATACTGCCTATCATGGATAAGTCTGAATAGACTTGTTTTCACCATTAGACAGTTTGTCGATAGAAAGCCCTAGCCTACACTTTTACCGACCCCAGGGATTTTGAACCTCCTGCATCACATAGACATGGTATGAGCGCAACTGGCCTTTGAGTTTGATGACGCTGTAAGTCATCCACAGCGGTGGAAATCCAAATTGGCAGAGGTGGGGGCACGGGGAATCAAACCACTGATCTCCAGATTAGGAGTCAGACCTAGAAAAAAGTCAGACACTCTAACCACTCTGCCACTGAGAAAGACTGGCCCGGACCCGGCACGCACTACTCCCGGTCCACCCCCGGACTACCCGGACCACCTCCGGATGACCCCCCGGATGATGCCGGATCGAGCCCCGATCGCAAAATGCCCCGGACCGCCCCAGATGTTTTAAACATTTAAAAACATCTGGGGCGGTCTCCGGACGAGGCCGGACCAGACAAGTATCACGCCGGATCATGCTGGATCACCAAGGACCAGCCCAGGATGAGCCACGGATCACCCCGGATCGCCGCGGACCACACCGGATCACGGTCAGGGGCTCGTCCGGCCCCTGATCCGGGTAGGTGTGACTGGGGCTTTAGGGAAGCCATGCAGTTAGTTACCTTACTACATACATCTTTGTGGTTTAAAAAAACTCAACTTCACCCATCGAGATTTGATTTTACATATCCAACTGAGATACTGGTTCAGATATTAAAACATTTGTTGCTGTATAGAAGGGCATAATAAGTCAATTTAATAGTTAGAATCTGTTGCTGATGAAGCCTATTGTAGAATCTAATGCTCGGATCTGTGTTTGTGAACATAGGCTACGAGGAAAACAATACAGACAAAGCGAAAGGAAGAGAGTAAAGTGTAAGAGAAGAGTCCAGCCCTCTGGTTTATATTCTTTATATAGTACATGGATTCATGGTATAGGATCATGCCATTCACTTCAACCAATAGGGATTCAGCATTCCCTGTTCCTACAATAGGGACTCAGCATTTCTGGTTACCATGACTACCAGTGGTCTGCCCACCACCAGAGCTGGTTGACCTGTGGCTACCACCAACCTTGACCCCTGTGTGCATTGACCCCTACCTCAGCAGAGAGCCAGGCCCTGAGTGCACTCGCACCCAGACCTGCCAATCATCTCTATGTCTATGATTACCTGCCCTCAAGCATGGGCCAAGCCATATATATATATACAAACAACATACATATAATACACACACTCTTGGCCGGCCACACATAATAATATTAGAGAATGTCTATTTCCCCCTTCTGCTGATTATCGGAATATTTTACCCTATGGCATCAGAATTCTGATGGGCTTGACATGATTAATCTGGCATCTTGTCACTTCAGACATCTCCAATGTTAACCATTTAAGAACAAACTTACTAAAGTAAAGTAGATTATAACGATGTATTTATCTTAGAAAGTGGCAGAAACTCAAAAGCATCGGGCTATGCAACTTTAATCTTCGCGCAGTCCAGCTTAGGCTTGCCCAAGCCATTCAGAAACGAGTCCCGCTTCGTTCAAGCCTAAGTTAAAGCTGTGTAATCCGATCAGCGTATCAATAACTTTTCAAATCCAAAACACACCTTGATTTGATCCTAAGCAGCCAGCTAATGCCTAGGTTATAAATGCTGCAGGCGCCATACGGTGCTGCGGTCTGTGGTGTGTCTTGTGGTTTATGCAAATGTTTCAGCGTTGCAGCCTGCAGTTTATCTATTCACAAATCGTACAGTTTGTGTTGAATTTATACACATATTTAATATACAAAAAAAGTCATAACTTTCTTAATATTGATCACACAAACATGAATTTTGTACCATATTGATATTCATTTTACAACCTTTTCACTGATGTCAACAAAGGTGACCGTATCGTGTTGTGGAGTCTGGATTGCCAGGATTGTGGCATGCAGCGTTGCGATTTTTTTAAGTTAAGATAACTCCGACTTTAAAAAAACTGCAACACCTTGCGGCGAACAAAAAAAACGTCACCATACCACGACCGTAACTCACCGTACGGTCTGGCCGATGCGGCGACTTACGGTCACCGCAAGCACGCCGTACCGCATTTGTGACCGAGGCATTAGATAGCTGAGATCCAATCATTAACCATTATTGCAGTTTGTTGCTCCTGTGCTACACGCTGCAAGTTCGAATCCCAACCGAATCAAACCGATGACTTAGAAAATTGATATGTATCGCTTCCAAGCCTGGCACTCGGCATTATTAGAACAGGGCAAGGACTGGTGTGCTCAGTGTCAGGATAATGTAACTGAGTGGGATACCAGGGCTTGGTTTCCCAGTGGGACAGCACTATAAAGTCGCTATGACTGCGCACTGTCACAAATCGCTACCAGTCCTGATATGACCTTAGATGTTGCTAGGACGTAAAACAACAACAGACAAACAAACAAACCTCCGATCCCGACCTCCTGCCCTCCTGCCCTCCTGCCCTCCTGCCCTCCTGCCCTCCTACCCGCTCACCCCCTACTTCTATCCACCCGTACTCCTAACCCTACCCATGTATCCCCACCCTCTCTCTTATCTCTCTCCGTCTCTCCCCCTCTCTCTCCCTCTCTCTCCCTCTCCCTCTCTCCGTACCTCTCTCTCCCTCTCTCCGTCCCCCTCTCTCCCTCTGTCTCTCCATCTCTCACTCTCTCTCCCTCTCTCCTCTCTGTCCCTGTCTGTCCCTGTCTCTCTCCCTGTCTCTCCTACCTACCGTCCTATCCCCTATCCTCGCACCCCCTACCCGTCTAATCCCCCTTCCCATACCCCTACCACAACCTCCACTTCCTGTCCCATAGCCTTATTCCATACCCTTCCCCCCATCCCCCTTCCCACGCCCCATCTCTCCTCGCCACCTCCTCCTACCCCTCCCCTCTTCCCCACCTCCCCCTACTCCTCTCTCCCCTCCCCCTCCTCCCCTCCCCCTTCTCCTCCCCTCCCCCTCTCCCTACCTCTCCCCTCCTCTCCCCCTTCCTCCTTCCTCCCCCTCCCCCTCCTCCCCCTCCTCCTTCCCCCTCCTCCCCTCTCCCTCCTCCTCTCCCCCTCCCCCTCCCTTCTCCCCCTCCCCCTCTCCCCTCCCCTTCTCCCCTTCCCCCCTCCTCCTCTCCTCCCCTACCTCCCCCTCCCTCTCCCCCTTCTCCCCTCTTCCTCTCTCCCCTTCCCCCTCCTCTCCCTCCCCCTTCTCCCCCTCCCTTCTCCCCCTCCTCCTCTCCCCCTCCCCCTTCTCCCCTCTCCCTCCCCTCCCTCCTCCTCCCCCTCCCCTCTCCCCCTCCCCCTCTCTCCCCTACTCCCTTCCCCTCCCTCCTCCCCTCCCTCTCCTCCCCCTACCCCTTCTCCCTACCCCTCCCCCTACCCTTCTCCCCTACTCCTCTCCCCTCCCCCCTTCTCCCCCTCCCCCTTCTCCCCCTCCTCCCCCCCCTCACCCTCCCCCTCCCCCCCCCTTCTCCCCCTACCCCTTCTGCCCTCCCCCTTCTCCCCTACTCCTTCTCCCCTACCCCTTCTCCCCCTCCCCCTTCTCCCCTACTCCTTCTCCCCTACCCCTTCTCCTCCCCCTCCTCTCCCCTCCCTTCTCCTCCTTCTCCCCTACTCCCTCCCTCCCTCTCCCCCTCCCTTCTCCCCTACCCTTCCTCCCCTACTCCTTCTCCCCCTCCCCCTCTCCACTCCCTTCTCCCCTCCCCCTTCTCCCCCTACCTCCTCCCTCCTCCCTCCCCTACTCCTTCTCCCCTACTCCTTCTCCCCTACCCCTTCTCCCCCTCCTCCTTCTCCCCTACTCCTTCTCCCCCTACCCCTTCTCCCCCTCCCCCTTCTCCCCTACTCCTTATCCTCATACTCGTTCTCCCCCTACTCCTTCTCCCCTACCCCTTCTCCCCTACGCCTTCTCCCCCTACTCCTTCTCCCCCTCCCCCTTTCCCCCTCTCCCCTTATAACCTCTAACCCTAACCTCCTACCCCCTCCCTCACTCCCTACCTCCCCATACCCCTACCCGCTACCCCAATCCTACCCCCTACCTCACTCCCTACCGCCTACCCGATACCCATACCCTTACTCCGTACCTCCTACCGCCTTCCCCATACCCCCTACCCCCTACCCCAATCCTACCCCCTACCTCACTCCCTACCCCCACCCTTAATCCCTACCTCCTACCCTTACCCTGCCTTCTACCGCCTACCCCCTACCCATAACTCCCACCCCTACCCTACCCTCTACCACCTACATCCTACCACCCACCTCCTACCCCTATTCTCTACCCCTACTCCCTACCCCTTCCTGCTGCCCTACCATCTACACCCTACCCCCACCCCACCCCCACACCTCCACCCCCTACCCCTTACAACCCTACTCTCCAGCCTCCCACTTCCTGGCTGACTAAAGACACCTAGTACTTAGCGTGGTCGATAGTATCGGGGGAAACTCACCAGGGGGCGCCACCTGTACGAGTGCGCAGGTTCAGAAATGCGCGTGGATATTATCGATGCGACACAGATTATGCATTAATGGCGGCCACCACCGGCAGCCCCCCACATCGACTGATTTCTTGTGTAGCGGTCAGAGGAGGCATCTAGGTGGGAGGGGGGTGTGGGGGTGAGTGGGGGGGGGGGGGCCGCCCGGGTGTGGGAACAGCACCACCTACACCTGCTCCTGTCTCCTCCAGGAGGTAGCTTTGCTAACAGTGTGGCACAATCTGCCCAAACCAGTCTTATATATCTATATGTGTGGGGTATAAATACTATTTATAGTAATATTATTAAGGATTCGGTAGTTGTCGTTTGGTGGTTTGATGTATTCTATGTTCCACAGAGTTGTTCGAGCGACCTGTGTAACTGGTTGCTACTGGCAAGTAGGGCCAGTTGCCCTGGATTGCCGGTAACCAGCCAATATTGAGTGAGTGCGGTTAGTTGGCCTGCAGAACTTTAACTTTTGAAATTAAGAAAGGTCGGTTTGTTTACATTACCAGCCAGAGTATGAGCCACATATATATTATATTTCGGTTCGCATCAATTAATTAATAATAGTGGTACAGTGAGTGAGGATAACGGCCGCTGACACGTAGGCGAGCAGCTCGCCACGCGGGGACATCATGAGGTACCAATAGACGACTTAATGAGTAGGTGACCAGCCGATGACTTAGTGGCTGGGGAGTAGATGGATCTTCCCGCTTATTATACTTGTTTAATGGCTTATCCAGCATATATATATATATATATATATATATATATATATATATATATATATATATAATATATATATATATATATATATATATAAATAAAAGACTGTCTCAAAAGGTGCTAGGCAATATGGGACAAAACTTTGTCCATTGTAACGATCAACATACTATCTGCTTATGCATTTTCTCTGGATAAACTGATTTGTTTTTTACATGGTGTTTCATAATCGCAATAGAATTCATATTGATTTGAAGCAAATGTCCTTGTGTTTTCAGTGTAACCGTTTCTGGGCTGTTTTGTGTCAATCGTTACAATGGACAAACAAACATATAGTAAATGTGACTATGAGAGTGTTTAATCATAAAGTCCGACTTGTAATTAAGAAGTCTCTTCATCAGTGCCAATGCATTGATGTACCAAACATTTATTTATTTCTGAACTGATCAAATGTTTTCCCCTGGATGTGTGTTATTGTTATGACCGTCTACAATTTTAGATTCGTTCATATTAGTTTTTTGTTTTTTGTTAGTAAATGATATGTATTTGCCACTGACAGCTGCATACTTCATCGGCCTGTCAACCGGATACTGGGATGAATTGCGACTTGCCCATAACTAATGCTTGTTTCTGTCTCTTTATGTCTAGTATTAGTAAGCAATGAAGCTTTCATACATGATTTACAGACAATAATTTCTTACACCGTTTTCTCTACCACCGAAATCCAAATATTGGTCACATTACGAAATAGTGCACTTTGATTGGCTGAGCCAAACCGCTGAAGGTCACCTACATTGATTAATGACCAAAAGCCAGACGGGATGGCCGAATGAGTTAGAGCGTCCGTCTCCTGTGTTGGTAGATCGTGGAATCATGGGTTTGAACCCTGGTCGAGTCAAACCAATGACTTAAAAATTGATACTTGTCACTTCCTAGCCAGGTGCTCGGCATTATTAGGATATGGCAAGGATCAGTGGAATGAGGAAGACCAATCGTCTGCGATTGAAATGTCCCTTGCTTAACTACAACTAATGAACCAACAACAACAAAATGGCTGCATATATTACCCAGCTACATTGTTAAAGGGGAGGTAATAGATGTACAAGGCTCCATGCTGTTTATAAAACCTCAATGTTCTAAAACACCATTAAAGAAAGTTGTTTGTATCTGATGCTCATTTTGGAATATAATGTCACAAAATCCCATTGAACGTTTACTCCCTCCCTTCCCCCCGACACACAACCACCCACCCCTCAACCACCTCTTACCCTTCAATGCAGGGATTAGCGCTGGGGAGATTTACCACTTATTACTGCCTAACTACCCCTATTATCGCCCACGCCCATTAACACGCATCAGTCTCGTCGATGTTGAACACTGGATTAGCTCCAGTCTGTAATTTCATAGTTTCATTATGTGTGTTTACTTTAAGCTTGTCACCGTTAAGGTCATTTCGCTAAAGTGTCATACGCCGCACCAGAACTTGTCTGGGATTGCAATAAATGCAACTGGTTGCTTGGTTGGAGGTTTACGTCCTGGCAACATCTAAGGTCATATCAGGACGGGTACTGACTTGTGACAGTGCACACTCATGGTGACTTTATTGTGCTGCCCCACTGTGAAATCAGGCCACCAGTCCCATGACCCGACATCCCACCCACTCACATTATCCTGACACTGCGCTAACCAGTCCTTGCCCTAAACGTAATAATGCAGAGTGCCAAGCTATGAAGTAACAAGTATAAATTTTGTAAGTCATTGGTTTGACTCGACCGCAAATTGAACTCCCCATCTCCCTGCATGCGTTCTACCGATTCGGCCACCACACCCGGTGTAAATGCACCTGGAATGCTACTTGTCACGTGACTCAATCCTGTCCCTTGAAAGGGGCGAAACATGACAAACACCACTTTACTTATTTACAATAAATAGTATCATGATCAACTATGACAGGTAGAAAAGGTAGCTTCAAGGTTCAAGGTCTCAAAGGTCAAGTTGTGGCCATTGTGATAGATCTATAAACCACCTCACCATGTCCTTGGATCTTTGAGTGCTTTGACGACTTTCTGTGAAAATCAGGCTTAATATTAGTAGCAGTTGTGCATCTGTTTTGAAGGCATTGCTTTTCAAACCAATGGTCCCTTGACCAATCAGATTGCACGTTACAAAATTATCAGGGGTGGGTTAGTTCACTGATTGCATTCAGCTGCCAGGGTTTAATATACATGACCTAATACCTGTTGTCTGGCTGGCTGACTTGCTGACTACCTCTATGCAAGTGGTTAGAAGAGATCTTTTGCTCTTTCATTGTTTGGGAAGCATCACTCTAGACAATTATCCGTATCACTGGCGGCCCTTTATCAATGTTTCTGTAGGTCATATAGTAGAGTCACTGTCGGTCCTTTATATTATTAGGTCCTAGATTATTATCCCGGTAGGTTTTGTATCTGTATCACTGTAGGTCCTTTATCTCTATGACTGTAGGTCCTCTATTATTGTCAATGTAGGTATTTTATCTATACCACTATAGACCCGGTATCTATACCACTGAAAGCCCGTTATCTATACCGCTGAACGCCCTTTATCTATACCACTGAAGGGCCTTTATCTATACCACTGAAGGCCCTTTATATATACCACTGTCCATTTATCTATACCACTGAAAGCTCCCTACTTATACCACTATAGGTGATTTATCTATACGACTGAATGCCCTTTATCTATACCAATACAGGCCCTTTATCTAGACCACTGAAAGCCCTTCATCTATACCACTGAAAACCCTTTATCTATACCACTGAAGGCCCTTTATCTATACCACTGAAGCCCATTATCTATATCACTGAAAGCTATTTATCTATGCCACTGAAGGTCCTTTATCTATACCACTGAATGCCATTTATCTATACGACTGAAAACTCTTTATCTATAGCACCGAAGGCCCTTTATCTATAGCACTGAAGGCCCTTTATCTATACCACTGAAAGCCCTTCATCTATATCACTGAAAACCCTTTATCTATACCACTGAAGGCCCTTCGTCTATACCACTGAATGCCCTTTATCTATACCACTGAAAGCCATTTATCTGTACCACTGAAGGCCCTTTATCTATACCACTATATCCCTTTATCTATACCACTTAAAACCCTTTATCTACACCACTGAAGGCCCTTTATCTATATCACTGAATGCCATTTATCTATACCACTGAAGGCCCTTTATCTATACCACTGAAGACCCTTTATATATATCACTGAAAGCCATTTATGTATACCACTGAAGGCCCTTTATCTATACCACTATGGCCCCTTTATGTATACCACTGAAAGCCCTTTATCTATACCACTGAATGCCCTTTATCTATACCACTGAAAGCCCTTCATCTATACCACTGAAGGCCCTTTATCTATACCACTGAAGGCCCTTTATCTATATCACTGAAAGCCATTTATCTATACCACTGAAGGCCCTTTATCTATACCACTATAGGCTCTTTATGTATATACTGAAGGCCCTTTATCTATACCACTGTAGGCTTTATGTCAGTGTCACTGTAGCCCCTTTATCTATATCCAGGTAGGCTCTTCATCTGTATCACTGTAGTGTAGCCGTTTATCTTTATCACTGTATGCCCTGTATCTGTATCATTGTAGTCATTTATGTGTATCGTGGTAGATCCTTTATCTGTATCACAGTAGATCCTTTATCTGTATCACGGTAAGCCCTTTATTCATATATGTATATGCCATTTAACTGTATCAATGTAGGCCCTTCATGCCTATCACTATATGCCCTTTATCTGTATCAATGTAGGCCCTTTTTCTATTTTAAAAACAAATCACTGTAGACCAGTTATCTCTATCAATGTAGGCCATTTTTATATCATTGTAGGCCAGTTATCTGTAGCGCCGTAGGCCCGTTATCTATATCAATATAGGCCAGTTATCTATATCACTGTAGGTCAGTTATCTGTAGCGCCGTAGGCCCGTTATCTATATCACTGTAGGCCTGTTATCCATATATCTATATGCCATTTATCTGTTTAAATGTAGGCCATGTATGTGTCTCACTGTACACCCTTTATATGTATCACTGTATACCCTTTATCTGTATCACTGCATGCCCTTTTGCCATCACATTGTAAACCTTCTTTTACCTTACCTGCCTCTATGTAAATATTCAAGTCCTTTATCACTATGATTGATTATCTATGATTGATTATCTCTCAGCTTTCAACTTCCTCGTCTACTGTATGAGCTCTGAACTGCTCTATCTGAGCTCCGCTTACAGGTTCAAACTTATTTACCTCCCCCCCACTTCTCCCCCTCCCTACCCCCCCCCCCCCCCACCTCACAACCCACCCCCTTCCTTAACCATGGGCCCTCTACTCATTTACACACCCCGCTTTCCAGCCCTTTAGGCACGAGACGACATAATGCCCTGTGATATATGGCAGGAAGCGGCCTTCTATATTGTGTCTGCTCAGCGCTAGACGGGATCATCATGCAGCCGATGCTACGCCAAAAGGTCTGACATGTCAGAATCACCAATATAAGCCGGCCTGGCCAACATAAGCTATAGCCTGCGTAATGTCCCTTTCTTTACTCACCATCGAAACCATACCTCCATTTAGTCCTCACGCACCACCCGTCATCCACCGCCCCCTCCTCCTCCCTCCACACCCACTCCTATTAGACACTTATCCTCTGACTTGTAGGCCGCCTGTCCTCATTCGCTGGTTATTTACACACTGGAGGCCCATAATTTACCCCCTTTATCCCCTTGGCTCTCGCCTTAAGGTCATTTAATACCCATGCTCACAATAGATCAGTAGCCTCTTCCCCCATCCCAATCCGCTCTCCTGCCATTGCCCTTATCCATTGCCCTTATCCATTTCCCTTATCCATTGCCCTTATCGGGGTAACCCTTCTATCTTGATGTCTTACCTTTACTTATCAGCCCTATCCTATCTCTTTTATCTGTCCCATTTTGGCCATTATTACCCCAATTTAAACATTCCCCCCCCCCCCACTTCCTCCTCCTTGCCCCCCTCCCACCGCATCCTCTCAGTGTAGCCACTTAGTAATTCTTATAAGTCAATATCCACACCAACACCAAGTTCCCCCCTCACTCACCCCCTTCCACCCACTTCCCACCCTTAACTACCTATCCTTTATACTTGTGCCTAACACATTCACAACCTTGACTCACCTTTATATATATCACTAGTGCCCCATCTGGGCCCCATTACCCTCACCTAGTCATACAAAATCCATTAAAGCCCTTACCCGTAACTCAGTAGGCCCTTCTACAATTCATTACGACCCTCGCTCCTCTCCATTTTCAGCCCTCCGACCCATTCTGTTAAATCCCCCTACACACGCCACCGCTTATGTTGGCCTGAATGGCTTGCCGTTGAAAATTATAACATGCCAGACTTTTGATATTGCACACCTATGACGATCCTCTTTAGCGTTGACCGTGCACACGCAAAAATGGCTGTAAACCAGAGTGCTGTGTCATGTGTAGCCATCATTAAAGCCGTTCGCCTTCTGCTTTATAGCACCTTACCTATCCACTACCTGCCTCCCGTCCCCAGCATGCACACACACACGCAACCCCCCGCCCTCCCCTCCCCCCTTCTCATACCCTCCATTTCACCCCTGTTTAGCTGCTGCTGGGAGCCGACATTGAACTCTTTGTGTCGTCTCTGATTTATATTTGCCTCATATTGTAGTATTTAGAGCGCTCGCCAGGAGGCGTTCAACGGGCGGGCGTGCGTGCGGGTGGGCGGGAGGGAGGGAGTGTTGAGGAGTTGTGGTGGGGGGAGGAGGGGGGGGGGAGGGGGGACGGCGGCACCCTACATTCCATCGCTCCCTATCAATACCGATGTGCTGCGTTGACTATGATTCCGGGAATCTCCCATGATCCCCCATTCAATATGGTGGCGTCCGCCCGTCCGCCCGTCCGCCCGGCGCCTCGCCCAGAACGAGGCTGCCGCTCCCGAGGCCGTGAGGGCGCTCTGTGAGTGGGCGTGGGCGTGTGGGTGTGTGGGCGTGCGGGTGTGGGTAAGTGAGGGGTGCATGGAGGTTGGGATAGGGAGGTGATGGTGGGAGATGTGAGGGGGAGGGGGAGGCTGGGCGGGCGGGAAAGAGACGGGTAGGTGGGGGAAGCTTCCGCAACATGTCATTGCTTGCCAGTCATGAGCCACCTCCAACCTATTCCCCCCTTCCCTCCTCCCTCCTCGCTCCTCCCTCTTCCCTCCTCCCTCCTCCCTCCTCGCTCCTCCCTCTTCCCCCTTCTCTCCTCCCTCTTCCCTCCTACCTCCTGGCTCCTCCCTCTTCCCTCCTCCCTCCTCCCTCATTTACCTCATCCCTCCTCCTTCTTCCCTCCTCCCTCTTCCTCCCTCCTCTTCCCTCCTCCCTCTTCCCTCGTCCCTCGTCCCTCCTTTACCTCATCTCTCCTCCCTCTTCCCTCCTCCCCCTCTCTCCTCTCTCCCTTACCTCCTCACTCCTCCACCTCCTGGCTCCTCCCTCCTCCCTCCTCCCTCCTCCCTCCTCCCTCCTCCCTCCTCCCTCCTCTCTCCTCTCTCCTCTCCTCTCCTCCCCTCCACATCCCAGTATTACCTCCATCTACATGCGAACCATACACCCATTAACCATATAATCCTTCACATCAAAGTAAACACCATCGCGAGACAAATCATAATCCAAATCCAAAATGTGCTTTATTTCGAGAGACAGAGAGCGAGATACCGGGAGAGCGAGAAAGAGAGCACGAGAAAGAGAGGGAGAGAGAGAGGGAGAGAGATAGTGTGGAAGAAACTAGAACCCAATAAAATCAGAGCATAACAAATCAAAATAATTGGATTGGTGAATTGTTAGAAATATGGTAAACAAGCCAGTTTTAGTCGGTGAGTTGATAGTAAGCCGAGCGCAGGGATTTGTCAGTGAAGCGCTCACCTGGAGGATAGTAGGGGGAGGGGTGAAGGGGGGGGGGGGGGGGGGAGACATGCGACCGTCCGTGTGTACTGCCAGCGCCAGCACCACCAGCACGGGGCCAGCCCCTGCGCCTCCAGCACCCCTACCCCACCTCCTGCCTCCCCCCTCCCCCCTCCTCCCCCCCTCCTCCTCCAGGAGTAGGTGGAGGTGGTTGGGGGGAGGAGGGGTGAATTAAAGCGGCGCATGGCAGGGAGGCGGCAGGCGCGCATCGATTGTGTGATTCCTCGGGCACTCACAGGAGCCCCCCCCCCCCCACACACACACACACCGCACCCCCCCCCCCCCCCCACACACACACACACATACACGCACACCTCTACCGCCCAACCAAACCGCCAGAGGACGCTGCGGCATCTGCATGAGAAAACGCCGTGGATTACGCGATTTTGTTACGGTAGCGTTAGCGGCGGCGGTGTGTTGTCTATTCGGTAGGGGTGTGTGTGTGTGTGGGGGGGGGGGGGGGGTAGAGGGCACTGTACAGTGTGTATTCGGTAGGGGCGGTGCGGTGCGGTGCGGTGCGGTGTGTATTCGGTAGGGGCGGCCGGTGTGCGTGCCCTGAGTGAGCTGCCGACTGACTACCTACCGGAGCAGCCGACTGCGACGCGCCTCTCCCGGAAGGAGCCGCGCGCATGCGCACGCAGTCGGCGCGGCGGGCGGAAGGGCAGGAGAGGGGGGTTGCGGGGGGAGCTCAGACCGGGCGGGGCTCTCTCTCCAGGCAACACGCCGTGATGCTATCTGCGGCTAGGAAGCATTGATTTGGTCGCGCCGGATCACTCGCCTCCGCCTCGTCTCGCCTCAGCTCGACTCACCTCGCCTCAGCTCGACTCCTCCTTCCTGCTGGTGCTGCTTCCTTATTCTCCTCCTCCTCCCGAGGATCTCACTCATCCAGGGTGCCCGGGTTTACTCCAGGACGGCTCATCCAGCGGCACCAACTCCAGTCTCCTCTGGTTAGCGGCTTCCACCTCCCACTCCTCCTCCTCCTCCTCCCACTCCTCCTCCACCTCCTATTCCCACTCTTTCCCACTCCTCCTCCTCCCACTCCTCATTCCACCTCCCCTCCTCCACCTCCTATTCCCACTCCTCCTCCTCCCACTCCTCGTTCCACCTCCCCTCATCCTCCTAATCCCACTCTTCCACCTCCCACTCCTCCTCCACCTCTGCTTCCTCCTCCTTCCTCCTCCCACTCCCTCCTCCCCCTTCCTCCTCCCACTCCCCTCCTCCCCTCCTCTTCCTCCCACCCCTTCTCGTCTTCCTCTTCCCCCCCCCCCTTCCGGATCCCACTCCTCCACCTCCTCCTCCCACTCCTCCTTCCTCCTCCTCTTCTCCTCCTCTCCTCCTCTTCTTCCTCCTTCCTCCCCCCCTCCTCCCCCCCTCCTCCCCTCCTTCTCTTCCTCCTCCCCATCCTCCCCATTCCTCTTCTTCCTCCTTCCTCCCCCCTCCTCCTCCCCTCCTCCCCTCCTTCTCTTCCTCCTCCCCATCCTCCCCCATTCCCCCGCTTCCTCCTCCCCCACCTCCTCCACCACCTCTCATTCCTCCACTTCCTCCCATCTTCGTACTCCTCCTCCACCTCCTTCCACATCCCACTCCTCCTGTCCTCCTGTCTTCCCGATCTCCTGCCCTCCTGTCCTCCTGTTCTCCTACCCTCATGTCCATCACCCTATCCCTCCCTGCGAGAATCCATCCCAGTGGCTCGTGGCTACCTGATTGACACCTGACATTCTGCTATGATCTCCACTACTCGGTTGTGTGAACATTGACATATATAATACATATATAATACATTTATAATACATATAATATATATATATATATATATATCATTATAATATACATGTATCTAGATATATGTGTAACTCATAGGTACATAGATATGTTTATATGCATAAGATATTTGTACATACATTTTTATATATGTATATATCGATTTTTTAAATCACTGTACTTATGCAGATATTTGCACATGTCATATATTTATATATTTATATATATGACATGTGCAAATATCATTATATATATATAATGATTAACCTGCACGCTCATCTCCACCCTAGTGGCCAGAATCGTTATGTGGTAAGCTCTGGAACTATCCATCTCTCCTCTCCCCGTCCTCTACCCTTTTCCGTCTTCTCTCTCCCCTCTTCTCTCCCCTGTCATCTCACCCCTCTGCCTTCTCCCCTCTCCTCTCCCCATCCTCTACCCTTCACCCTCTTCTCCCTCCCCTCTTCTCTCCCCTGTCATCCCACCCCTCTGCCTTCTCCCCTCCCCTCTCCCTTCTCTACCCTCTCCCATCTCTACTCTCTCCCCTCTCCACTACCCCCATGTACCTTCTCTTCACCCTTCCCCTCTTCCCTTCCCCTCCTCCCTCCTCCCTTCTCCCTTCTCCCTTCCCCTCCTCGCTCCTCCCTCATCCCTTCCCCAACCTCCACACACCTCTCACCTTCCCCTTCCCCCTTTCCCTGACCTCCCTTCCTCTCCCTTCCATCCCCTTCCTCTCCCTTCCTCTCTCTTCCTCTCCCTTCCTCTCTCTTCCTCTCTCTCTGCACGCTCTAAGCCCTCACCTCGTACCTGGAGTGGCGTGTAGTCGCCCCAGGTTCTCCTACCCCTCTCCTATCTCCCCTCTCCTATCTCCCCTCTCCCCTCCCCCTGTTCCTTCTCTTAATCCTCCCCCCTCCCTCCCCTTTCCCCATTCCACTCTCGCTTGCCTGTGCTCACTGCACTCTCTAAGCCCTCACCTCGTACCTGGAGTGGCGTGTAGGAATGTCTCCCCTGTCACCCCAGCTTCTCCCTACCTACCTGCGCCCGTCCACCTGTGGGAATGCTGCCCACCTGGTGGTGGAGGAGGAGCTGTTTTCTGCGGTGTTGACATTGTCGGCTAACTCACCTCACTGGTGTAGTATATATTCGGGGTCCTTTTTGTTCTCTTTTTCCCTTCGTCACCGGCCGGACATTAGTATAGTGTAGGCTTCCCATGCGGACGCGCGGGAATTTGAATCCCAGCCGAGTCTAACCAATGACTTATCAAATTTATACTTGTCGCTAGCTAGCCTGGTACTCGGCATGAATAGGATAGGATAAGGACTGGTTAGCACAGTATCAGGATAATGTGACTATGTTGGATATTGGGTTATGGTGCCAACGGCCTTGTCTCCCAGTGGGACAGCACTATAGTCACCATGAGTGAGCAACTGCCACAAGTTGGTGCCCACCTTGATATGACCTTAGATGTTGCTAGGACATCTACTAGACATCCACTGTTTAAGGAAGTCTTCTATTCAATACCCTTTACTATTCAGTGACCTACTTATCATTCAGTGACTTTCTATTCAGTGACCTATGACCTACTTATTCAGCTTAATCTACTATTCATTGACCTACTTGTTAATTAGTGACCTACTTAGTATTCAATTACCTCTTTTAATCAGCTAACTGACCTCCTTTTTTTTAGTGGCCTCTGCTAATCACACATCCCTACAATTCACTGACCTACTTATTTATTCCTTGACTTGACTTGACCTACTTATTCTTCTTCTATCTATTGACCTCTATCTCTCACTGCGGCTCTCTGTCGCTCTATTTCCGGCACTCTCTTTCTATCATTCTCTGTACAGTGCCCTCTACTTACTTGTCTACTACTAGTACTAGTCACCAATTCACCTTCTGATCGTCTATTAACCTCGTTCTCGTTATTCCGAGAGATTTATTTATATTCCCCCTGTCTATTGACTACCCCCTCCCTGTCTCTTTCTTTGTTAAGTGAACTCTACTTATCCTCCTATTCATTGACTTTCTCCCTTCCTTCTGTCCCTCTTCCATCCCCTTCCTCTCCCTTCCTCTCTCTTCCTCTCCCTTCCACTCCCTTCCTCTCCCTCTCCCTTCCTCGCCCTTCCTCTCCCTTCCTCTCCCTTCTTCTCCCTTCCTCTCCCTTCCTCTCCCTGCCTCTCCCTTCCTCTCCCTGCCTCTCCCTTCCTCTCCCTTCCTCTCCCTTCCTCTCCCTTCCTCTCCCTTCCTCTCCTTCTCTATTCCTCTTTCTGTTCGTCTATTCGTCTCTCTTCGTCTCTTTTCCTCTCTTTTCCTCTCGTCCTCTCTGGTCATGTCCCTTCCACTCCCTTCCTCTCCCTCTCCCTTCCTCTCCCTTCTTCTCCCTGCCTCTCCCTTCCTCTCCCTTCCTCTCCCTTCCTCTCCTTCTCTATTCCTCTTTCTGTTCGTCTCTTCCTCTCTCTCTTCCTCTCTTTACCACTCTCTTCTTCTCTCTTTCTCTCTCTTCCTCTCTCGCTCTCCCCCTCCCTCTCTCTTCATCTCCCGTCCTCTCCCTTCCTCTCCTTCTCTATTCCTCTTTCTGTTCGTATCTTCCCCTCTCTTCCTCTCTCCTCCTCTCTTTACCACTCTCTTCCTCTCTCTTCCTCACTCTTCCTCTCTGTTCCACTCTTCCTCTCTCTTCCACTCTTCCTCTCTCTTCCTCTCGCTCTCTTCCTTTCTCTCCCTGTATCTTCCTTGCTCTATCCCTGTCTTCCCCGCTCTCTCCAGTATTCATTGATTGCCATTTACACTCAGTGCCCTTGAACAGTCTATATATCCAATATTGCTTACAACCCAGTTGATGTAATTTTGCTCTGCTTCTCCCCTCCCTAGCCTCCTCTCCTCTCCTCTACCCTCCTCTCCCCGCCCGGCCCTTCCATTCCCATTCCCATCCCCTCCCTCCATCCTCCTACCTCTCCCTTCCTTCCCCCCTTCCCCATCTCCTTCCATCCCCATCCCTACCATCCTATACCTCCCATTCCCTCCCTTCCCTGCCCCACCTTTTCATTATCCCCCACTTCCCTCCTCTCCCTTCCTCTCCCCTCCCTCCACCCTCCCCTCTCCCATTCCTTCACCTCTTCTCCCTTCCCCCTCCCCTCCCTTCCCATCTCCTCCTCTCCCATTCCTTTCCCTCCACTCTCCTTCTTCACCTCCCCTCCTCTCCCATCTCCACCCTCCACCCTCCCCTCCCATCTCCACCCTCCCCTGCCTTCCCCTTCCCTCCACTCCCTTTCCTTCCTCAAGTCTCCCCATCACTTATCCGCCCCACCTCCACTCCACCTCCACTCCAACCCCATTTTCCTCAGATCGGTATTTTCTTCAGTCTATTGCATATATCTGGGTTGATTCCCACCACCCACCCACCTATGCCACCACCCCTCACCACCCCCCTCCCCCACTACCTCTTCCACTGTATTCCCTATTACCCCCCCCCCCCCCCCCACACACACACACTTTCCGGCCTGCATCTCTACAAATAAAATCATGTCCTGATGTCATCCTCCCCGTGTTGCCACTCTCCATTGTCTCACATGTTTTCATCACATTTAATCGCCTCTTTTGTTGGATACCTTTCTTTTTGCTTGTATTATCAAATAATCATAAAATGGCGGCAACACAAAACAGCTGTGTGATGGCCATGTTGTAAACACACCACGCACTGAGCGCCCCCAAGCGGGAGAATGGTAGATACCTTCATGGGTCGAGGGGCGTTGTGCTAAGAATTAACCCATCCGAATGAACCAATATGACATTAGTTATATATATGGATATACTATTGTGATGGGTCCCCTGTTGGCTCCACCATGACAATATTATATCTATATAATATATATAATATATATAATATATATAGCACACATTCTCTATGCTGATATCCATTGCAATTCACCACAATCTACCCTGTCCAATATATAATCGTCCCAGTCTGATATTACTTTTCCTATGATATTTTGCTCCGGCTGATTATATGTTAAAAAATGTGCTTATGTTTCAATTTCCATGGATCGAACTGACAAACCCTTGAAAGCTGAAAGCATTTAATGAACGCTTAATCGGTCCGGTCTCATACAGAGTTTTTCAAGAGTCCTCCGGGTAGCCTCTGGAATGCATTTCAATTTTGTCTTCGCTTTAGTCACTTAATTGGCTTTATTGGCTTTAGTCACTTCAGTCGCTTCAGTCACTTTAGTTGCTTCAGCCACTTTAGTCACTTCAGGCGCTTTAGTCGCTTCAGTCGCTTTTGTTGCCTTAGTTGCTTCAGTCGCTTCAGCTGCTTTAGTCGCTTTTGTTGCTGTTGTCACTGCACATCCCGGACCAGAGTCAGGCTGTAAAGCTCATATCAGGCATTAAATGCTTATGCATCTATACATATAAGAATACTGCTGCTCCTCAGATGTATTATTCATTTGAGACCCAAGTTCCGATGAAACCATGGTTTGGTATGATTATTCATTTTATTTGGTACGGTTATTCATTTTATTTGCAAGGTTATTCATTTATTTGGTAGGGTTATTCATTTTATTTGGTAAGGTGATTCATTTTATTTTCCAAGGTTATTCATTTTATTTGGTAAGGTGATTCATTTCATTTGACAAGGTTATTCATTTTATTTGGTAAGGTGATCACCTGCCTACCTACAGAGCAAATACATCGATCGATCTCATCGCTGACTCCTGCCTTGCAGCCGCAGCTTCCTGGGAGCTCACAACACTATACTCAGAGCACCACGCAGCTCTCCTCCACACCAATGCACCCAAAGTCACCGACCCCCACACCATCACCCAGATTCAACCTAAACCACGCAGACTGGGTTACCTTCATACTTCGTCTAAAAACTTAATAGATCTGAACCCACTGACCACATGTGATGAGTTCACCACACTCACTTACCAAGCAATGAAAGCCACCATAAAGCAAACCATCTCCTGTAACCACACTGGCCGCAACACCTTTAATGCAATGCGAAAGCAAAAAGATTCTGGAACAAGCTCCTCTACAAGCTCCGCACAAACCCTAACCAAGGCACTGAGAATCTCGTTAAAATAGCCACGAGTTGAGCCAAAGATGTCGAGCTTGCCGAGTTGGACAGGAAGTGGAAACTCTGGTCCACCAAAATAAACTCTCACACCACCTCCAGAGAACTCTGGCACTAACTGAACAGCATCCAGGGGAGACACACCACCCCCCCCCCCCCCCCCCACCCCCCCACTCTATCCACACCCTGGCCAACTTGCAGCAGAACACAACAAAAAGTTCATGGACAGAACAGACCCTGCAATCAACCTCCCTTATGCCCACTAACAAGCGCTCACCAGGAACTCCACCTGGAGAGCCGACCTCATAAACATATCAATAGCCACACCATCCACATAATCTTGACAACCACCTGACCAGGGCTGAGCTCAACCGCGCCCTAGGCACCACCACAAAGAAAACAACCCTAGGAGCCGACGGAGTCCCTAACACTGCGTGGACCAAGTTATTTGCCACTAACTGGGAAACTCTCCTCCCCCTCCTCAACAATATCTTCTACAACGCGGACATACCCCAATCTTGGAAGGATGCTGATATCATCCCCATCCCCAAGAAAACCCATGGCAAAGTCAGACCCATCTCCCTTCTCCAATCCCTCGGGAAAGTTAGTGAAAGAATCGTCCTCGCCCTTGTCCAGATGGTCACAGAAGACCCCACCACTGGCCTACCAGAGGAGCTCATTGGCTACCGAGGAGGACCAGGCACCCAGCATGCCGTCGCCACCCTCATTGAGAGCATTTCCTATGGCCTCGGTAATGGACAGCAACCATCTTCCTTGACCTCGAAAAAGCCTTTGAGCTTATTGACCACAACCTGGTACTGACATCCATGGCTGATCTTCACATCGCCGGCCAGCCTCTTGCCTACGTCTGAAATTACCTCCAGAACAGGCAAGCCAGGGTATGTGTCTAAGGCACCTCTTCTCCCAACCTCCAACTAAAACATGGCGTCCCCCAGGGTGCAGTGCTCAGCCCCCTCTTCAATGCAGTGATGGCATCTCTCATGAGGAGGCTTAAGCAAGACCTAGCCACCCAAGAGATCACAGACACAACAATCTACGCAGATGACATCGCCATCACATGCTCCCATGCGATCAACACACAGGATCTGGCTGAGCAGGCGCTCCACCTGGTAGGAAACGCCTGCCGGGACCGTGGACTAAAAATCTCCCCCACTAAGACCAAGAGCATGCACATGTTCAGAGGTCAACCACTTCACCTTGTCTACCTAAATGGATCCCCTATCAAATGGGTCTCCACATTCGACTACCTAGGTATCCGTCTAGACCGAGACCTTAACATGAGAGCCCTCTGCCGCCACCTGGCCACCAGAATGACCAACAGACTCCTCTCATGAAGAGGATCTCTGGCTTCTCCTGGGGCACCAAATACCCGACACTCCCTTGCCGACGTGATCCAGATTATTATCTCGACCAGACATCAGGCACACCTCAACACAGTCCTGCTATGGGTCCCCTCCCATATAGGACTCTATGGTAATGACTAGGCCAACTGTGCCGCCCTAGCTAGTGCCAACCGAGCAGACGTGGAGACAGCCATCCCTCCCTCCATCACCAAACTGACCGCTGTCGCTTCTCAAGCCACCACCAAACTCTGGGAATGCGCCACACAGAAGGAACAAGTACGGAACCGTTATTCAATAAGCTGGCTCTGGTACACCCTGGTCAGAACTAACATCCCCCATCCAGTCGGCCTTCCTGCATCTACCCAAGTCACGTCAACCGCTTCAGGACTGGCTACCGCCATTGGATTAATGTCCCCAACCTCTGGCGCTGTCCCTGCGGCACTAAGATCTTCAATGTGGCCCACATACTCGCCTCATGTGGCGCCGCTGACAGATCTGCCATCAGTGACTTCATGGAGGACTGTGACCGCCAACTCAGAGGCAATAGGGCCGCTCTGGCCATCTCTCTCCAGGATTTTCAAGTCATCCTGGAACGCCCTTGCTCGCTTCTATCACCAGAATGCAGATATCATCAATGTTGTCGGTCGCCCAAATCCTGACACCAAGGACTAGTAGGCCCCACCTCGTCCCCATACCTGACTTGAGACCACTACCAACTAACCACTAATTTTCACTAACAACTAACAGGTAACCCCACCCACTGCCTAACTAATTCCATCCTCACTTCACTTCTTCCTCTGGCCTTGGCCAGACTTACTGTGCATACCGGTGAATCTGGAGGGACTGAAGTTTGGATCCTGGTCGAGTAAAACCAATGACTTATAAAATAGATACCTGTTGTTGCTCAGCGTTTGGCGTTATGAGGTCAGGACAGGGACTGGGCGCACAGTGTCAGGATAAGGTGACTGTGTGGGACATCATGTCATGGTGCTGGCGGTCTGATTTCCCAGTGGGGCAGCACTATAAAGTCACCATGAGTGCACGCTGTCACAAGTCGGTGCACGTCCTGGTATGGCCTAGGGTCTTACTGGGGCGTAAAACTACACCAACCACTGACTGTGGTTGGACTCTTAGGCAGCCTTTTTCCTTCCTCCGACCCCCCCGACCCCCCAATTTCTCTGACCACTACCCATCAGAAGCCAACTCCTGAGCAGATGGGACTGCTTTCAGCGGTGCCCATACAGTGTTGCAGATTTGCAGGCTTCAGCGCACCAATGGGACTGAAAACTCCCCAAAATCAACAGTATAAACGGACTCGGATTGATCCATATTTAGAGGCATTAGGACAAGGCCATAACCGGGCCGCTGGGGAAAGCTTCTCACGCCCACACACCCACACACCCACACACCCATACCCACACCACACTCACACCACACCCACACACTCACACCCACATCACTCACGCACACACTTACACCCACACCACACTCACACCCAAATCCACACATATCAAAATAAAGCTCATTGCGAGACAAATCCAAATATCCTATTGGTCACCAGCGAGATACCACATTACCAGTCAACCTAAAATATACTGGTCAATCCACAATAGGTGTCCATGTAAGACCCATATATATATAGTGCATATATATATAGTCCTACATATCAAATTATTCTTACCCAGCCGAATTTAAATGTGCAATTAATGACTACATTAAGAGATTAATTTAATCAATTTAATTAAAGAAATAGATTTAAGAAATGTATTTACCTCCCGAACCTACCAGACATGATGGCTGAATGAGTTGAGCGTTCGTCTCCCATTCTGGTAAATCGAGGGATCGTGGGTTCGAACCCTGATCGAGTCAAACCACTGACTTAAAAATTAATACTTGTTGCTTCCTAGCCTGGCGCTCAGTATTATTAGGATAGGGCAAGGAGCAGTGGAATGAGGAAGACCAATCGTCCACAATTGAAATTTCCCCTGCTTAATCAACTAATCTACCCCCAAAAAAATGTTTAATAAAAATTCGACAATAGCTGCATCTGGGCGAGTGGGTCACCATCCGAATGAACATAGCACACACACACACATATTAATATAATACACACACATAACACACAAACCTGATATGACCTTAGATGTTGGCAGGACGTAAAACTCCAACCAACCAACCAACCACACACACACATAACACACATACCAGAGCGTTGGATTTGAGAGCGAGGCTCAAAGGAATGTTGATGCGGGTCGTCTGCTCCCCTCAGCTGGGCGTGGATACTGTGAGTGCGTGTGAGGTGGGGGGGGGGGGGGGGTCAGGGTGGGGCAGTGGGGGGGGGGGGGGGGGCGAGGGCAGAGGGCGTGTAGTAACTGAGTCATGTATCAGGCTTGTTTAAGGTGGTTCCAGCATCCACCACCGCCGCCCGGTCCGCTGAGCACTGCTGCTGCTGCCACTGCCACTGCCCAAGGCCCTCTGCCGACTATGGCAAGCCGTTTCAGCTTTAAATTGCGGATTTAAATAATACATTTGTTTGTTTGTTGTTGTTTTACGTCCTACCCATTTCAGTTTTAAATTGCGGAATTAAGTAATGGATCAGTTTGTTTGTTGTTGTTTTATATCCTAGCAACATCTAAGGTCATATCAGGACGGGTACTGACGTGTGACAGTGCACACTCATGGTGACTTTATAGTGCTGTCCCACTGGGAGACCAGGCCACCGGTGCCATGACTCATTATCCTACACAGTCACATTATCCTGATACTGGGCAAACTAATCCCTGTCCTATCCTTTTAATGCCGAGCGCCAGGCTAGGTAGCTACAAGTATCAATTTTGATAAGTCATTGGTTTGACTCGGTTGTGATCCGGACTCCCCACCTTCTGCATGGGAAGCTTGCGCTCTAGTGCTTAGATGTTGATATGGTGTAAAACAACAAACAAGCAAATGACCTTTCAGTCGCAGATTTAAAGGTGCGACTGGTAAAAAAAAAAAAAAGTTCCGTTAAAAATGGAGAACGGCCTTCCATAGGATGCCGGGGGTTATTAGCATGGTTAGCGTGGAACTACGCACCACCTGCACCACCACCACCACCACCACCAAGACTGCAGCAGGTAGGGGTATTGCGCATGCGCAACGCTGCCTACTGCCCTCAGCCCGAGCCGGGCCTGAAAATCAATGCGGCCCTCAAGCATTGTGGTGGCAGGCTGGTGTGGGGGTGTGGGTGGGCTGGTGTGGTGGTGGGGATGGGGTATGTGTGGGGGATGATCTCTGGCCAAGGCTAGCCCGGAGCTGGATGTAGTTGGGGGTTGCTGTGCTTAGGTTGGAGGCTGGGGTGGGATGGGTGGGGGTGGGGTGGGGGTGGGGTTGGGGGAGGCACGGTCCCAGCTGACGTTGCTAGCATGAGGCTTTACTGCTCCAGTGCACTCACGCCTGGAGGGGGTGGGGTGGGGTGGGGTGGGGTGGGTGGTAGAAGGTGGAGTTGAGTCGTTGGGGGTGATGTCAGCTAGGGGTGATGTGTGGTACAGTGGGGTGGTTTGATGGTGGTGTGGGGGGTGGTGAGGGGTGGTGTGGGTGGAGTTGGGTGGTGATGGGGTGGAGTAGGGTTGTATGGGGTGGTGTAAGGTTTTGTGAGGTGGAGGAGGTGGTGTAGGGGTGGTGTAGGGTTGTATGGGGTGGTGTAGGGTTTTGTGAGGTGGAGTCGGTGGTGTAGGGGTGGCGTAGGGTTGTGTGCGGGTGGTATGAGGTGGACTGAATGGTGTATGGTTGTAGTGGGTGGTGTAGAGGTGGTGTTGGGTGGTGTGAGGTGGATGGGTGGTGTAGGGCTGGTGTTGGGTGTTGTGGGGTGAAGGGGTGGTGTAGGGTTGTGTGAGGTGAAGTGGCTGGTGTGGGTTGTGTGGGGTGGAGTGGGTGGGTTGTGTAGGAATGGAGTGGGCTTGTATGGGGTAGAGTTGTGAGTAGTGTAGGTGAGTGAGGCGATGTGAGTGCGGGTGAAATGAGATACTGTGGAGGTCATGAGCGATGGACAGATGTGAGTTGTGGTGACGTGAGTTGGTGTCTTCGTGATGTGTGGTGGTGAGGGGTGGAGAGACGTGAGTTCGGGTGATGTGAGATGGTGTGTGCATGACGTGAGGTGGGAAGGGTGGAGAGACAGGGGCTGTGGTGACGTGAGATTGTGTGCGCGTGACGTGAGATGGTGTGTGTGATGTGAGGTGTTGAGGGGTGGAGAGACATGAGTTGTGGTGACGTGAGATGGTGTGTGCGTGATGTGAGATGGTGTGTGCATGATGCGAGATGGTGTGTGCGTGACGTGAGATGGTGTGTGCATAATGTGATGTGTTGAGGGGGGAGAGACATGAGTTGTGGTGACGTGAGATGGTGTGTGCATGATGTGAGATTGTGTGTGCATGACGTGAAATGGTGTGTGCATAATGCGATGTGTTGAGGGGTGGAGAGACATGAGTTGTGGTGACGTGAGATGGTGTGTGCGTGACGTGAGGTGGTGAGGGGTAAATGACGTGAGTCGCGGTGACCTGGGGGTGGTGGTGCGGCGGTGTGGGGCGGGGGTGGTGTACGTATCAGGCCCGGTTTGATAGCGATTTGTTCGCAGATCGAGCTGACGGGACAGACAGATGGATATATGGATATACCCCCCTGCCCCCCCCCCCCTTACTGTACCCACACACTGCACCACTCCAGCACTGCCGGGATCCCCTACAATAGCCCCGCGTTCCCAACACACAGTAGCTATAGGTAGCGCCACCCTTTCTCTAAATAGCCTTTGCACGCTGTAAACTATAGACCCTATATATATGCATATCATGTACATTATATATATGCGTATATATTATGCATGTATATATTAATCCATTTGTTGTGTACACAAATGTGTATATATATATGCACACATTTGTGTACACACAAAATGTATCTATATCTGCACTACAAATTTGTATTGTATATACATATATGTGAAGTATAGCGTCTTATGCGAGTATAAAGATAAGTAAGTGAATATTACTTATTATTATTTTTGTTATTCTCCGTACTTTCCCGGTGGCGCCATCTCGGCCCACCTCACCTCCCCCGGATGTTAACCAGTGTCACTCCCACCCTCTAACATTCAGCCCACCATACTGTTCTCTCCCAATCACCACCATCACCCACCACCACTTCTCTCCCTCTACCATCTACCCAACACCCTCTCTCCACCCTCACTCTTAAGCCCTTCAACATTACCTTCCACCTTCTCACCCTCCATCCGCTACCCTCTCACCATCCACGACTAATGCCACCCTCTAGTCCAGTACCCTCTCACGGTCACCCTGCACCCTCCACCCTGCACCCTCCCCCCCCCCCCACCTCCCATCCTCTCACGTCCAACCTCCACCATCCATCCTCCACCCCACCTCCCATCCTCTCACGTCCAACCTGCACCCTCCATCCTCCACCCCACCTCCCATCCTCTCACCATCCACCGTCCATCCTCCACCCTCTGTCCCACCACCCTCCACTTCTACCCTCCATCACCTTCTACTTCAACCGTTACCCCCTCCACCCTCCACCCTCCACCCTCCACCCTCCACCCTCCACCCTCCACCTCCAAACTCTCACCCTCCACTCTCCACTTCTACACTCCATCACCTTCTCCTACTCTCACCCTCACCCCGTCCATCCACCCTCCCACTCTCTGTCTCACCATCCACCCTCCACCCTCCACCCTCCACCCTCCACCCTCCACCCTCCACCTCCTCGACTCACCCACCCACCACCCACCACCCACCACCCAGCCACCACTCACCACCCAGCCACCCTCCAGCAGCACTCACCATCATAGCAGGTCATCTAGCAGGTAGGCCTCGTCCGGGGGGTGCGGGGTGCTGGGTGCGGGGGGCTGTTGGGACAGGAGTCAGGGAGGCGGGTGGAAATGCTGGTGTGGGTGTGGTGGGTGGCGGCGGGAGATCAGTCTGCCAGTCAAGTACTTCCTGGCGGGAAAACGGGCAAAACACGCCTCCCGCTGCAATAGCTGAGGGCCGTAAGCGTTGTAACCAAGTGGCGCCGATCCATAAGGAGCAGTGGGGGCGGGCGGGGGGAGGGCGGGACAGAGGGGCGGTGGGAGCGGCACAGGGGGCGGGGAGGGGGACGAACAAGTACCCGCTCCCTACGAGGTCGGTGCCGGGTGCTCTCTCCGAGGTCCGCGGCTCCCGTTATACAGCATTGATCAGCTGCTCTAACAGGTCCGTGCCCCCGGGGGGCGGTGGGGGGGGGGGGGGGGGGGGGGGGGGGCAGGGGGGAATCTGAAGTGGCGGGCTCGACTTATATTATATATATATATATATATATATATATATATATATATATATATATATATATATATATATATATACAAGTGGCGGGCTCGACTTATATTATATATATATATATATATATATATATATATATATATATACATATATATATATATATATATATATATATAAATAACTGCATACATATGAGGGAAAGCAAGGGTAGTGGTTGAGTAGTTTAATCTCTGGCAAGGATTATAGGCCTTGCCCAGTAATAAAGAAAAGAAAAAATCCTCCGGCACAACTGACAATGCTGGCCAAGTGGAAGGTGGGGGTGAGCGCAGGTGCCGCCACCGGTCAAGTGTAGTACAGTCTTACGGAGGATAACACTGGTACGATGTAATAATAATAATATAGAATAATAGGAAATTCCCTTCGTATTTTTATACTCGCATAATACGGTCTATACCACATATATATATATATATATATATATATACAATTGACTCATACCTGTATTAGTATTACATGTAGTACAATTGACTAAGGCTTATTTATATATATATATATATATAATATATATATTTATATATATATATATATATATATATATATATTATTAGTCCGTGTGTGTACACTCAGACCCACACGCGTAGTGCCTGTGATACGGGGGGGGGGGGGGCTGACAATGTCGGGGCAGGGTGTATGACTCCGGGGTTAATGTAAGAAAGTGACCGTGAATAAGTGGAACCTTTTTTTTTCAGGACCATACACCCCTCCCCTACACACACCCCTCCAGCCGCTCCCGGTCCCGCCCCCGCTCACCAAACCCACCCCCCCTCCCCCCCACACACACACCCAGCCTCCTGCACCCCTGATGTACCTCCAACCCGGAGTCTGTACTGTACTTGGGACAGTAGGTTCCATCTATTCCGCGACACTGTGGTATCTATTGCATACACTGCGCGTGTCCCTATTGATTGGGATGGTGAATTCGTGGTCTGTTGGGCGCGTGCTGGATGGTGGCAGAGTGGTGTGTGTGTGTGTGTGGTGTGTATGTGGGGGTGGAAGTGGGCGCGTGGTGGCAACATCTAAGGTCATATCCGGACAGGCACCGACAGTGACCACTCATGGTGACTTTATAGTGCTGCCTCACTGGGAGACCAGGCCACCAGAACAATGAGCTGAGATCCCACTCACTGACATTATCCTGACATTAAGCCAAACCAGTCCTTGCCCTATCCTTATAATACGGAGTGCCTGGCTAGGAAGCGACAAGTATAAATTGTTATGTCATTGGTTGGACTACAGACGCTCAACTCATTCGGCCATCCCGTCTGGTAGCCGAGTGGTGTGCCGACGGATATGATTTTCGACCAATACGTCGGCGTATGTCGTCATACGTTACATGTACGTTGGGCATATGGCATATACGTTCTGTATACGTCGGTATATCATTGTCTTACGTCAACATGCGTCGAGGCTCCGAAAAAATGTTGTGCATGCTCAAAAATGTCAACGTACGTTCAGCCGGTGGGAACGTGCAGTCCGCGTACTGCCAACGGATGCAACGTACTCATAACGTAATTCGAACGTACGCCTGCCGTATCTCCAGCGTATTTAACACCATACTTTTAGCGATGGTGTAAGGGTATGTAACATTGGTCAGCGTTCCGTGAGCGTATGCGAGCGTTTTGCAAATGTTTTGTGAGGCGCATGAACGCTCTCATGTGCTAGCAATATGTCAGAGATACGTTCTGCATACGTTACATACATTGTGTGTACGTTGTGTATACACCCATTTTTACACCCCACCACTGAAAAGTTTGACGAATGCCGACGCACTGGCAAATTTTCTAACGTTGAGCACGTGCTGACGCCATACGTTGTAGTGTCACAGGGCCTTTAGACCTTGTGTACGTCTGTGTACGCAGGTTCAGACCCAGTTGTCCCGGAGCGCGGCGTGTTGACGTGTGGATCTCTGCTTGTGTGTGTGTGTGTGTGTGTGTGTGTGTGTGTGTGTGTGTGTGTGTGTGTGTGTGTGTGTGTGGTGTGTGTGTTATATGTGTGTATGGGTGTGTGGTTATCTGTCTGTGGGTGGGTGTGTAAGGGTTAGACCTCCGCGTACGTTCGTGTGTTTACGCACACACCCAGTTGTCCCGGAGCGTGTTGACGTGGGGGGCGCCGTGATTACTCCACCTCAGCCTGCACTCGTATACAGACCGCAGCGCCGCCTGCCGGCCCGGCCCGGCCCAGCCCGCCCCCGGCCCGTCTCCTCCAGGGCATGCCAATTAATGTCGCGCCAGATAGCGGCGCGCGGCTAAATTGTCTCAGATACCGCCGGCCGGCCGTGACAAACGGGGCCCGCGCACACTCGGTGGCGCTCACGGGCGTGTGCGCACCGCACGTACAGTTAGACTGATCCCTGTGTATTGTAGGGGCAGTTACACTGGTCCCTGTGTACTGCACGGGCACTTAGACTGGTCCATGTGTACTGTAAGGGCAGTTACACTGGTCCCTGTGGACTGTAGGGGCAGTTAGACATGTCCCTACATACTGCACGGGTAGTTATACTGGTCCCTGTGTATTGTGCGCGCAGTTAGACTGGTCCCTGTGTATTGTATGTGCAGTTAGACTGGTCCCTGTGTATGGTGCGGGCAGTTAGGCTGGTCCCTGTGTATTGTACGGGCAGTTAGACTGGTCCCGGTGTATGTCTAGCTACACTGGTCGGTTTATTGTATAGGCACCTGAATTGGTCTCCCTGTGATGTACTGGAAGCTACACTAGTGTCTGCCACATGCTCCCTGTCACATGTCCCATCCTGCCACATAGTCTCCTGCCACATATCTCATTCTGCTACAAGCCCCATTTTGCCACATACCACAGTCAGCCACATACCCCCCCCCACCCCCCACCCCCCGATCCCCACCATGCATCTAGCGTCTGCCCCAACGTACCGTCTGCACCCTACAGTAAACTCCCGTCACATGCTTCCTCTGCCACGCCCCACTCTCTCACATGCCACTCATAATATATTTCCCACAATCCACTGCTCGGCCAGCTACACTTCCGCACACCCTGTCCTGTCACATTGATCCCCTCCTCTCCCCATACACACACTCATACTCACATCCGCACCTACCCTCACACTCACCCACACCCACACCCATATCCACCCCACCTACCCACGCTCACACTCACACCCACACCCATGCCCATGCCTACACCCACACACTCACACGCACACACACCAACAGCTGCACCCACACCTGTACCTACACCCACACCTACATCTACACTCACACCCACATCTGCACCCACCCACACCAACAGCCACACCCGCATCCAGACCTACAACTACACTCACCCACACTCACACCTGCACACACCCATACCAACACCTACACCCATACCCACACCTGCACCTACATCTACACTCACGCCCACACTCACACCTGCACACACCAACACCCACACCTACATATACACTCACAGAGTCACACCCAAACTCACACCCACACACACCCACACCAACACCTTCATCCATACCCACAACTACAGACATGCCCACACCTGCACCCAAACCTAAATCTACACTCACATGCACACCCATTCCCACACCCACACCCGCACACACCCACACAAGCCAACACACACACCCGTACCCACGCCCACACACACACACACACACCTCCAACACCCTCCACACACACACACACACCCTCACCGACCCTGTCACAGAGGAAGCTGGCATCAATCAAGTCCCTCCTCCCTTTTATGATACAAACCAGGAATTCAATATGAGCAGGATTAACTTCAGTATGAACAAAAAAGACCACGGGGTAGACTGAGGCGTGGTGTGTGTGTTGGGGGGGGGGGGGTGGCAGCGTGTGCGTGTGCGTGTGTGAGTGCTATGCCGAGGGCCATACTAACCCGACTCGGTCTGATCTGTTCAACGTCAATTCTCCCGCCATTCCTATTCTGCCCCATAGATAACTCAAATTAAAGCTCTCAACGCCAACAAAAATGGTGGCAACTGTCTATTTCTTAAATTGGACCTCAGTGAATTGTGAATTATTTAATATGCATTATATATATCCAGACTAAAATCCGTCCTGCTGAGAGGGAGCGGTAGTGGTAGTGACCAGGCGCAGCTGGTATCATGCAGTCATGAGCTGCTCACAGGTGGCAGTGCAGTGGAGAATGAAGGAACTAACCTAGTCCTATGAGGTTGGTAGTACTAGCTCAATGACATTAGGGTATAGAGTAAGTAAAGGGAGAGAACTGCTAGGGGGTAGTGTCCTTGTTTATATTCCCATAATAGATTATAGAGCACATATATATATATATATATATATATATAATATATATAATATATATAATATATATATATATATACTGTTGTTGCTATTCATACTCAATGTTTTTACTTTGCTATACATGTGATATATAACACATTATGCAAGTATAAAGATGCATAAGGGAATTATTATCATATTGTTTTACTTCGTAAGACCCACTACTAAAGCGGTGGTGCCACGTGCGGCCATCGTCACCTCCACCGGGTGTTGACAAGTGTCATTCACATCGGGTGATGGGCTATGACTACATGTAGTCATAGCCCATCACACACACACTCACACACCTTCACATTAAAATTATATTTGTGAAAAGCAAACTAAGTGTAGCTTCATTAGGTTAACTTAGATTAGAGTGACTTGAGAATTATTTAATATCCATTGCTAAAACTAAGGTTTTTTTTATGGATATTTTGAAAGGTTTTCATCATGATCACCACCATCAGCATCATCATTCCCCCCGTCTTGATATGACCTTAGATGTTGTGAGGACGTAAAACAGCAAACAAAACAAGCATCATCATTCTTTTTGTTGTTTGTGTTATTTTTATAATTGTTATTATTATAATAATCATTATTATTATTAATGTTTATCCATGCAATTATCATTATTATCATTAATACACATTAATAATAGTAATGTTATGGGGGTGATGAAAATGGGAAATATTGCGCCTAGAGTGGGACTCGAACCCACATCTCTTTGCATTCCGGGCCAGTGTGCTAACCATTACACCACCTAGGCTCCCTGATATCAAAACACTACCCACGCCTACCTGTCTATGCGGCTCCTTGCCTGAGAGGTCCGTGCAGCCTACTACACTCGTCCCCCTGGAATTGTAAGTCTTTTAAATGGTCATTTAAGGCAATGCACTTACACATACATACACAGGGTAGGTTCAACAACCATACAGCGTGTAGCTTGTACAGGATCCTGGTCATGGAACCAGTGTCATGGGGTTGATGAAAATGGGAAATATTGCACCTAGAGCGAGACTCGAACCCACATCTCTTTGCATTCCGTGCCAGTGTGCTAACCATTACACCACCTAGGCTCCTTGATATCAACACACTACCCATGCCTACCTGTCTATGTGGTTACTTGCCTGAGAGGTCAGTGCAGCCTACTACACTCATGATAATAATGATAGGTGCATGGATGAACATTACTTATGATGACATTACTAATGATGATGATGATGATGATAATGATAATAATAACAATGATAAAAATACCAACAATAATAACGATGATCCTGATTATCCTGATGATGAAAAGCTTTCAATATATCCATACAAATTTCTCTTGACATGTTTTATTTTTATTTTCCGATGTCATTCCTCTATCTGCATTCAACCTTTCCAGATGCGATATTTGCATGAATAAACATTAATAACAGTAATGATAATAATGATAATTGCATGAATAAACATTAATAATAGTCATGCAAATATCGCATCAGGAGAGGTTGAATGCAAAATGGGGGGTGGGGGGTAGTACAGATTTTTTTTTAAATGCCGAAAGCCAGAGAAGAGAGACAGGGAGGGATCGGCGACGGAGAGACGGGCATATCTGTAGAGTGACTCAGATTAAGGACAAAGGGGTGCATGCCTACGGAACCCTCGGACGCGGCTAGGTTACATTACCCGAGCGTGGTCGGGGCTTAATGAATAATTAATGTAATCTCACCGGTATTGCCCACATTTCACAGGCGCCTTGGAGGGTGTGTGTGTGTTGGGGGGGGGGGGTGATGAAGGGGGTGGGGGGTGATGGAGGGGTAGTCGCTTGTTGGCACCTGATTGTTGCGTTTTGGGTTTAAGGTGTGAATTTGGGTGGTTAATGAAGTGGTGGGGTTGGTCGCCTATGTGTGTGTGTGTGTTTGTGTGTGTGTGTATGTGTGTATGTGTGTGTGTGTACGTAGAAAGGAGGCGAAGTTATTGTTAATAAAAACAATGTAGGACAATATTGATGTTATCGTCAAGTCACAATCTGACTATTGACACTGCTACAATGTTACATTAACACCACCTCAATGTCATATTAACACCACCACCTCAGCATTAATACTACCTGAACGTCACATTAAAACCACCACATAAACACCATGTAAAATATTCTGAATGTTTAGGTCTGGTTGATAAATAAATAAAAGTTTAAATAAATTCTAAAATATCCCCTTTTCACAAAACTCATATGTGAAGCATTAAGAGAACCGTTTTAATCATATTTAAATCATCCAGTTATTTCTAGAAAGTCGTTATAAAAATATTCCAATTATATAAGTAGCCCTATAAAACCGGTCTAATAATACTTAATTCATTCTATCATGTTGGTAACTACATATGCATAATATTCAAACCAAGTTGTGAAACCATGGTAGATTATGTATATTAAGTGAAGTGATAATTAATATCAGATTGTTCTAAGGTTCTACATCAAATATAACCACTGGAGAAACTGAGTTCTATGTGCCTGTTATGGTATGATTTACATATGCCAGTATCTGAGGGAGTGTTAGCACACAGGTGACAATGCATGGGGACTGTGTGTGTGTGTGTGTGTGTGTGTGAGTGTTTGTAGGACCTGCCAAATCCAGGTGTCAGACTGGAGGTGGGAGGTGGAGTGTTTGTGTGTGTGTGTGGTGAGCCATCCCTGCCCCACCTGGTCTTTTATGAATATATTACAGTGACCACTGGTGTTATGTAAAGATAAATAGGGTTGATACTCCCATGTAAGTGTGATTGGTGAACTTGATGGAAAAATGTGTATCTGACATGGGGTGGGTGGGTTAGCCACCCCACCCCCTTACCCAGCAGTCGGGGAGGGGGCTGGTAGGAGTGGTGGGGGTCCACCCACTCCCACCCTGCCTCCTCCCACCACTCACTGGAGGAGTTCAGCCAATGAAATGCCACGTTACTGTCTCTGACTGAGGAGACTCCCAGCAACTGTGTACCTGTATTTTGAATATGTTCCATCTGAATAAAAGTGCTGGGCAGGGGGTGTGGCAGGCAGATGACCTGGAGACAGCACAGCAGGAGGAGCCAGCAACCCCTCTCTACTAGACTTTATTCCTGTTGGGTTACTATTTCTTGGAACTGATATAGTAAACAGATATAGTAAGCAGATATAGTAACACCCATGCAATATCAGACAATTAACACCACCATCCCACTACAGTAACACCATCACAATGTCAGGTTAACAACACCACAACACTACAGTAACACCACATTAATGCCACCATAAAGTGATTGCCTGACCATTAACACCTCCCCAGCACCGACCCAATGTCAGGATAATGTGACTGAGTGAGATATTGGGACATGGTGCCATTGGGACATGACAATAATTATAAAGTCGCCATAAGTGCGCACTGTCCCGATATTACCTTAGTTGTTGCTAGGATGTAAAACTCCAACAACCAACCACCCCCACCCCTCGCACCAAATGCCACTTTCATCGTACTACTACTACTCCCTATGGGCGGGCGGTCCGTCGCGATTTGTACAAACATGCGTGAGTTTGTGCACTCACTCACGTGAGTTTGTGCACTCACTCACGTGAGTTTGTGCACTCACTCACGTGTATGCGCTCACTCAGTTACGCACCTACTCACAGTAACATTCAATCAGATCATCTCACGCACGCACTCACACACTTTCACGCACTCACTTTCAAACACACTTCTATGCCGTGTCCTGCGGGTGCCCCGCCCCCCGTCTCCCGTCCCCTGTCTCCTGTTCCCCCTCCCCCCTCTCCCGGTCTACCCCCTCCCTCTTTCTCCCCTCTCCCCCTCTCCCCCTCTCCCCTCTCGCATCCCTTGTTCCTCGACCCCCGTCCCCCTGTCCCCCATCCCCAGTTCTCACTCCTCCCTCTCCCGTCTCCCTTCTTCCCTCTCCCTTCCCCGTCCGCCGTCTCCCCTCCCCCCCGTTCCCCGTCTTCCCTCTCCCGTCCCCCCGTTCCCCGTCTCCCTCAACCCTGTTTCCCATCCTCCATTCCCAGTCCCCCGTCTCCACCCCCCCGTTCCCCGTCTTCCCTCACCTCTGTCTCCCATCCTCCCTTCCCAGTCCCCCGTCTCCCCTGCCCCCGTTCCCCGTCTTCCCTCTCCCGCCCCCCCCCGTTCCCAGTCTCCCCTCCACCTCTGTCTACCATCCTCCCTTCCCCGTCCCCGTCTCCCCTCCCCCCGTTCCCCGTCTTCCCTCTCCCGCCCCCCCCCCCGTTCCCCGTCTCCCCTCACCTCTGTCTCCCATCCTCCCTTCCCCGTGCCCCGTATCCCCTCCCCCCGTTCCCCGTCTTCCCTCTCCCGTCTCCCGCCCCCCGCCTCCCGCTCCCCACTTTAACCGTTCAGTCAGCATAACGCCGTGATTGAATATGTATGTTTGCCTTTTTCCGGCCCCCCCCCCCCACCTCTTATTATGCAAATCCGCCGGTGAATCAATCACCAGAGCCCGGCGTGAGGTATGAAAGTGTAACCGCCATCCGGCCGGCCGCCCGGCAACCAGGGGGGGGGCGGGGTAAGACGGGGGGGGGGGGTAAATTAGGGCAAGCGGCGTGCAGGGGAGAGGAGCTGGATTAGAGGACATTGGGGGTGGGGGTGGGGGGGATGTTTAGCCTCTTTAGCCTTCTGTCAATCAGGAGCCAGGGTACCATGTCTACCCGCACCATGTCTGCAGCCACACACACACACACACGCACACCCTCACCAACCCACACACACACCTACATGTAGTCATAGCCCATCACACAAACACTCACACACCCTCACCAACACACACAGCTACATGTAGTCATAGCCCATCACACACTCACACACCCTCACCAATGCACACACAGCTATATGTAGTCATATCCCACCACCCACACACTCACACACCCTCACCAACGCGCACACACCTACATGTAGTCATAGCCCATCACACACACACTCACACACCTGCAGACCTATATGTTTTCATAACCCCTCACACACCTCCACACACACCCTCAACAACCCACATGCGCACCTACATGTAGTCTACAATCCATCACACATACACACCAACCCACACACACACCAACATGTACTCATAACGCCTCACACCTACACACACGCGCATCGACACACACACCTACATGTTGTCATAACCCATCACACACACCAACCCACTCACCCTCACCAACCCACACACACACCTGTAGTCATAGCCCACCACCCACACACTCACACACCCTCACCAACCCACACATACAGCTAGCTACATGTAGTCATCACCCATCACTCACACACCCTTACCAACCCACACACACCTACACATAGTCATAACCCATCACACACACACAACGACACACACACCTACATGTTGTCATAGCCCATCACACACACCAACCCACACACCCTCACCAACCCACAGACACACCTACATGTAGTCATAACCCATCACACACACACTCACACATCCTCACCAACCAACACACACATGTAGTCATAGCCCACCACCCACACACTCACACACCCTCACCAACCCACACACACCTACCTACATGTAGTCATAGCCCATCACCCACACACTCACACACCCTCACCAAGACACACAGCTACATGTAGTCATCACCCATCACACCCACACACACACCTTCACCAACCCACACCCACGCCTACATGTAGTCATAGTCCACCACGCACTCATAACCCATCACACCCACACACATGCACGCAACAACCCACATGCACACCTCCATGTACTCGTAACCCCTCACACCCACACGCACCCTCACTCACCTTCACCAACCCCCACGCACACCTACATGCTCTCATAACACCTCACACACCTACACACACACCATCACCAACCCACACATCACACCTACACGCACTCATAACACCTCACACACCTACACACACACCATCACCAACCCACACATCACACCTACATGCATTCATAACACATCACACACATACACCCAGACACAACCATCACCAACCCCCCTCACACACCTACATGTACTCATAAGCCGCACACACCCGCACACACTTGCACACACACCCGCACACACGCACACGCACGCACGCACGCCTACCCCACACGCACATACTCACAAAGCATGTCGACTGCCGCTAAGGGTTGATAGTGGATTAAGTTAATGCTGGACAGGTTAATCGCCTGCACGTGTACCTGTGCACGTGAACGCGCATGTATGCACGCATGCACGTGAACGCGCATGTGTGCACGCATGCACGCACGCATGCATGCACGCATGCACGCACGCTTGATTGATTATTGGAGTTTTATGTTCTGGCAACACTTAACATCATATCAGTACTAGTACCGATTTGTGACAGTGCACACTCATGGCGGATGTATAGTGCTCTCCCACTGGGAGACCAGGCCACCAGCACCATGACCTGATATCCTACTCAGTCACATTATCCTTATAATGAGCCAACCAGTCCTTGCCCTATCCTAATAATGTCGAGCGCCTGGCTAGGAAGCTATAAGTATCAATTTTTGTAAGTCATTGGTTTTAGTCGACCATGGTTCGAACATGTTGATTCGAATCCCACGATCTACGGAAACGGGAGACGGACGCTCAACTCATTCAGCCATCTTGTCTGGTCGATCAGGCTTAGCTCACACAGACACATGCATGCACACACGTGCTCACAGACACACATATACACATTGCACAGACATGCACAGATGCACGTGCATACAACGTACACACGCACACCATGTTATGTGTATACAATACAGTGTGTGCAAACAGATACATACACGCCCATCACACCTGCACAACCGGGCACAGTGGCCGAATCGGTAGAGCGCAGGCCTCGCATGCGGTAGATCGGAGATCGGTTCCTGTTGAAGTAAAACCGATGACTTGAAAAATGTTATACTTGTCACTTCCTAGCCAGGCAAAGGGATGGTTGGCTCAGTGTCAGGATAATGTGACTGAGTGGGATATCAGGTCATGGTGCTGGTGGCCTGGTCTCCTACTGGGGCAGCACTATAAATCCACCATGAGTGTGCACTGTCACAAATCGGTACTAGTCCTGATATGATGTTAGATGTTGCCAGAAAGTAAAACCCCAACAATCAATCAAGCTAAACTTGTCATGGTGCTAGTGGCCTGGGCCCTTATGCAGGAGTCAGTGTTAGCTTGGTTTGGTGTTAGAGCCTATTCCCGGTTAGCTATCGCCGACGTCGCGAACTGTGTCAAGTCGTATGCAGGAGCGCGTAACACTTTCATTATAGCTAAACGTGAATTTATTCATAGATTTGGGAAATCTCTCTGCATCTGTAGCGATATATTAGGCTTAAATATATTAAATGCGATCATATTTAACAGAATTAAATACATAATAAGTGAAATTTGAGGAAATTAACCCTAAATTCGAAGCAATATTAACACTGCCGCCGTAAAAGCGGCGATATTAATATTTATATGTTCGAATCGACGAACGTAAAGTAAACAAATCGCCGCAGCCGCCGCATCGACGTCCCTTTCCATACTGGCGGCACCGGCGGTTTGTTTACTTTACGTTCATCGATTCGAACATATAAATATTAATATCGCCGCCAGTACGGCGGTAGCCTTAATAACGCTTCGAATTTAGGGTTAAATTGATACTTTGGTGTTAGGCCTAACACTGACTCGTGCATACCATTTTTCGCCGCTAAACCGGAATTCCCGCCAAACACCGTTTTTCCTCGCTAACACTGACTCCTGCATACAGCCCCTGGTCTCCCAGTGGGGCAGCACTATAAAGTCACCATGAGTGCACGCTGTCACAAGTCGGTACCCATCCTGATATGACCTGAGATGTTGCTAGGATTTGCAGCCCCAACAAACAAGCATACATCTACGCATACACATGTATGCACACGTTGCATAAATGCTCACACATAGGCCAGCACCACACATACCAACACACCCACACACACATACTCCCGCACACACACACACACACCTGCAGACTAACTGGCGCCTGCGCATCATGCGGCGCCGCGCCTGCGCATTGATCTTGGTTGCCGCGGTGTAATTATACGCTATAACTGCGCCTGTAATTGAATTCTCGCCGTCACTCGTATACAGGCGCACCCGGGACCTGCTGTTGGTAAACACTCCCGTCTGCAATGGCCGGCCTCAGCACCTGCCCACCCTGGCACCGTGTCCAGGCTGAGCCAGAACACGCCAGGCTACTGCGCGCGTGAGACTGTACGAGACTACAGCGTGAGACAGTGCGAGACAGTATGAGACAATGCAAGACTACTGTGTGAGACTGTATGAGACTGCGCGAGACTGTATGAGACTGAGCGAGACCACAGCGTGAGACAGTGCGAGACAGTATGAGACAATGCAAGACTACTGTGTGAGATTGTGTGAGACTGTACGGGACTGTACGAGACTGTATGAGACTGTATGAGACTGTACGAGACTGAGTGAGACTACATCATGAGACAGTATGAGACAGTGCAAGACTACTGTGTGAGACTGTGCGAGACTGTACAAGACTGAGCGAGACCACAGCGTGAGACAGTGCGAGACAGTATGAGACAATGCAAGACTACTATGTGAGATTGTGTGAGACTGTACGGGACTGTACGAGACTGTATGAGACTGTACAAGACTGAGCGAGACTACATCGTGAGACAGTATGAGACAGTGCAAGACTACTGTGTGAGACTGTGCGAGACTGCGCGAGACTACACCGTGAGACAGTACGAGACAGCGTGAGACAATGGAAGGCTACTGGGTGAGACTATCTGAGACTGTGTGAGATTGTGCGAGACTGTACAAGACTTCGCAAGACTACAGCGTGAGACAGTATGAGACAATATGAGACAATGCAAGACTACTGTGTGAGACTGTGTGAGACTGTACGGGACTGCGCGAGACTCTATGAGACAGTATCAGACAATGCAAGACTACTGTGTGAGACTGTGCAAGACTGTACAAGACTGTACAAGACTGAGTGAGACTGAGCGAGACCACAGCGTGAGACAGTGCGAGACAGTATGAGACAATGCAAGACTACTGTGGGAGACTGTGCGAGACTGTACAAGACTGCGTGAGACTACAGTATGAGACAGTGTGAGACAGTATGAGACAATGCAAGACTACTGTGTGAGACTGTACGGGACTGAGTGAGACTGAGCGAGACTACAGTGCAAGACTACTGTGTGAGACTGTATGAGACTGCACGAGACTGAGTGAGACTGAGCGAGACTACAGTGTGAGACAGTATGAGGCAATGGAAGACTACTCTGTGAGACTACCCGAGACTGTACAAGACTGTGTGAGACTGTGTGAGATTGTGCAAGACTGTACGAGACAGTATGAGACAATGTCACTTGTGACAGTGCGCACTCATGGCGACTTTACAGTGCTGTCCCACTGGGAAATCAGCACCATAACCCGATATCCCACTCACTCACATTATCCTGACACTGAGCTAACCAGTCCTTGCCCTATCCTATTAATGCCGAGCACCAAGCTAGGAAGTGACAAGTATTAATTTTATAAGTCATTAGTTTGACTCGACCTGGAATCCAACTCCTGATCTTCCACACAGAAGGCCTGCGCTCTACCGATTCGGCTTCCACGTCCAATTATTCTAGGGTTTTCTGTGGGTTTTCTGTGGGTTTTCTGTGGATGGGAGACTCCTCTCTCCTCCTTCCCCCACCTCCCCCCCCCCTCCCCCCAACCAGCCCCACCCTTTCCTCTAGGCCCGGAAGTGGCTCAGGCTGTGGGATAATGATAATATTTATATTCTTTCCTCATGGGTGTGCCTGGTGGGCTGCTTTCTTTTACCAACAAACAAAACTGCTTCATTCCTTTAACCATTTTGTTGTTGGAAGCAGTTGAGCGTACTTTTTGGGAGTAGTTAAATTTTATGTTTTTCTCTGTCTCAAAATTGACCAATTTTATTTCGGTGAATACCCACCCTCATCCCCACGTACACCCTTATTATTTTTATTATTATTATTATTATTATTGTTATTGTTATTGTTACTATTTAATTTTAATTATGTTTAGGGGGGAGATTTTGTTGATATTTAATATTCAGTATGCTCTAAGTCTAAGACATAATGCATAGAGTGTTACTTTCTGTATGGACGGTTGTGGGTTAAAAATCGGGCCAAGTCAATTTGGAGATTTATGGGGACAAAACAGAAGATACGGTCATGATCCTTGCCTCCCGCGTGTCATTACTAGGATAAGGCAAGAGCCGATTGGTCCAATGCCAGGATAATGCGACTAATTGAGGGCATGGTGCCAGAGTTTGTGCAGCACTCTAGCTGCTATGGGAGTGCACACTGCCAGAATGGCAGCACTATAAAGCCACCATATGTGCACTGTTACAAGTATCAGTGCAGCAGGACTATGCAGCCACCATTATTATGCACTGTCACAACTTGCAACACGGCAGCACTATAAAGCCGCCATTGGTGTGCATTGTCACAGGTTGCAACACGGCAGCACTATAAAGCCGCCATTGGTGTACACTGTCACAACTTGCAACACGTGTACTGTTAAATGTCTCAGTCGGTCAGCACTACGAAGTCATCATTGCGCAATGTAAAAAAAAATCGAACCTGGGCAGCACTGTAAAGCCAGCACTGGACACCATTGCAATTATTTGTGGGGCAACACTATAAACCCACCATAGCTGCCTTGCCTACGGCCACACTTGGCCACCCATCCTAACATAACCCCGTCCTGATATAACCTTTGATGTTGCCAGGACGTAAAACTCCACCAACCAACCTAACAGTAACATAACCGCGGATGATACTAGTACGTAAAACCCCAAACTAGTCAACCACTCTGTATGGCACCATGTTCTCCTCGGTACTGCTGCTGCGCTGGTTCCTGGTGTGTTTTAGTGCTGTAGACGGGTGGACGAGATGGGTGGTGGGTGGGTGAGGGGGAGATACCGGCAATACCCGTCTCAGACTGTCTACATTAATGGCGGCGTGGACCTGCCTCATTTCTCTTGTCTGCTTCTTGTTCATATTTTGTTAATGCCGTTATTGTTATTATCCCATGAACTCTCGTTTCCAGTGCATGGCGCTGGGGTGGGCATGGGGTGATGGTGGGTGTGTGTGTGGGGGGGGGGTGATGGTGGGGGGGGGGGCTGGATCCAGTCTATTTTTGTGGGATTTTTTAATGTGTGTGTGTTTTGGGTTTTTTTATTTGATCTTTTTGTTTTTTTTAATGTGTGTGTTTTGGGGGGGGGGTTGTGAGTGTTTGTGTGTGTGTGTGTTGTTATTTTTTAAATCTTTTTTAATCTTTTTTTCTTGAAGATTTATACTGCCTCTCATGGATAAGTCTGAATAGACTTGTTTTCACCATTAGACAGTTTGTCGATAGAAAGTCCAAGTCTACACTTTTACCGACCCAAGTGATTTTTAAGCACCCACATCACATAGACATGGTATGAGAGCAACTGGCCTTTGAAGACGCTTTAAGTTATACACAGCGGTGGAAATCCAAATTGGCAGAGGTTTTCTTTGGGGGGGGGGGGGGGGGTCGGTTGGGGGGGGGGGGGGGTGGAGATGGGAGATTTGTACACATACAGGAGGGAATGGGGGGGGGGGGGGGGGTTGATGGGAGTAGCTGCGTGGAGGTCAACTCTCCTCTGCTGACCTCTCTGCACTCAACTGACCTTTCTGCACCGATGGGTTGGTTGTGAGTGAATGTTGTCATTTGTTTCTGACGGATTATAGTGCATAATTAGCTACTTCCCCACATGAGTGGCCGATGTTGTTATGGCGGGTTGTGAGGGGTTGTGAGGGTGAGGGGTGTGTTGGGCGGGGTGTGTGTTGGGTGGGGGTGGGGTTGAGTAGGGTGAGGGTGGGGTTGATTGGAGTACATCTTTCTTAGAAGAGCCAGTCGCCTGTCACTGATACCTACTATCAGTATCACTTATCTACGTGTATCTGTAGTAATCATGGATACGCTCAATTCTCAATACCCAGATACCAAGCCATTTACCCAGATACCAAACCATTTATCCAGATACCAAACCATTTACCCAGATACCAACCGATTTACCCAGACCTCCTACTACCTATATATCAAACCGTATATCAAACCATCAGACCATGTACCCATATATCAAACTAGATATCCAAATACCAAACCATATACCATATACCATATACCAAACCCCACACCCAGATACCGACCCCCCACACCCATATTCTAAACCATCTACTGAGATACCAACTCCCACACCCAGATACCGACCCCCACACCCATATTCTAAACCATCTACCGAGATACCAACTCCCACAACCAGATATCGAACGTGACACACAGATGCCATTACCAAACTGTGTATCGAGATACCAACCTCCACACCCAGATACCAAACCATATACAGTATAACCCTGTTAAACCAAACTTGAAGGGACCCTAGCAATTTGTTTGGATTAACCGATCATTGGTTTAACCGAGCTTTGACTTGGCTTTGGCAAAAACGGAGGTGCATTATGAATGTACAATGTATGTGGACACTGTGATTATTGTTTTTTATGTATATACAGTTTAACCCTATTAAACCAACCTCGGTTAAATTATCCGAACGGTTAATCCAAACTTTTTTCGGTGACATGGCAAAATACTACCATTTATAATATAAAAAAGCCTCAGATGACCTTAAAACCACATGAAAGTTTGGTTTAACTGTACCGGAAGTACCCTGGGGCCGACAATTTTGTTTGGATTAACCGATACTTTGGATTAACCGACTTTGGTTTAACCAACTTTTTTATATGATAAATGGTAGTATATTGCCGGGCCGCCGAAAAAAGTTGTAATTAACCGATCGTTTGGTTTAACCGAGCTTGGTTTAACGGGGTTGTACTCTACCCAGATACCAATCTCCATACCCAGATACCAAACCATATACCGATATACCAACCTCCACACCCAGATACCAAACCATATACCCAGATACCAAGCCATACACCCAGATACCAACCGCCACACAAATCTACCAAACCATATAGCCAGATACCAAGCCATATACCCAGATACTAATCCCCACACCCAGCTACCAAACCAAATACACAGATACGAAGCCATACACCGAGATACTACACCCCACACCCAGCTACCAAACCATTTAGCCAGATACCATACCCATACACCTCACTGCATGACCCGTTCACGACTCGCCCGTCGTGACACAACCACAGACCAGCCTGCCCAAGAACCAAGAACCAGTTTCCCGGCAGCCACTTTCCCGCCATGCGTTGTGTCTATTATTCTTTAATTTCCCGCGCCTTGATCGCTAGTCCCCCCCCCCCCCCCCGGTCCCCGCCCCACAGCCCACCATCCACTGCATTCCGAGACTGTGGATGTTGAACTACCCCTCCCCCACTCCCGACCTCCCACCTCCCCCCTCCCCCACCTCCCTGACTCCCCCCCCCCACTTCCCCCATCTCCATCACCTTCCACACCTTCTCACCTCCCCAACTCTCCAACTCCCCCACCTACCCACTCCCCCCACTCCCCCACCTCCCCCATTCCCCCCACCTCCCCCATCTCCCCCACCTATCCCACTCACCCACTTCCCCCACTTCCCACTCCCCCCAGCCCCACTTCGCTCCACCTCCCCCCACCTTTCCCACCTCCCCAACTCCCCAACCCTCCATCTCCACCTCTCATACCTCCCAGACCACCCACCTAGCCCACTCCCCCCATCTCCCCCACCTACCCCACTCCCCCACTTCCCAAACTCCCACAGCCCCACTTCGCCCCACCTTCCCCCCACCTTCCCCACCTGCCCACCTCCCCAACTCTCCACCTCCACCTCCACCTACACACGCGCAATGTGCATGCTTGGTTTTTGAATCCGTAAACCTCATTCACTCACCCTTAATTTGAAAACGAGGCACATGGGGTGATTATTGTTTTTTATGTATATACAGTTTAACCCTATTAAACCAACCTCGGTTAAATTATCCGAACGGTTTAATCCAAACTTTTTTCGGTGACATGGCAAAATACTACCATTTATAATATAAAAAAGCCTCAGATGACCTTAAAACCACATGAAAGTTTGGTTTAACTGTACCGGAAGTACCCTGGGGCCGACAATTTTGTTTGGATTAACCGATACTTTGGATTAACCGACTTTGGTTTAACCAACTTTTTTATATGATAAATGGTAGTATATTGCCGGGCGCCGAAAAAAAGTTGTAATTAACCGATCGTTTGGTTTAACCGAGCTTGGTTTAACGGGGTTGTACTCTACCCAGATACCAATCTCCATACCCAGATACCAAACCATATACCGATATACCAACCTCCACACCAGATACCAAACCATATACCAGATACCAAGCCATACACCAGATACCAACCGCCACACAAATCTACCAAACCATATAGCCAGATACCAAGCCATATACCCAGATACTAATCCCCACACCCAGCTACCAAACAAATACACAGATACGAAGCCATACACCGAGATACTACACCCCACACCAGCTACAAACCATTTAGCCAGATACCATACCCATACACCTCACTGCATGACCCGTTCACGACTCGCCCGTCGTGACACAAACCACAGACCAGCCTGCCCAAGAACCAAGAACCAGTTTCCCGGCAGCCACTTTCCCGCCATGCGTTGTGTCTATTATTCTTTAATTTCCCGCGCCTTGATCGCTAGTTCCCCCCCCCCCCCCCCGGTCCCCGCCCACAGCCCACATCCACTGCATTCCGAGACTGTGGATGTTGAACTACCCCTCCCCACTCCCGCGACCTCCCTCCTCCCCCCTCCCCCACCTCCCTGACTCCCCCCCCCCACTTCCCCCATCTCCATCACCTTCCACACCTTCTCACCTCCCCAACTCTCCAAACTCCCCCACCTACCCACTCCCCCCACTCCCCCACCTCCCCCATTCCCCCCACCTCCCCATCTCCCCCACTATCCCACTCACCCACTTCCCCACTTCCCCACTCCCCCAGCCCCACTTCGCTCCACCTCCCCCACCTTTCCCACCTCCCCAACTCCCCAACCCTCCATCTCCACCTCTCATACTCCCCGACCACCCACCTAGCCACTCCCCCATCTCCCCACCTACCCCACTCCCCACTTCCCAACTCCCACAGCCCCACTTCGCCCCACCTCCCCCCACCTTCCCCACCTGCCCACCTCCCCAACTCTCCACCTCCACCTCCACCTACACACGCGCAATGTGCATGCTTGGTTTTTGAATCCGTAAACCTCATTCACTCACCCTTAATTTGAAAACGAGGCACATGGGGCGCGCTGACCGACCGGTTAGAGCACAAGATTCCTGTGCGGTAGGTCATTGGATCAATCCCAGGGCAAGGAATGATGTCGGGGGGTAGGATATTGTGTCACATGTTCTTACTACGCTGTATCCCAGTTGGGCAGTACTATAAAGCCACTACGAGATTATATTCTGATATTACCTGAAATACCCAAATCAATCAGTCATCGACAGATACTAGTACTTGGCTAAAGGGCGCATTCCTTACACGCGTAATGCGTAATGCGAATGCGAATGTGACAAAAAATCGAAATGCCTTGAAACCTATGAGCTACATTCCTTACACGCGTAATGTGAATTCGAATACGAATGCGAATGCATTATCCCGATCGGTCCATGTAGCGATCGGTGCGTAATGCGTTATGCGTCAAGCTGGGTGTTAATAGAAACCTGTGTCTGATGTGTCCATTAGTTTAACACTAGGAGAGGCGACTGAGCATTACGGAACGGTCACGCACAAGGCTTCTGAGTGGAAACATATGGTAGTGGTGGTGGTGGGGGTTCGGGTTGGTAAAAATGCTACCAGAGCCACAAAAATATGACTACTTATCTATAATTTGGTTATGATAAAGGTAGGAACCCCCATGTGACGTACAAAAAGTTACATAGATATAAATGCAATATTTGGTCATATACAGAGCAGTATGGAGAATAATTGTTTATTTTTTATTTTTTAAATATAGCCAGTCGTGTGCCGCATAACGCATTACGCATAACGTGTGTAAGGAATGATGGCATTCGCATACCGCATAACGCATAACGCATTACGCATAACGCGTGTAAGGAATGCCACCTTAAAAGTAACAAAATGAAAAGAATGTTTAATAAAAGGTCTGCTTGTGAAGTTGTTGCCAGTGTGATGATGCCACTTGTCTATACTACTTACCGCTGAGGGCAACTCCAATCACAGTTGACCTCTGTCCTCACTCTCCAAGCAGATTCACTGCTTCAGTCTGTTTATGAGATGAAGACGATGAAGGATGGCATCAATGTTATTTCAACCTCTCCTCAATCTGGGTGGGTGGGTGGGTGAGTGGGTGAGTGTGTGAGTGTCAGTCGGTGTGTGGTGTGAGTAAGCATGTGTGAGTAGTGTGAGTGAGTAGGTGTGTGGGTAACTTTGCTTGTTGGGGTTTTATGTCCTGACGCCATATAATGTCATATCAGGACTTGTAACGGTGAGCACTCAAGGCGACTTTATAGTGCTGCCCCCCTGGGAGATCAGGCTGCCGGGACCATGACCCCATATCCTACTCAGTCACATTATCCTGATACTGTTCTAAAAAGTCCTTGCCCCATCCTAGTAATACAGAGCGCCAGGCTAGGTACTGACAAGTATACATTTTGTAAGTCATTGCTTTGACTCGACCAGGGTCCGTATGCACCAATCGGAGTTATGGCTTTAACCGCGGTTTGGCTAGCTCCACACGGTTAAATGTGAGAAATCGGTATGCACCAATCGGTGCCAGCGCTAACCGCCGACCGTAGCCTAGGCTAAGCTAAACCGTTTTCAAATCGGGTTTAACTGCTAGCCGGGGCGGTTAGTGTGCGTGTATGGATGTCAATCTATTCAATGCGATCATATTTAACAGAATTACATACACAATAAGTGAAATTTGATCAATTTAACCCGAAATGCGAAGCGTTATTAAGGCTACTGCTGCATTGGCGGCGATATTAATAGTTATATTTTCGAATCGACGAACGTAAAGTAAACAAATCGCCGCCGCCGTCTCATCGACGTCGCTTTCCATACTGGCGACGGCGGCGGTTTGTTTACTGTACGTTCGCCGATTCGAAAATATAACTATTAATATCGCCGCCAATGCGGCGTTAGCCTTTATAACGCCTCAAATTTAGGGTTAAATTGATCAAATTTCACTTATTACGTATGTAATTCTGTTAAATATGATCGCATTCAATAGATTTGAGCCAAATATAAGGGTAGAAAGGCAGAGGGAATTCCCAAATCTATAAATAAACTCACGGTTAGCTATCCGCAGCGACTAAAACATTGGTGCATACCGATTCACACATTTCTCAAACCCCCTGCTACCCTGAGGTAGCTATCCGCGGCTAGTGTCTTAACTCCGGCTAAGGCTAACCCCGATTCGTGCATACGGCCCCAGGATTATAACTGCCTATACCTTCTGCACGGGAACCATGCACTCTGCCAAATGGGCCTCCACGTCGGGTCGAATAGGTGGGGGAGTGAGTGAGTGGGTGGGTGAATATGTGTTTGGGAAGGGGTGAGTGAGTATGGGGTGGGTGGAGAGTTTGGGGGGGGGGGGGGGGCGGTGGGGGGGGGGGTTGCTAGAAGCGAGTAAATAAAATACAAGAGGTGAAATGCAATTTCCTGTATGGAGTAATACAGGGGCTCAGCGACTGGTGGAGGCGTGGTGTGAACAGCTCATACACGGGGTGTGAACCAGGTGGTGTATGAGTCAGGGAGGGGGTGGATCAGGGGTGTGTGGGAGGGGGAGGGGTCAATATGGTCACCTACAAAAAAAAGTTGTCTTTAAAAAAAACCTTAATGAAATGTTTAGCCAGAGTGTTGCATTAAATAAATATATCTATATAAAAAAGTTGTCTTTAAAGAAAATCCCGAAGGAAAAAATTTACCAAAGTGTTGCCTTAGATAAATATGTGTTTATATATTTTTATTTCTTGTTGAATAATGGTATTTTAGGTTGTCGCTGCATTAGTTGATTAAGTGGGGGTGGGTGGGGGATTTCAATCACGGATGATCGGTCTTCCTCATTCCACTGCTCTATCCTAGTAATGCCGTATCCTAGTAATGCCGAACGACAGGCTAGGTAGACATGGTTACCCGGAGTTCGAACCCCATGACCTGCCAAACCGGGAAGTGGGCAATCAACTCATTCGGCCACCCTGTTTGGTGCGATCGAATAACCCCCCCCCCCCCCGCCCGCCACCCCCCCCCCCCACCCACACACACACATATTGAAGTGGGTTGTGTACATTACACCTTTCAGTTTAGGTAGGGGTCGCAGACATGACCAGACCAGGCTAGGCTAATCTACTTTGTGTAGGTTGACTAACACTAGCAGCTTTAGCTATCTATAATTTCAGCAATTTTTCACATTGAGTCAGTTTGATTAGGCCGAAAAGATTAGCTGGGAGATTGAATTGTTATTTCTAATTAGCTAAAGGAGCGGGTGAATATCACCCAAATGTCACGTGACGATAATTACCGGGCCCAATAATTACAGAAACAATATACAGTGAAACCTCTCTAACCGACCACCTCCACAGATCGACCACTCCCCTATCTATATCGATCACTTTATTTGGGTCCCAAATGATCGGCCATACAATACCATTGTAACGATTAAAAAAAAGTCCCTAAGTCGACCACCTCCCTAAATGGATAATTTAAAGTCGGTCCCATGGTCGGTCAATTTAGAGAGGTTTTACTGTATATGCATGTTAATTTTCACTTATGATATTTACACTTTATGTTGATTTTATTTGTGTCAGTAAATTCCTGACACAATTTATTTGTTGTTGCCTTTCTTTGATATCGCTTGAAGTTTGTAGGCGCATACCAGGTTTTCATGGCTACGATAACTTACTGTCTACTCCTGAATATACTGCCATCGATTGAGTGTTTGTGCTGAAAACATGAGCTTCCAATTGATTTGATCAGAATTTGTTATGTTCATTTTAATTAATTATATTGTCAGTGTTCTTTCCTCTTTTTTTCTCTCTTTCAAAAAACATCTTCTATTTGGCAATAATCAGAACCAGAACTGTTAGTCAACTCTTTTCCACCTGCTAGTGGTTGGGTGACATTTTTATTAAACCTTCATTGGACTTTCCAGTTTTGTTAACACACTGAAGATTTTGCACAATTTCTTTATAAATCCACAAAAACTAGGGCAGATTAACTTGAATTACTAATCTAAAAGGTAATTTTACTTCCATCAATTATAACTCCATTTAATTTGGTAAAGCTAGTCTGTGGTGTTGATCAGTTTTCTCGATTATTTGTTTTAATGTTCATTGGTCGATATTTCGTTAGTGAACCGAATCGCAATCAGCCACTATTGACATCGGGCAACATAGAGCAAAGCCAGGCAACAACAGGCAACATCAGGCAACCCCAGACAACACCGGGCAATAGTAGGCAACACAGCTGGCGTTATGCAAATGAGATTAAAGTGGGCGGCAGTTAGGTGAGGGACACGTTCAATCTCAGGATATTGAAACGCAATATGAAGGCGGCCAAGGCGAGCTTCTGGGGGAGGGCGTCCAGGCGAGCTTCTGATGGCTGCCATCAGGGGGCAGTAGGCAAACCCGTTTGTCGGCCAGTCAGGGGGAGGGGGTCCAGGCGAGCTTCTGATGGCTGCCGCCATGGAGCAGTAGGCGCCCCGGCTTGTCGGCTTGTCGGCCTGTCGGGGGGAGGGGTCCAGGTGAGCTTCTGATGGCAGCCACCAGGGGGCAGTAGGCACACCGGGTTGTCGACCTGTCGGGGCGAGGGCGTCCAGGCGAGCTTCTGATGGCTTCCGGCAGGTGGCAGGGGGCAGCTTGTCGGGTGCAGGGGGTCCAGGCAAGCTTCTGATGGCTGCCACCAGGGGGCAGGGGGCAGTAGGCGCACCACCTTGTCGGCCTGTCGGGGGGTAGGGGATCCAGGCGAGCTTCTGATGGCTGCCACCAGGGGGCAGGGGGCAGTAGGCGCACCGGCTTGTCAGGGGGACGGGGTCCAGGCAAGCTTCTTAAGGCTGCCACCAGGGAGCAGGGGCCAGAGGGCGCACCGGCCGGGTCGAGCAGGCAGGCTGAGTTATCAGTGTGGAAGGAGGCTGGGGTACCAGTTTTGCAGGTTGGGAAGGCAGGGCTGTCGGGGGGGGGGGGGGGCGGCGATTGATACTGAAGAACACGGAGTGAACAAAGCGGCGACAAATCAACCTGCAGGTGTTTCCAGCTGGAGGTGGGAAGCAGGGGTGAGGGTAAGGGGGGGGGGGGGGGGGGGGGGTGAGCGGAAGAAGGGGGGGGGGGCCCTTTGGGGGATTAGAGGGTGGGGCGTGTGTCGACAAAGAAGCATGGGCGGTCATGTGTGGGCGGGCATGGGTGGGCGGGCATGGGTGGGCGTGCATGGGTGGGCAGGCATGGGCGGGGCGGGCATGTTGTGGGCGAACATGTGGGTGGGCATATGTGGGTGGGCATGTGTGGCCTGGCATGTGGGTGGGGCATGTGTGGGTGGGGCATTTGTGGACATGGTTGTGAGTGGGCGGGGCATGTGTGGGTGGGGTGTGTGGTGGACATGGTGTGAGTGGGCAGGGTATGCGTGGGTGGGGTGTGTGTGGACATGGTGTGAGTGGGTGGGGTATGTGTGGGTGGGGCGGGGCGTGTGTGGACATGGTGTGAGTGGGTGGGGTATGTGTGGGTGGGGTGTGTGTGGGACATGGTGTGAGTGGGTGGGGTATGTGTGGGTGGAGCATGTGTGGACCTGGTGTGAGTGGGTCGGGTATGTGTGGGTGGGGCATGTATAGAGATGGTGTGTGTGGGTGGGGTATATGTGGGTGGGGCGTGTCTAGACATGGTGTGAGTGGGTGGGGTATGTGTGGGTGGGGCGTGTATAAACATGGTGTGTGTGGGTGGGGTATATGTGGGTGGGGCGTGTATAGACATGGTGTGAGTGGGCGGGTTATCTGGGGGTGGAGCATTTGTGGACATGGTGTGAGTGGGCGGGGTAAGTGTGGGTAGGGCGTGTATGGGTATGGGTGTGAGTGGGCGGGGTATGTGTGGGTGGGGCGTGTATGGACATGGTGTGAGTGGGCGGGGTATGTGTGGGTGGGGCTTGTATGGACATGGTGTGAGTGGGTGGGGTATGTGTTGGTGGGGCGTGTATGGACATGGTGTGAGTGGGCGGGGTATATGTGGATGGGGCGTGTATATACATGGTGTGAGTGGGTGGGGTATGTGTGGGTGGGGCGTGTATAGACATGATGTGAGTGGGCAGGGTATGTGTGAGTGGGGCGTGTATAGACATGGTGTGAGTGGGCAGGGTATGTATGGGTGGGGTGTGTGTGGACATGGTGTGAGTGGGCGGGGGTATATGTGGGTGGGGCGTGTATAGACATGGTGTGAGTGGGCGGGGTATGTGTGGGTGGGGCATGTGTGGACATGGTGTGAGTGGGCGGGGTATGTGTGGCTGGGGTGTGTGTGGACATGGTGTGAGTGGGCGGGGTATGTGTGGGTGAGGCGTGTGTGGACAAGGTGTGAGTGGGCGGGGTATGTGTGGGTGGGGTGTGTATGGACATGGTGTGAGTGGGCGGGGTATGTGTGGGTGAGGCGTGTGTGGACAAGGTGTGAGTGGGTGGGGTATGTGTGGGTGGGGTGTGTATAGACATGGTGTGAGTGGGCGGGGTATATGTGGGTGGGGCGTGTATAGACATGGTGTGAGTGGGCGGGGTATGTGTGGGTGGGGTGTGTGTGGACATGGTGTGAGTGGGCGGTGTATGTGTGAGTGGGGCGTGTGTGGAAAACTGTTACTGATCACCCTGTTTTCTCTCTCTTCAGGTGAGTTGTGGTACCGGAGACATCTGCCGCAATAAACGAGGTAGTGTACTTCCAATCCATTGCCGACACCCACACCATTCATTGTCCACTTTGTGCATCACTTCCACCAAGTCCACTGTCGACATGGTGTAATCCTTGTCACCCTGCTAATCGTACTTTACCACTTTTCAGCATTTACATATATGTTCTACCACTTTCATCATTGATTAAAGCTAGGATTCCATACACGCGGTATGCGGCGTGCGGCGTGCGGCGTGCTTACGGGATGGGTCCTTTCACCCACACCCACACACACAGTGTCAGGTTTCCTCACCACTGTTCTCTATGGCAAACGCAGCAGCATTTCCATTCGCATGCCGCACCGATCGCTACATGGACCGATTCAGGATTCGCATGCCACATGCCGCATACCGCATACCGCGTGTAAGGAATCACCCCCATTGATTTAGATGCTTTTCGATTTTTTGCCGCATTCGCATTCGCATATCGCATACCGCGTGTAAGGAAGCACGCTTTAGTCAGCTCGGCTTCTTTTCGTAATATTACCAGCATATAATGATAGCAGGTATGTGTTTCAGAATAAACCACATACTGTATATAAGTATAGAAAAACCTCTCTAACCGACCACCTCCACAGATCGACCACTCCCCCATATCGATCGCTTTATTTGGGTCCCAACAATAGGACCTGTCGGGTCATATAATATGTAACCATATTCCAACTCCCTAAACCGACCACTTCCCTAAATGGACCACTTGACATCAGTCCCAAAGTCGGTAGATTTTGATAGGGTTTACTGTATGTATGTCTGTATATATATATATATATGTATAGGAAAATTATGAAGAGTGGGACGATTCAAACGCCCAGCAGCTGCTTATATAGGCCTGCGCAGGACCGCAGCACATGAAGCAAGCCACAGACTCCGCACAGCTCAAGGGAGCAGTATCTAGAACATTACATATTCAAAGAAAAACCGGATCAAATAAGCAATAGTCAATATTAAATAAGAAACAAGTGTATTTTCCGCTGCCTATAGATGTATAACGTTTTATACGTGCTATAATATATAGTAAAACCTCTTTAACCGACCACCTCCACAGATCAACCACTCCCCTATATCGATCGCTTTATTTGGGTCCCAAACGATCGCCCATACGAAATCATTGTAATAATTTTGTTAACTGCCTAACCCGACCACCTCCGTAATTGGACCATTTAAAGTCGGTCCCATGGTGAGTCGATTTAGAGAGGTTTTACTGTATATATATATATATATATATATATATATATATATATATATAATGCACGTAGCGCAAGCTCTATGCCGCTTTAAGGTGAGCACTGTGCTGCCATCCAGCGTTTGCTGGATTAACCAATGTTGAGCGCGGGTTCGAGCCATGTATATATATATATATATATATATATATATATATATATATAAATCCTCCGACGCATGTGACGTTTCCAGCGCCTGGCAGGTGCGGGGAAGCACCGGAGGTGGCGCCACCAGTCATGAGCATGGGGAGGAGGCAGTACAGAGTTTTCGGTGTAATAAAATTGATCAAATAATTCCCTTCCGTGCCTTTATACTTGCATAATGCGTTATGCATCACATATAAATAGATACATAGGTGCCCAGTATATATATATATACACATATGTATGCTTATATATATATGGAATATATATATATATATATATGGACAAATATTTATGCAAATATATATATATCAGATATATACATACATATATAGACATATATATTTATCCTCATGAGTTCTTAAAGTGGCTATCACACCTCGCCGGATTGAGCAACGGACAGAATTGTCTAGTCCGGCAGTGATAAGTATCAAAATGTATTAAAATATGTCAAAATGTTGCGCTATCGAGTCAATGGCCACTGGACGAACGGACATGAAACACACATGAAACAGACATGAATCGGACATGAAACGGACATGAAACGGACATAAACGGATAGCCAACAGACAAAATGAACTCAAACCTGGCAAGAACCATAGACGTCAGTCACGGCGGCATCCATTCCTAGTTTTGTGCATGTTCAAAACTTGTATGGACACAAAACGGTCTTTGGTCGGTTTCTGTCCGTTTCCCCCAATCCGGTGAGGTGTGACAGGGCCTTTAGGGATCGGTGATTTTTTTTTTTACAATACCTTTTTACCATCTTTCTTTAAAAAAAAAATAAGGAGAGAAAATCGGAAGGTAAAGGTGCGTGACTGGATGAGAATGTGGGGCTAAGAGGGCGGGGCCGGGGGTTAGGGCGGGCGGGGGCGGGGTGGGGGCCGGGGTGAGGGCCGGGCGGGGACGGGGTGAGGGCGGGGCGGGGGTTAGGTGTCATCCCGCCGCAGTGTCGGGGATTAGGGACACTCGGTAAGCTGCGATTAACCATAAACCAGTGCACCCTCCCAGCACCCCACACATGTGCACACGTGTGTACACGTGTGTACACGGGGGTGAGGTGTGGGGGCTGGGGGTGGCACTACCTGTTCACACATACACGCACACAAAAAGGCGCGGACAAGCACAGACACACCCGCGCGTAGCCACACCGAGACACACACATGGGCACACACAGACACACATGGGCACACACACATTGGCACACCCAGACACACACATGGGCACACACAGACACACATAGACACACACATGGGCACACACAGACACACATGGGCACATAAACACACATGGGCACACCCAGACACACACATGGGCACATACAGACACACACATGGGCACACACAGACACACACATGGGCACACACAGACACACACATGGGTACAAACAGACACACACATGGGCACACACAGACACACATATGGGCACACATGGGCACACACAGACACACATATGGGCACAGCCAGACACACATGGGCACAGCCAACACACACATGGGCACACCCGACATACATGGACATACGACACACATGGGCACACACAGCACACACATGGGCACATACAGACACACATGGGCACACACAGACACACACATGGGCACACACATGGGCACACACAGACACACATATGGGCACACATGGGCACACACAGACACACATATGGGCACAGCCAGACACACATGGGCACAGCCAGACACACACATGGGCACACACAGACACACTTATGGGCACAACCAGACACACATGGGCACAGCCAGATACACACATGGACACACATGGGCACATGTATGGGCACAGCCAGACACACATGGACACACATGGGCACACACAGACACACATGGGCACACACAGACACACACATGGGCACATACAGACACACACATGGGCACACATACGTTTAGGAATCGGCTCACTCGCAGACACACTCGTCGTAGGCATGGGCACAGATCGACACATCGACAAAATGATGAATAGTTGGTACCCCCCTTCTCATTAAGGCACTGCAGTTAGCCTTGTCCACGGGTGGTATCTAAAGTCAAAGTAATGATGAAAGGTTTGCATGACCCCTTCAATACGCTCAATTAAGCATTGTCCCAGTTTGTCCCTGTGATGAAATGATGAAAAATGCGCACGACCCCATTAAGACTCAACTAAGTATTGTGTCTTTGTTTGTACCTAAGCTGGAAATGATGAAAGGTTTGCACGACCCCTTTAAGACACTCAATTAAGCATTGACCCAGTTTGTCCCTGTGGTGCAATGATGAAAAGTTTGCACCACCCCTTTAAGACACCCAATTAAGCATTGCCAACCAGCATGTACCTCAGGTGAAAAATGATGAAAGGTTTGCACGGCCCCATTAAGACACTCAAGTTTGCACTTTCCCCAGTTTGGACCTGAAGTCTAAATCTTAACCAAACGGGATGGCCGATTGAGTTAGAGCGTCCGTCTCCCGTGTTGGTAGATCGTGGGTTCGAATCCTGGTCGAGTCAAACCGATGACTTAAAAATTTGATACGTGGCGCTTCCTAGCCTGGCAATCGGCATTATTAGGATAGGGCAAGGAGCAATGGAATGAGGAAGACCAATCGTCCACAACTAATGGACCAACAAAAAGATTATGAAAAGTTTGTAGGCCCCCTCCACCTTAAAGCTGCATAGTGCGATGACAACATCAAATTGTCAATACCAAAACATTTATCTAGATTTGATTCTACATATCTACCTTAGATATGGCGCACTTATTAAACATTTGTCGCCACATAGAAGGGAATACTGAGTCAATTTGATAGAACCTATTACTGCAGAAGCCTATGATGTCAGAGTTTTGGCGTGCTTGCCAAAATAATTTATTCATGTTTGCATTTCAAATATCTCCAACGGTAGCCGTTTAAAATAAGAGTTACTTAAAACTAAAGTAAGGATCAACCTATACATATCTCAGAAAATGACAGAAATTCAAAATCATCGAAATATACATCTTTAAGACATTGAAGTTAGCATTGTCCCCAGTTTGTCCCTAAAATGAAAATGATGAAAAAGTGCACTCCTCCTTTATGACACTCAAGTTTGCATGTTCCCCAGTTTATACCGGAAGTCCCAACCTTAAGATATTCAAGTTAGCATTTGCCCGGTTTGTACATACAATTTAAATGATGATAACGTACCCTGACCCCCTAAGACACCCAAGCAAGCATTGCCACCAGTTTTGTCCCTAAAGTGAAAATGATGAAAAGTTTGCGCGGCCCCTTAGAAACACTCAGGCATTCAAGTTCAAGGCGACTCCACACTGTCCCTGCCGGGTGTCGTCTGCTCCCACCTACCCGCACTGGAGGGGGTTGCCATGGCACCTCACAGTGTGGGAGGGGTGTTGGGGTAGTGGGGCGGAGGGGGGGGGGGGGGGCTGACAGGCTCAGCAGATAATGACGTGCCTTTGAAGGTAGTACCGGGACCGCTCACAGGTGGCGCGCGCTGCGTGGACCCGATGCACTGAGTGGACGCGGACAACATTTCACTGGGCGTGCACTCAACAGCAAAGGCGCTAAAATTAAAAATGGAACACTCTTAGTTCAACAATAGACGAGATTACTGTTCCGACTGCGCATGCACTGAAAATGGCGTTGGCAGCAAAGCAAATGCATACGGCCATTGAGTTTGCCGATATGGGTAGGGCAAAACTTCAATTTTATTCAAAATGATTAGAAATACATAACAATTTGGCATAAACATGTCTGCACACATGCAATATAATGAATGATCTGATGAATATATCTAAGACAAAAACTAGCCATAGTTAAACATTTTCAGCTAAGAAACATACAATTCCACACAACACAATCAGTCACCTTTAGGCTGATATCCACATCATCATTATTAATTCTTTTTCTAAATATTAAAATGCCAAATGTGTCAACAGACACTTGTTTCAGAGAAATATATAGCCAATATCTGACTAACCCTACTCATTTTCTATTTCTACATATGTCATTAACCATAGGATATAAATAAAAATATTAATCAAATAAGTAAAACTGACTGGCTATGGCTCTAACACTAGTCTGAGTGCCCAGACTTGTCTAAATTTAAATGCACATGGCATAAGATGTGCATATTATATTGATGTAAATGCAATGCTGGATAAAAGATTAATATCTTAATTTATTATATATATTTTTTTAGTTGGTATTCTATGTTTCAAACAAGAGCTGAGATGAGCTGAAACTAGCACATTTCATAGCTAGACCCAGTGTATTATTAGCATGTGCCATGTGCTTCTCGCGGGTTTGTTTTTCTTCCACGCATCCCACAATGCACCGCGCCGCTGAAAAGGGTGATGTAGTCTATTGTTTTCTAGATGACCAGACGGGATGGTCGAATGAGTTGAGCATGTCTCCCGTGTTGGTAGATCGTGGGATTCAAACCTGCGGGTTCGAAAGCCTGGTCGAGTCAAGCCAATGACTTAACAAAATTATACTTGTCGCTTCCTAGCCTGGCACTTGGAAGTAATAGTGGCAAGGAATTTTATTTTTTTATATTTTTTATTGACGAGGTATTTACTCTGCCCATAACGTATAAGCTCCTGTCAGGGTGCTTGTTTTCAACGCTGGACAGCTGTGGTGCTGTCTTGATCTGTTCCTTTGCCCAGGAGTGTTACCTGTGTCTGCTGGGTCAGGCTTCTGCAATTTGGTGTTAGTTATAGCCTATGTTAGTTTTTTTGTAATTTTCCAGTTTTTTTGTCTAGTCTGAGTAATGATCCTTAGCCTACTATGTACATCTACTTGGGTGACATGCAGAATGGTTGGCTTAGTGTCAGGATAATGTGACTGAGTGGAATATCAGGTCATGGTGCTGGCGACCTTGTCTCCTAGTGGGGCAGCATTGTCACAAGTCAGTAACCGTCCGGATATGACCTTAGATGTTGCCGGGAAGTAAAACACCAACAACCAACCAACCTATTTGATAGATTCTGGGTTCAGGAAGTGGGAGGGAGGTGACGGGAGGAGGGGGGATGGAAGGGAGGGAGGAGTTTTATTTCAAACTAAAATCTCCGGGGAGAAAATTGTGAGGGGCGATTCTATTTTGTGCCACCAGCTGATACCGTGTTACCATAAAAGGGACGGAGCAGGATGGGCTACTGCATAGGGCACCCTCTGCCTGTATGAGATGTCATGGGATCAATTATCAGCTGAGTCAAACCGCATACTTATAAAACTGATATTTATCGCTATGCCTTGTGCCTAATGCTTGGCGTTGCTATGAGAGGACAAGGACTGGTCGGTTAAGTTTGTTGTTTTGTTTGGTGTTGTTTTACGTCCTAGCAACATCTAAGGTCATATCAGGACGGGTACCGACTTGTGACAGTGCACAGTCATGGCGACTTTATAGTGCTGCCCCACTGGGAGATCAGGCCACCAGCACCATGACCTGATATCCCACTCAGTCACGTTATCCTGACACTGAGCCAACCAGTCCTTGCCCTATCCTAATAATGCCGAGAGCCTGGCTAGGAAGCGACAAGTATAAATTTTTAAGTCATTGGTTTGACTCGACCAGTTGGTTATGTGTCAGGATAATGTAGCTGTGAGTGTGTGTCAAATCATGTCACACTGCTCTCGGCTTGTTTTCCCAGTAGGGCAGCACTATATAAAACCACCATGAATACGTCCTGTCATGATTTGATGCTTTTCTTTTGCCAGGTTATACATCTTTTATTTGCATGTACAAATCACCCACTTTGATCCCGGAGCCAGTACTAAAAGTAAAGCTTGTTTTATTTAACGATGCCTCTAGAGCGCATTGATTTTCGTATCATCAGCTATTGGACGTAAAACACATATGGTCATTCTGACACATTTCTTTAGATGAAACCCACTGCCGCCACATAGGCTACTCTTTCCGATAAGCAACAAGTGGTCTTTTATATGCACTTTCCCACAGACAGGACAACACATACCACCACCTTTCATGAACCAGTCGTGGCCCATTGGCTTGGAATGGAAAATAGCACAAACTGCAAATAGTTCCACTAAGCAGGATCGATAGGATGACCGACACCTTCACAGGTAGACACGCTACCGCCTGAGCTACATCCCGCTCCCTGGAGACAGTACTGTGCAACAAACGCATGTGCAACACATTGTACTAGGCCTACATAAATTGTCTATTTAGCTAGCACAGTTCTCTCACATGAGCAGAAATGTGCACGTCCATGATAGTTTCTGATTGGCTATCATCAAGTAATATGACCTTTGTGATTACTTATGTTGTTATATCTAAATTGAAGATTAAGGAACAGTACGATGGTAAAAGCTCAGTGGAATATTAGTGACACAGTACTGTGGCAGCAACTAAATGGAATATTAGTGAAGTTGTTTGTTGTTGTTTGTTGGGGTTTTACATCCTGGCAACATCTATGGTCATATCATATTAGTGTAGCATTACTGTGACAATAAATAGATCAATAGAATCTTAGTGACAACTGTACTGTGGAAATAGCTAAATGGAATATTAAGGACATATTTCTGTTGTAATAGCTCAGTGGAATATTAATTATTAGTGATGCAGTACTGTTGTAAATATCTCAGTAGGATATTAATGACACATTACTGTGGCAATAGTTAAATGGAATATTAGTGACATAGTACTGTGGTATTAGTTAAATGGAATATTAGTGGCACCATACTGTGGTAATAGCTAAGTGGAATATTAGTGACACATTACTGTGGTAATAACTAAATGGAATATTAATAACACAGTACTGTGGTAATAGCTCCATGGAATATTAGGTACACAGTACTGTGGTAATAGCTTAATGGAATATTAATGACACAGTGCTGTCTGAATAGCTCAATGCAATATTAGTGACACATTACCATCGTATTAGCTCAATGGAATATTACTGACACATTCCTAATACAATGGTAATAGCTCCATGGAATATTAGTGACACATTAATGTGGTAATAGCTAAATGGAACATTAATGACACAGTTAAGTGGTAATAGCTAAATGGAATATTAGTGACACGGTACAGTCTGAATAGCTCAATGCAATATTAGTGACACATTACTGTGGTAATACCTAAATGCAATATTAATGATACAGTACTGTGGTAATAACTTATTTGAATATTAATGACACAGCTGTGTGGTAATAACTCAATGGAATATTACTGATGTAGTACAGTGGTAATAGCTCAGTGGAATATTAGTGACGCATCACTGTGGTAATAGCTCAATATAATATGAGTAATATATTGCTGTGGTAATAGCTTAATGGAATATTAATGACACAGTACTGTGATAATAGCAAAATGGAATATTAACGACACAGTACTGCGGTAATAGCCAAATGTAATATTAGTGATGCAGTACTGCGGTAATAGCCAAATGTAATATTAGTGACACAGTACTGCAGTAATAGCCAAATGTAATAATAGTGACACAGTACTGTGGTAATAGCCAAATGTAATATTAGTGACACAAAACTGCGGTAATACTAATAGCAGAATTGAATATTAATGACACATTTTACATTCGCCTAAAGCAGTGCAATTGCATACACAATAGGTTTGCATAATGTTTTTCTTGGCCGATTAAAATAAAAGCCTCATAATCAAAAGGCCGCTTGTGTAACCATAGAAACCATCCATAAATGCATAGGTGTGGGAGGGAGGCACTATTCCTTGCGACACACCGGTTCCAAATCACAGGTGGTTCGGAGCCTATGGGGACCAATCCGTCAACCAGTGCTCACGCTGGCCAGATGCAACCGCCAGGCAATTCTTCGATTTTCTAATTTCACCCCCCCCCTCCCCGTCCCCATCCCAGTTCCCGTCCCCTCCCCCTCCCCGTCCCCGTACCCCTCCCCCTCCCCCTCCGCATCCCCCTCCCCCTCCACTCCCTCTCCCCCCTCCCCATCCCCTCGCCTTCCCACCTCCCCCTCCCCCCTCTACTCCATGCCTCTGTAGTCTTTCCAACGCGGTGTGTGTGTGTTTCTTTCTAGTACCTCTCAAGACACGACACACCACACATCACACACACACACACTGCATGTATATACACAATAGACCACACACATTACAAATACATATCAAACACACCACACATATTACCCATTACACCTCACAGTCCACACACACCACTTAAATTATGCATACACACTACACACATATTCCACACATACACTTCACAGACCACACACACCACCTACACTATGCATCACACTACACCATACACATGCCACATACAGTGCTCACATACAAAAACGTCACATACACACCACAACACAACATAGCACCACACACCACACACCATATAATACCACACATGCCACACACATCACCTACATGACACACACCACATACACACCACACATACACACCACTCGCACCACACACATACCACACACCACTTCTTCCACATACACACCACACACACCACATAACCACACACACCACACACCACAGACACACCACTCATGCCACACATACACCACATACAGATCACACATACCACACACATCACATACACCACACACACCAGACATGCACACCACTCATGCCACACACACCACTTATTCCACATACATACCAGATACACCACACACACACCACACAGACACACCACTCACACCACACACATACCACACACCACTTATTCCACAGACACACCACACACACCAGATACACACCACTCATACCACATACACACCAGGCACACCACACACCACATACACACCACTCACACCACACACACCACATACACATCACACACATCACATACACCACTCACACACCATGCATGCTCATTACTCATACCACACACACGACTTATTCCACATACACGCCACACACACCACATACACACCACTCACACCACACACCACATAAACACCACACACACCACTTATGCCACACACACCACACACCACACACACCACACACACCACACACACACACCTTACCCGGGCCACTGTGACTTCTTTGTTGCCGTCTTCATTAGCCGCACATAACGTTTGATCAAGGGGGCGCCTACCCCCTTTCCCGCTCATTCGATCCCCCACCCCCACCCCCTTACCACCACCCACACACACCCACACACCCCTCCTTCCCAGCCCACACCTGCACTCGGCTAGATTAGTCAGCTGCACTTCTGTAGCTTTAAAAAAAAAACGGAAAGAGAAAAAGAATTAAAACTTAAAAGACTTCATTCAACACACACGACGGGGTGGGTGTTGCTGCCTCTGTCTTCCAACTTCTAGCCAGGCGCAGTAGTATTAAGTTGCTACGGTCCTCACAACCGGAAGCGCCAACAAGAAAATGCCTACAACCGGAAGTGAGTCCAGAGTCTCGGCGTTCACAAATGGGTATATTCTGCTGAATAAAATTAGTCACTAAAACAAAACAAACAAAAAAGCTGGGTTCAAAGTGAGGTTTAGTCGTTGGGGTTTTAGGTCCTGGCAACATCTAAGGTCATACCAGGACGGGCACCGACCTGTGACAGTGCACACTCATGGTGGCTTTATTGTGCTGCCCCACTGGGAACCATGTTTGCACTTCAAATATCTCAAAAGTTAACCATTTAAAACAAATGTTATTTTAATCTAACATAAGGTACATTATTACGATCAATCTAATATGTTTATCTTAGAAAATTACAAAAACTCAAAACCATCGAACTATGCAATTATTAAGTATTTATAATTATAGTATGTGCAAAAAATGCTCCCCTTCTCACTAAGAATCATCACCAGGCACGGATGCTGCGGAGAAAGGCCACATTTCATTTTCAAACCGGAAGTGATTCGGCAGCCGGAAGTGTCACATATAGGTGTGATGACGTAATGCGGTGGTACAGGCGCTCTGTGTCTAGATAGAGTCGGCAGGCGGCGCCCGGCGCGTTCTGAATTAATGATGGCTTTCTATTGGATAGCAGAAGTCACCTGACAGACAGTTCATCCCCAGCGTGAGGCTGTGTGCCGTAAAAGTGGCGGTGGGGGTGGGTGGGTGTTGCGTGGGGTGGGGTGGGGTGGTGGGGTGGGGGTAGGGCTTTCCGAGTGCACTGCCCTGACATGTGTGCATGTATGAGAGCGTCTCAATGTCGTCTGCTCTCAGTGAGTGATAATTAGCGCCCCCTAGTGGGGAATGGGAGATTTGTGAATGCAGGAATTTGTGTGTCTGATTCAAGTAATAAAGACCTACCAGAGCAATCAATGATGTTATTTATATATTTATATATATATATATATGAGTCAGGCTCACGAAAATAGGCCAATCGGGGAAAGTTGTTGGCATCGAGCATTGGATGTCGGCGTCGAACGGCATAATTATAGTTTAGCATTAACAGAGGTGTTGGAAAGTTCTTAAATTTATCCTGATTGTAAAGGTAGAGAACATACAACAACACTAATTGATGACAACACCGTCACCTTGACCTTATATCCCACCCAGTTACAATATCCTGACACTGAGCTAACCAGTCCTTGCCCTATCCTCGCCAGGCTAGGAAGCGACAAGTATACATTTTAAACAGTGACTGGTGCTGTACATTATACAGCAGGAGCCACTCCCTTAATTCTACAGGATTGGTGCTGTAACTAATACAGCACTGATCAAACTTAGATTATTTAGACTGGCAACTACAATACTAAGATGCCCGGAAGACCAGTGCTCCGGCGCTGACAAATGTCATATTCAGATGAATAAATACTTTACCAAATTTCTTTTTTTTTAAGTCATTGGTTTGACTCGACCGGGAACCGAACTCCCAACCTTCCGCACGCGAGGCACGCGCTCTACCGATGAAGTCCTGCGATGTACAACATGTCTCTATCTTATCTGAATGTCCCCCTGATGGCAGGACATCTGCTATGTCAGGACAAGATCGGTCTAGATGTAAAGATGTCCTTTACTTATTTTCCACCGGGCTCAATCGGTAGAGCGCGTGCCTCGTGTGTTGGAGATGGGGAATTTGGTTCCCGGTCAGTGTCAAACCAATGACTTATCAAATTTATACTTCTCGCTTCCTAGCCTAGCGCTTAGCATTAATAGAATGGGGCAAGGACTGGTTAGCTCAGTGTCAGGATAATGTGACTGAGTGGGATATCGGGTCATGGTGCCAGTGGCCAGTGTGGCAGCACTATAAAGTCATCATGAGTGTCCACTGTCACAAGGCAGTATCTGACCTGATATGACCTTAGATGTTGCCAGGACGTAAAACTCCAACAACCAACCAACTTATTAGCCATGTTGAAAACACTGGTTCTCCTCCAATCGCGGAAGTTAGGCAATGTTGAGTCTATTCGGTGCTTGGATGGGGGTGATGACCTTGGAATGTATACAAACAACCCTCTAGGATTTGATGGTAATGCTCGTTTCCGGTAACTTCTCATTACCGTGCTGGAAAAAAAACTAACAATGTTACCAAAATTGTATTTCCCATAAAAGACTCAGTTCCTATCAACTCTTTCATGGAACCAAGAAATCGTTACCGATGGGTTCCCATGGGCCCTGGGCATGGAACCCAAAAAGTGTTTCCCATAAAATTTGAAATCCTATAGGTTGTACGCGGTGCAGGTTAATGGCATGCATAATGAGTAATGCATAATTAATACTACTTTAGTAATGGATGAGTTTGAGGTGGTTTTTTCACAGCAGACATTTTTGTAAGAGCAGACGACAATTTGGACGGACACTGTTTCTTGCCGCCATGTGCTATGAGTTGTAGGGAGTGGTGTATGTATTATGTATGCCCTCACCCGCACCCTCACCCACACATACGCCCTCACACACCCACACACACACACCGACACACACCCTCACACACACACACCCTCCCACACCCCTTACCCACACCCACCCACACACACCCACATACGCCCTCACCCACACCCTCACCTACAACCACACACACCCTCACCCCCACACACGCCCTCACACACCCCTTACCCACACACCCCCCACACCCCACAACCACCCCACACACACCCTCACCCACACCCTCACCCATACACACACCCTGACCCACACACCCCTTCACCCCCACACGCCCACACACGCCCTCACCGACACCCTCACCCACAACCCCCACACACTCCCTCACACACCCCTCACCCACACACCCACACATGCCCTCATCTACAATCCCCACACAATCCCTCACACCCCACTCACCCACACACCCACACATGCCCTCATCTACAATCCCCACACACGCACTCACACCCACCCACCCCCACACGTCCACACGCCGCCCTCACCCACGCAACCCTTCACCACCACCACTCCACCACCACCACCACTCCACCACCACAACCTGGGGCAACCAAGAGGATGGGGTGGCGAACCCCCGCCCCCCCCCCCCCTCCTCCCCTACACACACGCACTCCCACTCACCACAACCGGTGATTTATGAACCCACATAAATAAAACACAATCCATAAACACAAGGGCAACAAGTCAATCCATCCATTTCGCCATTGCTCATTTAAAAGCTCACGCTTTGTTCACTAGTCTGACTGGCGTGTGTGTGTGTTGGTGTGTGTGCGTGTGTGTGCGTGTGTGGGGTGGGTGGGGGAGGGGGGTAAATGTAATTCAATGAATTCAGAATTAAGCTCGGTGCCATGGCCGCCGTTATTACATTGATTTACGGCAAGTGAATGTGGCAAATACCGATGTAAATTAAGAGCATTTACATACCGTCCACAAGGCGCCTCTCTCCGGCCTGGGCAACGCCAGTGCTGGTATATTACATTTCATGTAAATCAGGGAGCACGGTTTTGTGTGTGGAGGTTGTTTTTTTGTTTTTTTTAATTAGAAGACTTATTTTAATATATTTTCGATAATCTTTTTTTTTTTTTTTTTTTAGAGAGAGAATTACCATCAACTTAACTAGGTGTTACTCACTCACTCACTCACTCACCCACTCACTAAATGGCTCGCCCTCTCACTCATCACTCCCGCATTCACTCACTCACTCAATCACTCAATCATGTAATCACTCAGTTATTAAAAAGAAGATACCTAGATTGTTCGTTATAATCTACTTTACTTTTCTTTGAATTTACTTTTATTTTTAACTTTGGAGATAGTTGTGTGTGCTTCAATGCGTATATTCCTAGCTGTCCAGGCTGCTCAAGCTGCACACCAACAGACAATGCGCACAAGCAGTAAAAAGGGCAAAAGGCCCGATAGTTCCATTGTAAGAATATCTGCATGAAACTCTTTTATACATATACATATGTATATGTGTATATGTATAGCAAAAAATTAAAAGAATTAAAAATATTATGTATAAAAAAATATATAAAAAAATAAACGAAGTAAACCGACAACAAAAAACAACAGAAGGGGTGAAAATATTTATTTATTTATTGTATAAATTCTAGCAGGACAATTGAGGGGAGTTCCCGTCTGGTTGCATTCAGGGAGACTTGGCCGAATAGATATTGAATTATGTGAATATTGTTATATAGAATATTCTCGACAGATCCATGTATTCCTTTGTTATTCCCTGTCTGTGTTAGAAGCAGACATTTGGGTCTGCCTCATTCGATTGCTCCTAATCCTAATCGGTCTAACGCCAAGCGCCAGGCCGGGTAGTGATTTGATGGCATTGGTTATACGCGGCCAGGGTTTGAACCCACGAAATGACACTCCGGAGCAAGGCATTCAACTGCTTCAGTGAAGTGTGTAAAACTAATTTTTGATTTTTCCCTTTTTTTTTCTTTTCAGTGTCCACGACAGTTAAGATAATTTGTTGCGGATCAACAGGCTTTGAGCGCTATTCTTACTACCTATTCACCGCGTGTTAAGTCTTTGAATGTCCTACAATACACCCTAATTAGAAGTAGGCGACTTAAGAGTAAGCAAAAACCAATGACGTCACTGAAATGCAAATGACTGCTCTATTTCTTTTATTCCCAAACTCAGATTGATTTAAAATTAAACACGCCGATGCAGTATTATTTTTGTTGATTGGTTGTTGGAGTTTTACATCCTGACAACATCTAAGGTCATATCAGGAGGGGTACTTACTTGTGACAGTGCACAGTCATGGTGACTTTATAGTACTACCCCACTGGGAAATCAGGCTGCCCGCAACATGAACCGATATCCCACTCACTCACATTATCCTGACACTGAGCTAACTAGTCCTTGCCCTATCCTATTAATACCGAGTATCAGGCTAGGGAGCGACAAGTATCAATTTGATAAGTCATTCGATCGGGAACCGAACTCCCAAACTCCCTGAATTGCGCTCTACCGATTCGGCCACAGCGTCCGGTGGTATTAGTACAAAATATATATTTAAAACAGGACGGTGGGTGGGTGGCAAAATGTATGGTGACTAAAATAATCACACCCTGCAGAACCCATATAATAACACAGGACGCTCAAAATGAATCGCGCTACCGGAAGTGCGTGTGTAATGTATGTAAATAATCGTCGGGCACTTCCGGTGGGCGTGAGGGAGGGGGGGTTCACCGGAAGTGGGTAGACACGTGACCCTGTGCGCATGCTCGGTGGTTCATTACAGAGCAATGTGCTGATGGAGGGTGTTGCTATAGCAATTAACCTTTTGTCGTGGGTTTGTTAGTTACGCCCGCCTCCTATGATTCCCCTCTACCTTTTTATTTTCATCACCCCTACTTATACATACTATGTATCAAACCCATGATGCAATTTACTGCATTCACTATTACCTCCCTATTGCAGTAGACGCAGCAACAATGTCATAGCATTATTTATAGCATTATTTATATATATATAAATATCTAAATATATGCTGTATAAGAATTATATGAGTATAATAACCTGGAATTCTATACTATACTAACACCCACCCACCAGTAATCGGGTGGTTGAGCCTCGGACTACTCATCTACTGCTCAGGCTTAAACTCCGACGGTGGCGCCACCGCTCGCCTTCTCACTGTCCTACTCACTTAATGCCGAAAGTATAATTAATTAGGTGAGTATAAATAACACATTGATCTACCGTTATTATGAACTTGCAATTCCCCTGCAGGCTAACCCAACATCAGGGATCCTAGGTGGTGGAATGGTTTAGACAGTGGCCAGGAATGCAAGAAATGTGCATTCAATTCCTGTTCTAGCGCAATATTTCCCATCTTCATCACCCCCACAAATCCTGGTTGCCATGACCGTGACCATGATCCTGTACAAGCTACGCGCGCTGTATGGTTGTGTTAACCTATCCTGTGTATGTATATACATGTACGTGCATTGCCTGTATGTATCTAATTGTAAGCATTAAATGACCATTTAAAATACTTACAATTCCAGGGGGATGAGTGCAGTAGTCTGCACTGACCTTTCAGACAGGGAGCTGCATAGACAGGTAGCCATTGGTAGGTTGGTGACAGCAGGGAGTCTAGGTGATTTAATGGATAACACACTGGCCTGTAATGCAAATGATGTGCGTTTAATTCCCGCTCTAGGCGCAATATTTCCCATTTTCATCACTCCCCGCGACAGCACTGTTGGGTATTTTTTTCCGTGATGGGTTATTTGTTCGAAGTACATTTAGATTCCGGCATCTATTGATCGAAGCGGCCAAACTTTGAACGCTGGACTCATCTCATTTAATAAACGCGTTATTGCTCTAATATGGGGCTTAATATAATAAACATACAGGCAGCGACTCGCGTGTTGCTATGGTGATGGCCGGTGTGCACACACACCTCCGGTTGGGGGTGGCAGCTTATACCCAGCTGCATACTGGGCGCGGTGGCCGAATCAGTAGAGCGCGGGCTTCAAATGCGGAAGGTCTGTTCCCGGTCGAGTCAAACCAATGACTTATAAAATTGATACTTGTCGCCCCCTAGCCAGGCGCTTGGCATTAATAGGATAGGGCAAGGACTGGTTAGCTCAGTGTCAGGATATATGAGTGAGATAACGGGTCATGGTGCTGGTGGCATGATTTCCCAGTGGCGCAGCACTATAAAGTCACCATGAGTATGCACTGTCACCAGTCGGTACCCGTCCTAATATGACCTTAGATATTGCCTGGATGTTAAACTCCAACAACCAACCAACCCAGCGGCACTATCCTGCAGTGCACCGGACGGGATGGCGGACCAGCACAGTGTCTGTCCCCTTATGCGCAAGGTCCTGTGTTCGAACCCGAGTCAAACCAAACTGAAGACTAGCAAAATTGATCTGCGTCATCACCTCGCCTGTCACTGGGGCCTTCTAAGGATAGGGAAAGGACTGGTGTGGCGCAGTGTCAGGATAATATGACTCAGTCGGGTATTGTATCATGTCGGCGGGAGGGACGGTATATCAGTGGCACAGCACTAAGCATCCAAGGAGAGAGCAAATTTTCGCAAGTCGATACCCTTTTTGATAGTTATGATCTCAAATGTTGTTAGAAAGTAAAACCCCAAATAAGTCACCACCATGCTCATTGGAGTAGGTGGTTAGACGACAACCATATTGCGAGTTATTTCTTATATGTGATGTGTAAACTCCTTATGCGTAGATGATTAAATATGCATGATCCAAAATGACAAGTTTAGACCGTCTAAGTACCATGAATCCATTTTCCCCCGATAAGTAACTGAAAAGTAATCTATCAATGATATGACTAATTTAGTCACTAGACAGTTTAAAGCTGCATGGTCCGATGAAAACATCAAATTTTCAAAACCAAAACAATTATCTAAATTTGATTCTACATATCTAACTTAGATACTGGTGCACTTATTAAACATTTGTCACCACATCAAAGGGAATACTGAGGCAATTGAATAGAACCTGTTACTGCAGAAGCCTATGGGATCAGAGTTTTGACAGGTTTGCCAAAATTAGTTTTGCATGGTTCCACTTCAAATATCTCAAAAGTTAGCGACTTAAAATAGAAGTTACTTCAAGCTAAAGTAAGGTACATAATAACGATCAACCTATTGTATTTATCTCAGAAAATTCCAGAAACTCAAAATCATCGGCTATGCAACTTTAACTAATGCGTACAGTAATATAGACAATAAATTCTCTTTCAATTTCAGGCCTTTATACTCACATAACTCATTACAATCACACACACACACACACACACATATATATATATATATATTATATATATATATATATATATATATATATATATATATTTTAACTCGGTATGCCGCCTCTGGCTAGCCGCAGGCTAGGGAGAAGGAAGCACATCCGGGTCCAGCAATTAGCATAAGTAACTCACTAGCATAAGGACGTTTGTGAGTTGCTCCACAGGATTTATCTACTACTACTGCTTTTATCCAAAAGTAAGTACTGTTTTCTTCGATAACTTTGTTTATCATGCTCTATAGCATCTTTTTATGAAAGTTCAGAACTTTCTTCAGTCCTGTTTGGACTTTGTACGTTTTTTAACTTACGGATAGAACATTGCGTGCCGCTGGCACAAACGAAACCGATACTGAGTTCTATCGACACCTGTTTTTCAGACAGGGAGAAATGGCAACCCGAGTTGCTCATTTCCTAAGAAAAGTCTCCCGGATCCTAATAGAGGATGATGTTGGGGAATTACCCCAGGGTGTTGGCTAGCGAGTGTTGATTTAAGGGATGCGTACTATACCGTTCCTATTCACCAGACAGATCGGAAATACCTACGTTTTCTCTGGAATGGCCAACTTTTTGAATTTACATGTTTACCTAATGGTTTGGCCTGCGCACCGCGTCTGTTTTACTAAGTTGTTGAAACCAATTTTTTCACACATGGCAAAATTGGGGCATTGTATGTTTCCATACATAGATGATTCTTTTATTATGGGCCAATCTTTCACGCAATGTGAACTCGCTGTTAAAGATTTATGCAAAGTTTTCACCAAATTGGGTTTCTTCATACATAACAAGAAATCAGTTTTTTCTCCTACTCAGGAGCTTAAGTGTCTCGGGTTCATTCTGAACACCACGGCTATGACCGTTTCGCTTACACGCCAAAAGAAAGATAAGCTTTACCGCACAGCGATACAGCTGTTAGACACTTCTAGGCCAAAGATTAGACAGGTCGCGGTCCTTATCGGGGTCATGGTTTCGTATAGTCCAGCTATTCTATACGGAGCGGCACACATAAAATCCCTCGAAATTGATAAAAATTTGGCGCTGGCCCGCGCAAAGGGAAACTTTGAAAAGACCATGTTTATTTCGGAGAACGGCCTAGCCGACATTGATTGGTGGCTAAACCACTTTGACCATTCCCCCAATCCCATTAGAATGGGAGAGCCTGACACTACCGTTACCACTGACGCGTCTCTCCAAGGGTGGGGAGCACATCAAAATGATGTAGCAACGGGAGGAAGATGGCTAGAATCGGAACTCCCCGATCATATTAACGTTCTAGAACTAAGGGCCATTTACTTGGGATTAACCAGTCTAGTAAAAATACCCAAAAATAATGTACGTATCCTCACGGATAACACCACAGCTATGGCTTATGTCAGAAATATGGGAGGTACAAAATCGATTAAATGTAATGAAATGGCACTTCTCATTTGGAACTGGGCTCAAACCTTTGATGTCTGGTTAACTGTTAATCACATTCCAGGCACACAAAATTGTCTAGCTGACAAGATGAGTCGCCAGTTCCATGATCACTTAGAGTGGTCACTTAATCCATCCATTTTCAAACACATTTGTCACACATGGGGTTCACCTCAGATCGATTTGTTCGCTTCGCGTAATAACTTTAAAATTCCAAAATATGTTTCGTGGCACCCGGAACCCAATGCTTGGCACATTGATGCCTTCTCCCTAAAGTGGCGACATCATTTCTTTTACATTTTCCCCCCCTTTACTATCATTAGCAAAGTCGCCAGAAAGATTCAAATGGAGGGGACACACGCCATACTCATCGTCCCCGAGTGGCACACGCAACCGTGGCTACCGACGTTACTAGCCACAGCCAAAAGCAGCCTTCGCTTCCCAAGATTCCGAGGAAACCTCAAACATCAGGGACCACTAGAACGCCACGGAAATGTGTCGACAACTCCGTTAGTGGCATTCCTTTTTTAAATAAATATTTAGAACAGTTTGGCTTAGACAAAATTACACAACAGCGTTTGCTTGATGATGCGTGGAGAAAAGGAACGGTGAAAATGTATACTACGTATTTAAAGAAATGGGGTATTTATTGCCTGCTTAAGAAAGTCAAGCCAATGACTCCCACAGTATCCCAGGTAGGACTCTTCCTACGTTACCTAGAGGACGAAGGCCTAGGATATGGCGCTATTAACGCTGCCAGATGTGCTCTGTCGATAATCCTACCGCGGGTTAATGGACAAACAATGGGTAAACACCATGTTATTTGTTGGATCATACGATCAATTTATCAGAGGAATCCGCCTAAACCCAAATATAATAGGTTTTTGGATGTTTCTCTAGTGTTCAACCTCTTCAAGAAATGGCCAGAAAATAAGTTTCTGGACGTTAAACTTTTAGGTTTCAAAGTCGCAGTTTTGCTTCTCCTGGTCACTGGACACAGAGGCCAAACTATAGTTGCCCTGTCGCTGAATGGTCTAGAAATTGACAGTAAAGAGGCCACGTTTGATTTATCAACTTTATTAAAATCAAACCGATTAGGTGACCCCCTTTCTACGATAGGGGTGTCTAGTTTCACTCAGGATCGCAAGTTATGTGTCGTATCTGCGATACGAAATTATATATCCAAGACAAGATTAATAAGAAACTCAAGACAGCTTTTGGTCAGCTTTATTAAGCCACACAAGGCCATTTCCAGGGATAACCCTCGCCCGATGGACAATGAATGTGTTAAAACTGGCGGGAGTAAATACAGACAGGTACTCATCGCACTCTACACGTGGTGCAATGGTGTCCAAGGCAAGATTGCTAGGCATCTCCGTTAAACGGATCCTAGCTCACGCGGGATGGAAAACCGCTACTTCGTTTGCTAGACATTACCACAAACGACTAGAGAAGCCTCAGCCGATAGCGCACAGGCTACTCACCAACTGAAAGAGAGAGGTAAGAAAAACATTGGTTTTTTCCTCTTTTTTGCCATACAAATCGCTTTTCCATTGTTGCATACATAAGACATAATCACTAAAGAATAATAACAAAACAAGAATATCAGGATAAAAATTCTTTTACGTAAAGGTCTCCCTAGCCTGCGGCTAGCCAGAGGCGGCATACCGAGGTAAAATAGATTAGTTAGACGAATCTTACCTGGGTATAGATGATGGATAACTATTGTTTTACCGAGGTAGAAGCCTCGGTTAGACGTGGGCGAGGGCCCACCCACCACGCCCTGCCACGTCTAGTCAATCACTCAATTTAGCATGAGGTCACTTGACCTTAGGTTGTTTTTTAGAATCATTTTTATCCTGAATTAGTAGGTAAAGATTGCTGGACCCGGATGTGCTTCCTTCTCCCTCGCCCACGTCTAACCGAGGCTTCTACCTCGGTAAAACAATAGTTATCCATCATCTATACCCAGGTAAGATTCGTCTAACTAATCTATATATGTATATATATTATCTATATATATATATAATTTATTTATTTATATACCACAACTGAGGGCCAGTAAATTATTATTAATATTAGTTGCGTATGCGTGAGCGGACGTCGACCACCGATGCTGTAGTGCGCGCGCCTGCCGCTGGGTGGCGTGTCAGTTGCTAAGGGTTAAGCGATTCACCTCGTCCATGTGAATTATGTAAGACTTAATTGGAGGTGAGCCATCGGTAATGTACTAATTAACGAAGAGCCGCCGAGTTAAAAGCTTTGAATTAAGGCGACTGATAGAGAAAGAGGATCCAGCCCGGGCGCGGCCGGCTTTCCGCTGTCGTGTGCTCTGGCTAAAGTCGTCTGCTCGTTGGGATATTTCACTAAACTATGGTTTTTGGTTGTTTTTTTCTTCTTCTTTTTCACTGAAGAATCATTTGTCTGCCGCCAGTAACAAATGGTGGTGGTGGTTAGTCCGTCCGCTGACAGTGCGTCTACATTTTGGTGGGAGCAGACGACATTTGGCGAATGCAAAACAAGAGAATACCGGTGGTTCTTCAAAAGGGGCCTTAGAGTGGTGAACGGGTGAGGACCAATAGAGAAAGGCGTGCTTGTGGCGGGAGGAGGGCGGAGAGGGAAATGGGGGGGTACGGGGGGGGGGGGGAGAATAGGTACATTTGCATTATAACGAGCAGATGAGAGTGGAAGAGGGTCTGGCCTTCTGTCGTCGTTGCTCGTTGCTAGGTGCTCATAGTGACGTTGCTATGGTCAAATAGCGGGGTCATTTCTATTTAGCTCACTACGCATTCAATCTGTAGTACTCCAGAGATAATGTTGAATTTATATTTTGTAATATATATATATATATATTTAATATATATATTATATAATGATGTATAATATATGTAATACATCTCAAATTTATTATATAGTATATATAACATGTGTAAAATATATAACATATAGCACATGGTACATATGTCATGGGGGTGATGAAAATGTGAAATATTGTGCCTTGAGCGGGACTCGAACCCACATCTCTTTGCATTCCGGGCCAGTGTGCTAACCATTACACCACCCAGGCTCCCTGATATCAACACACTACCCATGTCTACCTGTATATGTGGTTACTTGCCTGAGAGGTCAGTGCAGACCACTGCACATATGTAACATATATAACATATATAACAATATATAACAATATATAGCATATATAACGTATAATATATATATACATGTTATATATATAATATATGTAATATAATATATATAATATATATATAATATATATAATAGATATATTTATAATATATTTAATATTTATAATATATGCGATATACATGCATTATACAAGTATAATAAATCCTCCTCCTATGCTCCATCCTCAGTAATCTACTGTGCACAGGGTTCTTTATATTATTATTAGTCATTGAAGCGCCATTATGATATAGACTATGTATGTCATTATGTGCGTATGAATTCTACTGGAGTGTCTTAAGTCAGTATTGTATTCACTGGCCGGGGCACTCAAAGGGTTCTGTGTATAAGCAGTAGCCATATATGCCTCTTTGTGTCAGGAACCCGTCTCAGGTGGGTGTCTGTGTGTGTACATGAGTGTCGGTGCGCGTTTGCATCTGTTTGAGGGTGAGTATGTGTGGGTGGGTGTCTACGTGTATCGGTGTATGCGTGTGGGTATGTTAAGATTATGTAAGTGTGTTAGTGTGTGTGCATGTGTATATGTGGGTGTTAGGTAGATGTATGTGCTGTGTATGTTTGTGTATGCATCTATGCAACTATATATGTATGTATATATGTATGTTAGGTATGCATGTTTGTATCGGTGTATGTCTGTTCGCATGTCTGCGCATGCCTGTGGCATGTTGGAGGGGGGGGGGGGGGGGGTGCTGGCTGTATGTGAGGTGTCTCTGTGTGCATGTCTGCGCATGTTGGGGGGGGGGGGGGGTGCTGGCTGTATATGAGGTGTCTCTGTGCGCATGTTTGCGCGTGCCTGTGCGCATGCTGGGGGGGGGGGGGGTGCTGGTTGTATATGAGGTGCCTCTGTGCGCATGTTGGTAGGGGGCTGGGGGGGGGGGGGGGGGGGGGGCTGGCTGTACGCGCCTGCGCAGGGAGATATGCGCCGCTATCATCTGGCAGACTACACAGCAATGACAACCAGAGCGTGAGTAAGATAACAGACGGGTAATGATAAGGGCTTCCCACTACACCCCATCCCCACCACCACCCCACCACCCACCCCACACACAACCAAGCCCCACATGCAGGGCACATCACTGCAAACCACTGTCACCTTGTACCCGGATGCGTTTTGATATATTGGAATTATCTTCTAAATTTGACCAAATATTGGCAGAATGGAATGATGAGTCATGCATGAGTGGTTTCATTAATTGTGGTTAACGATAACTGTTGTGCCTGTTCATTCTGATATATCTTATATATATGGTATTATATGACTATAAAGGGGCGGAGCTGTATTTTCTCTATATTATATTTATTGTGGTATATATATATATGTTTAACCATTTGGCTTTTTCGCCCACGCCTAAGGCGAGCCTATGTGTTAATTTATGTAATTATTTCCATGTAAATTTCCTGGGCCTGCCACGGGCTGCCGCCGCCTCTCGTCCCGTCTGCAGGTAGACCTCCTCCATCGGTGTAATTATCGGGCTAAGGGCAGACAGCCAGAGTATCACAGAAGTATGTTTTTCTCCCTGCCCGCATTTAATATCACCAAAGCAGTTATTTATTATTTCAAATAACTGGCTCTCCTCCCCGCCGTTCGGTGTGAGTTAATATACTTCAATTAATGCAGAACTAAGCAGACACTCCCCGTGTTGCTGCTGCTGTCACTGATAATCAGTCTAAGTTAATGTCTTCTTTTCAGCCAAATATCACTACGTTAAATCTGTTAATATGTCTATTAATATCCCCGCGGAAGGGTGGATCGGCTGCATAAGGCCTATCAGGCATAATGCCCTTAATTACATATAAAACAATCGAATAGTAAGTTGACCATAGCGGTTAATATACAAGAAGACTGGAGAATAGTAAAGAATGCAAGGAACATTCCAATTTACTTTTTAGGAGCTCACAGCTTTATTCTTATGCTACTAGTACAATCCGGTTCTATAATTTCAATGAATGTCCTCGATATGTCCCTTCCCATCATATTTACTTTAATACTCTTCCGAATTCCGACAATAAAAGCCTAAATCTCGTCTAAAACATCAGAGCGTGCATAAACACGTCCGATGGGTCTGAGCCCGAGCGCTCGACCTTTCACCATTGCTAGGAAAGTCACAATTGACGTCTCCTAGCAACGCGTTACAGCAGGGAACCCGGCCCCGCAAATGGTGACAAATGCGGGTCTGTCTCGGCGAGTAGCCCGCATTTCCGAATGCGGGTTAATAGGCCCAAGCCCGCAATTGCCACAGGACAAGTAGTCTCACCCACTTCACATGTATAGACTATATCTATCTCCGATAAACAATTATTTTTAAAGTTGCAGTCTCATGGTTTTGAGTTTCTGTCATTTTCTGAGATATATATAGTTGTATATGATCATGATATATCATGATCATATAAGAAGATTCCATGATATATCATGATCATATTAGAAGATTATATGATATATCATGATCATATAAGAAGATTAGATCAGATGACCTTAACACCACATGAAAGTTTGGTTTAACTCTACCAGAAGTAGCCTGGGGCCGACAATTTTGTTTGGATTAACCGATACTTTGGATTAACCGACTTTGGTTTAACCAACTTTTTTATATGATAAATGGTAGTATTTTGGCGGGCCGCTGAAAAAAGTTTGGATTAACCGATCGTTTGGTTTAATCAAGCTTGGTTTAGCGGGGTTGTACTGTATGCACATATATGTATATATGTATGCCAATGGCAATGAAAATGCAAATAATATGGTAATAATAACGATAATAATAACGCCCATTATAATGACAATAATTATAATAATAATACTGACAATATAATGTCAACAATAACAATAATAATGACAATAATAATGATAATAATTGCATTAATACTGACATTAATAAGAATGATATAAATTTATGTACTCATAATGACAATAATTATAATGATAATAATAATAGTGACAATAATAATAATTGATGAAAATATTGATACTAATACAGCTAATAAGCCTAATCTGGCATGTTCACTGTTCTCCTTCTCTGAACTAACCCCAACCACCAGTAAGCTGGCCACTGCATTTGAAGTGGTGTAAACGGTGTGGGTGTGTGGGTATGGGTGTGTGGGTGTGGGTTTGTGGGGCATTCACACAGGGTTTGCCGCTGACCAGCATATACACGGATGGCTGACTGGAGGTACCCCCCTATTGTGATGTGGTTGTTTGGTTATAGCAACGCAGTAACTAACACAGGGAACCTGGTCCATAACCATTAATTTATGATTAAGCTTGATTGATTGATTGATTGATTGGTGGTTGCTTTATGCCGTGTCGGCAGCATAGGCCATATTCATGGCGAGAAATGTTTGTTTTTTGTTCAAACCATCGCTTTTACATTTAAAAGCAAACAATCAATTATGTGCCAATAGACACTCATTAAATTAGAAAGCTCACAATCATATATTTGTGGTCAAGGGAAACAAATTCCCATAGAAAAGGAAAAGTTTTATTAATAATTGATAGAATCTATTTACTAAACTATATAAGGTGGTACAGTCTAGCTGCCCTCAAAAAGGCTAAAATATGTTTTCCTGTTTTACCTTAGTAAAAAGGTCATGCATACTGTCTGCAGTGTAGAACTGTTGGCGCAGGGCCAAAAAATCAATGCAACTTAGTCAAATGTGTTTGAGTGTCAGCGGGTACTGACACCCAATACATTCAGGGGGAGGTTCCCCCTTGAGCAGAAAAGCATGTGTAAGCCATGAGTGGCCAATATGGCAGCGGCTAAGGACCACTTGGTCCCGCCGACCCCCCGCATGAGTCTGTGGTGGCCTTCCCACAGATGGTTCAATTTTTTAAAGTTTATTAATGTTTTCATCCCACTCATGTTGCCATTTGGATTTTATGTGGGTGGCTATTAGTGGTTTCAGATCAGAGTGAGGGATCAGACACGGTTCAAGATCATAGTTCAGGGCCTTCTTCGCAGCCCGATCAGCTTGTTCGTTTCCTTGTATGGCGGCATGGCCAGACACCCAGCACAGGTGGATGTCATACCCATCCATTGTCAGTTGGTTCATTTTATAAATGACCGTTGCTAGAATAGTGTGATTCGTTTTCAGTCCAGCAACAGCCAGAAGGCAAGAGAACGAATCACTGTATATAACATAGTTAGTGTGGTTGGATACCTCGATACACTCCAACACGAGAAGGAGTGCTCGGGCTTCTGAAGTGAAAATCAAGCTCTGATCGGGCAAACATACGCCAAATCTTTCCCGTCAGCAGACTGCAGCAGCAGCTACCCGGCTTTGGTCTTTCAAACCATCAGTGTATATGGAGAGGTGGTCTGCACACTGGCCTTGAATCTCTGCATGCAGTCCTTGGTACTCGAGTAGATGTGTCCCAGACTTCCTCAGTTCTGTGAGTCGGAGGATAACCGATGGCTTTCTCAACGACCACGGGGGATGTTCTGGGAATTTGGCATCCTCCAACACGTCCAAATTCACGCCCATGGCCATGAGGTTTCATTCGGAGCCTCAGTGGCCAGATGTAATTTGGCCTGGCTTCATACCTGGATTCGTCATCTTGCTCGAATAGACAATTGTGTGCAGGATTGAATGCATTAGTTTTGATCTTGACTACATATTGCATGGCCAGTTTGATTCTCCTGTTGTTAAGTGATGGTTCATTGGATTCGATGTAGAGGCTCTGAACCGGTGAGGTGCAGAAAGCCCCAAGGGCCAGGCACAGTACCTGGTGGTGGATCGTGTCTCGCAGCCAAATATATGATTTCCTTGCGGAACCGTATACTATGCTGCCGTAATCCACTCGTCACCGAACCAAGGTTCTGTACTCGGAGAGCAGAACATCTCTGTCCGCTCCCCACTCTGAGCTGGACAGCACCCTCAGAATATCTAGTACTTTCAGGCATCTTGTTTTCAGGTACTTTATATGAGGCACAAAAGACAGTTTTGCGTCGAGAATGAGGCCTAGAAATTTGGTTTTCTCAACGACTTTAATGGGATCCCCATCCAGGGTCAGCTCCGGTTCCGCATGCATTCTACGCAGCAGGCAGAAGTGCATGCAGACTGTTTTGGTCTTGCAAAATTTGAAACCGTTCAGAACTGACCATCGATGGATCCCATTTATGCTTGGTTGTAGCTGTCTCTCTATGACATTCATGTTAGCACTGCTGTAATATAAAACAAAGTCGTCCACGAAAAGACTACAGGAGACCCCTCTGTACAGCAGCAGCAATACCATTGACCTTAACCCCGAAAAGGGTCACGGCCAGTATGCTGCCTTCAGGTACTCCTAGTTCCTGTGAGTGTAGGCTGGAATAGGTAGTCTTGACATGGACGCGGAAATGCCTGAAGGCTAGAAAGTTCCTGATGAAAATTGGCAGGTTGCCACGAAGGCCAATCGCATGAAGATCCTCCATGATGCCATGCTGCCACATTGTGTCATAGGCTTTTTCAATGTCGAAAAAGACAGCCACAACGTGCTCCTTCTTAAGGAAAGCATCTCTTATGAAGGTCTCCATGAGCACCAAATGGTCGAGGGTACTGTGGCCCCGTCTGAAGCTACATTGAAGGTTGGACAGGTGGTGTCCTGACTCCAGTAGCCAGACGAGGCGGTTGTTTACCATGCGCTCCATGGTTTTACAGATGCAGCTTGTGAGGCCTATGGGACGATAGTTGTTGGCTTCACTCTGGTCTTTACCAGGTTTGGGAATCGGTATTACTGTCGCCTTGCGCCAAGAGGCAGGGACGACACCCGACTCCCAGATGTTGTTGAAAAGTTGAAGCAACAGTCTCAGTGCATGTTCAGGGAGATGTTTAAAAAATTGATAATGAATTTCATCAGGTCCAACTGCTGTGTCATGCGAGCTTTCCAAAGAACACCTCAACTCACCCATACTGAATGGGGAGCTGTAGTGCTCCTCGCCATCGGAGGAAAAGTCCAAGAGCTTTCGCTCTTGGCATTCCTTGACGGCCCGAAAGCCCGGGAGGCAGTTTGCCAAAGACGAGTTTCCAGCAAAGGTGCGAGCCAATTCTTCACTTATTTCGTCGAGTGATGTGAGAATGGTGCCGTTGTGTTTCAAGTGCTGGACTACAGAAGAATCACCTCCCCTTCGTTTGATTCTCCTGATCATTGTCCACACTTTGCCCAACGCCGTGTGCATGGTGATGCTAGAAACAAATTGTCTCCAACACTGCCTCCTCGCTTCTTTGATCGTTCTGCGAGCGCGAGCGTGCAGAATTCTGAAGAGCGCCAGATTTTCAGCAGTCGGTCTCCTGTGGAATTTATGCTGAGCTTTCTGTCGTTCTTTAATAGCCCTCCTACAGCCGTCATCTAACCATGGAGGCGTCAAACGCTGGGGAGTTGCCGAGGTCAACGGAACAGTTTTCTCTGCGATCCATCTCAGCATCTCAGTGAAGGCATCGATGTCACTGATGTCTGGAGTGAACTCCTCACGACATAGGGTCTGGAAGGTGGGCCAGTCGGCTTTACGAAGCCGCCAGTTATGATTAAGCACTAATATTTAAATGTTGTTTTACAAATTAGTTCCCAAACTAAGTATCCTGACACTAACGGGTGATCTTAGTATACATTTTTCCTTTCCTGTGATATGTTCCAATAGTAAAACTAGCCTAAACTCACTGTGCCACAAACATATATGTCATTTCACTACCTAATCTTATATCAAATTCGACCTTGGTAATTGAATCGGGCATCCAATAACCCCCGTAGCCCAAACTCTCCAACCTGATCATATCAGGACCAGACGGGATGGCCGAATGGGTTAGAGCATCCGTCTCCCGTGTTGGTAGATCGTGGGGTCGTGGGGTCGAACCCTGGTCGAGTCAAACCAATGACTTACACATTGATACTTGTCGCTTCCTAGCCTGGCGCTCGGCATTATTAGGATAGGGCAAGGACTGGTTGGCTCAGTGTCAGGATAATGTGACTGAGTGGGATATCAGGTCATGGTGCTGGCGGCCTGGTCTTCCAGTGGGGCAGCACTATAAAGTTGCCATGAGTGTGCACTGTCACAAGTCGGTACCCGTCCTGATATGATTTAGATGTTGTTAGGACGTAAAACAACACCAAACAAACAAACATATAAGAAGATTATATGATATATCATGATCATATACAGAATATTATGTGATATATCATGATCACATACAGAAGATTATATGATATATCATGATCATATACAGAAGATTATGTGATATACCATGATCATATATAGAAGTATAAAACAGATTTTCGCGTTCATGCTGATTTCTTCAATTTCAGTTGAAAATTCAGTGCTGCCACTAAAGTGCCAGGACATCAAGGAAATTCACCTAAAGTCAGATGTCCTCTTTTACACTGTAACTGTTAGTGGCTACTTTCATCCTCTGAGGACATAAAGGACAGACACTAAGATTACAACAACAAAAGAAGATGCTAACTCACTCCCATCCTTTTGCTAGGATGTAAAACCCCAACAAACAAACAGCTAACCCATTTGTCATTTTCTCATGCTTCTGATGAATAAGTGAAGATTCATTCATGAGAATATGCCATCAGTAGATATTTACAGGAATATTATTTTATTCAAAGTGTTGTATTTGGATTGCACTTGGTGACGTCACAGGTGCTGTGTTCGCCTTTATTTGCGATGAAGAGGCGGTTGTTTGTTGTTGTCTCCCTAAGACTGGTCGACAAAGGTGGGTCCTTCATAGACCAACGCCTCCCCAGTTAATTAGAGCCTGATTGGCCGCCACCACTTCCTACCCCTACTGGGGGTAGCTGTGAGGGGGGGAGGGTGGGGGTGGGAGGGGGGGATTGTGAGTGGTTGATAGGGCCCCGTGTGTAATTGTCTGAATAAAGGTGATCCACACACTGCCTGCCACTCGGGGAGATAGTGCTGCTGAGAGGACGATAAGCAAATGTGTGTGTGGATAATGCCGTGTATATATATATATATATATATATATATATATATGTATATATATATATAATATATATATATGTATATATATATATATATATAATAGTTACAATTCAGTGGTACAGTGAGAGAATGTAGGGGAGCTGAGGCATGGGCGGGTAGGTGACGCCACGGATCAGGTCATGAGGAACGAGCAGATGAGCTGATGAGTAGGTGACCAGCCGATGACTTAGTGGCTGGGGGAATAGATGAATCTTCCGGTGTATTATACTCGAATAATGGCTTATACAGCATATATATATATATAACATATATATGCTCTCGACTGCGAGAGACAAGGAATACACTGGGACTTGGACCTCACCTCGGCTTCTGATTGCACAAATTCTCCGGTGGGACCGACACTTTTGTCTACATCCGGTGGAGGCGAGAAGGCCACAGGTGGTGCCACTGGTACACTGTTGGGTCTTACGGAGTATAGCAATAATGATAATAATTCCCTTATGTATCTTTATACTTGCATAATTCGTTATTCATCACATATATGTAACGGTTACTGTGACGGTTGGAGGGATAATTAAATATTTGTGGATAATGCCGTATATAATGATATAACGGATAGTGTGAGAGGATAATGCAGTAGCCCTAAATAATTGTGTATGTGGATGATCCTATCTGTAAATGATCACCCTCGAAACATTATATATATAAGTGAGTAGGATAATGAGCAGGCGAGCGGTGGCGCCACCGTCGGAGCTGAGGCGAATAGGCCTGAGCAGTAGATGAGTAGTCCGAGGCTCAACCACCCGATTACTGATGGGTGGGTGTTAGGAGCGAGTATTGAATTCTGGGTTCTTATACTTGTATCATTCTTATATAGCATATATATATATTATCGCCAACACTTCCTGTAAAATGTATAAAGCTGTCTGAAACACGGCATATTCTCAGTCGGGCTCTACTGTGAGTTATGGTCGTCATCATGCTACTCATCACTTTACGCAATCTTTGCTTATGTGGGTTTCCCGATGGGGCACACTATAAAGTCGCCATGAGTGCGCACTGTCACAAGTCGGTACCCGTCCTGATATGACATTAGATGTTGCTAGTACGTAAAAGAACAACAAACAAACAAATTGCTTATGTGTGAAAAGAGAAAAAAACAACACCAACAAAAACAACTGAAAAGATCACATAGGGGCTCCCTCCTCCCCCCTGAACACACACCCCTCCCCCACCATCTATAGATAACGGGATATTTTCGCTGGTGATTTCCTAATTAGGTACCCATATAATAACCACCCGCCCGCCCCTGACACCAGCACAACGGTGCCCCCATCCCCCATCCCCCATCCCCCCATACCCCATCCCCCATCCATCTCTGCCCCCATTGCCCCATTTTCGCCCCCTCATCGCCCCCCCCCCCCCTTACCGCACCCCCCCCCACCCCCTCACCGCTTCCCACACCATTGCCGACCCTGCCCTGTGAGGCCCAGGCAGGGTCACATGACCCCCCCCCCCCCCCCCCGCCCACCGCCCGTCATATTTACACACGTGACTTGCGGTGTATGAATTATGCGTTTTACAGTCAGTTAGTCACTCACTGATTGGGGTGTTACAGCCTATCAACAGCTGATGTCATCAGGGTAGGTACCAACTTGTGCGACTGGACGGGATATGCGGAAGCTGAATAGATTTATATATCAGTCCGAGCAGCACTAAGAATAGTAAGATGTCAACATGAGTGCGCATTGTCACAAGTCGGCAGCTGTCTATATATGACCTCAGATGCTGCCAGGACGTAAAACCCAAGCAAACAAACTTGTGATTATGCGCACTCATAGATCGCATCATCTTAGTGCTGCTTGAACTGAAATTCTGAAATTCACACACACACATATATATTTATATATATGTATTCTTATATATAATATTTATATGATATATATATATATATTTATTATATAAGATATAAAAACAGGTGAGCCCACTAAATGGCTATAAATAATTGTATTATGTAAGATGCTTATATTGTATACATATATATATCTTGTTGTAGCATAACATTTATAAGAGTGAAGGCATTGGGACATAAGCTTACGCGATAAAAACAAAACAAACCAATTTCTGTGAGTAAGAACTTTTAGCCACAGCTATGTATCTCAGGAAAGTCATCACTGTGACACCAACAGTTAGATGGAATGTGAAAATGATAATAAGTTGTACCTATGTTTATTTATAATTATATAATTAATTGCACACAATGTATATGAGGTGTGTCTGTGCCCATATAGATATAGTATCTACTTAGTCCTATATGTGTGTGGTGTGATCTGTGTGTTGTTAGCTGTATATTGCTGTGAGCTGTGAGATAGAGGGGCGGGACGTAGATCAGGCGGTAGAGTGTCCACCTGTGATTCAGTGTGAAGGTGTGGGTCATCCCATCCGATCGATCCTGCTCAGTGGACCCATTTGCAGTTTGGGATATTTTCCGTTCCAGCCAGTGGTCCACAACTGGTTCCTCAAAGGCTTTGGTATGTGCTGTCCTGTCTGTGGGAAACTGCATATAAAAAAACCCTTGCTGTTTATCGGAAAGAGTAGCCTATGTGGCTGCAGCCGCTTTCTTCTAAAGAAATATGTCAGAATGACCATATGTTTGACTTCCAATAACTGATGATAAAAATCAATGTGTTCTAGAGGTGTCATTAAATAAAACAAGCTTTGTATGGTGTGAGCTGTGTGTTGTATACTCTGTGCTGTGAGTTGTGTGTACTTGTGCTGTGTGCTATGATCCTATAATGCTCTGTTATGTGAGCTGGGTTGTGTACTCTGTGCTGTGAGCTGTCGTCATGTGATGTTGTGTGCTGTGAGTTGTGAGTTGTGTACTTGCGCTGTGAGCTGTCATCCTGTACTGCTGTTTTCTGTCAGCTGTGTCTTGTATGCTCTGTGCTGTGAGTTGTGTGTTGTATACCTGTGCTGTGAGTTGTGTGTTGTATACATGTCCTGTGATCTGTCATCATGTAAGTTGTAATGCTGTGTTCTGTGAACTGTGTCTTGTGTAATCTGTGCTGTGAGTTGTGTGTTGTCTATCTGTGCTGTGAGTTGTGTGTTGTATACTTGTGCTGTGAGCTGTCATCCTGTAATGCTGTCTTCTGTCAGTTGTGTCTTCTGTATCTGTGCTGTGAGCTGTGTGTTTTGTACTTGCACTGTGAGCTGTCATCCTGTAATGCTGTGTTCTGTGAGCTGTGTCTTGTATACTCTGTGATGTGAGCTGTGTCTTGTATACTCTGTGCTGTGAGCTGTGTCTTGTATACTTGCGCTGTGAGCTGTGTCTTGTATACCTGTGCTATGAGCTGCCATCATGTAAGTTGTAACACTGTGTTCTGGGTCATGTGTACTCTGTGCTGTGAGTTGTGTGTTGTGTATCTGTACTGTGAGCTGTGTGTTGTATACTTGCGCTGTGAGCTGTCATCCTGTAATGCTGTCTTCTGTGAGTTGTGTCTTCTGTATCTGTGCTGTGAGCTGTGTGTTTTGTACTTGCACTGTGAGCTGTCATCCTGTAATACTGTGTTCTGTGAGCTGTGTCTTGTATACTCTGTGACGTGAGCTGTGTCTTGTATACTCTGTGCTGTGAGCTTTGTCTTGTATACTTGCGCTGTGAGCTGTGTCTTGTATACCTGTGCTATGAGCTGCCATCATGTAAGTTGTAACGCTGTGTTGTGTGAGCTGTGTCTTGTGTACTCTGTGCTGTGAGTTGTGTGTTGTGGATCTGTGCTGTGAGCTGTGCATTGTATACTTGCGCTGTGAGCTGACATCCTATAATGCTGTCTTCTGTGAGTTGTATCTTGGGTATCTGTGCTGTGAGATGTGTGTTGTATACTTGCGCTGTGAGCTGTCATCCTGTAATGCTGTCTTCTGTGAGCTGTGTCTTGTGTATCTGTGCTGTGAGATGTGTGCTGTATACTTGTGCTGTGAGTTGTGTGTTGTATACTTGCGCTGTGAGCTGTCATCCTGTAATGTTGTCTTCTGTGAGATGTGTCTTGTGTACTCTATGCTGTGAGCTGTCTTGTGTACTCTATGCTGTGAGCTGTGTCTTGTGTACTCTGTGCTGTGAGCTGTGTCTTGCGTACTCTGTGCTGTGTATTGTGTACTCTATGCTGTGAGCTATGTCTTGTGTACTCTGTGCTGTGAGCTGTCTTGTGTATCTGTGCTGTGAGATGTGTGTTATATACTTATGCTGTGAGTTGTGTGTTGTATACTTGCACTGTGAGCTGTCATCCTGTAACATTGTCTTCTGTGAGCTGTGTCTTTCGTACTCTATGCTGTGAGCTGTGTCTTGTGTACACTGTGCTGTGAGCTGTGTATTGTGTACTCTACGCTGTGAGCTATGTCTTGTGTACTCTGTGCTGTGAGCTGTGTTGTGTATCTGTGCTGTGAGTTGTGCGTTGTATACTTGCACTGTGAGCTGTCATCCTGTAACGTTGTGTTCTGTGAGCTGTGACACTGACCTGTGACACTGACAGGTGCAATTACCCCCACGTACCGGCGGCGTGCTAATGCGGCCCTGCAGGTAATTATGGAGATACGCAATGCTGGTAGCCGGCGTCCGGGTATGCACGTGCTGGGAAGCAGTGCCGTCAGGGTGTGTGTGTGTGTGTGTGTGTGTGTGTGTCTGTGTCTGTGTCTGTGTCTGTGTTCTGTGGTGTGTGTGTGGTGTGTGTGTGTGTGTGTGTGTGCCGGTTCAAGGTCACGATGAGAGAGCAGGAATTCATGAGCGAGCGGTGTGCACTCATTTGTTGGTTGTTGGAGTTTTATGTCCTGGAAACATATAAGGTCATATCAGGATGGGTACCGACCCGTGACGGTGTGCACTCAGTTTGTTGGTTGTTGTTTTATATCCTGGCAACATCTAAGGTCATATCAGCACGGGTACCAACCTGTGACGGTGTGCACTCAGTTTGTTGGTTGTTGGAGTTTTACATCCTGGAAACATATAAGGTCATATCAGGACGGGTACCGACCCATGACGGTGTGCACTCAGTTTGTTGGTTGTTGGAGTTTTACATCCTGGCAACATCTAAGGTCATATCAGGACGGGTACCGACTTGTGACAGTGCACACTCATTGCAACTTTATAGTTTTGCCCCGACCCGTGACGGTGTGCACTCAGTTTGTTGGTTGTTGGAGTTTTACATCTTGGCAACATCTAAGGTCATATCAGGATGGGTACCGAGCCATGACGGTGTGCAATCAGTTGGTTGGTTGTTAGAGTTTTACGTCCTGGAAACATATAAGGTCATATCAGGACGGGTACCGACTTGTGACACTCGGTTGATTTGCATCCTGGCAACATCTACGGTCATATCAGGACGGGTACTGACTTGTGACAGTGCACGCTCATTGCAACTTTATAGTGTTTCCCCAATAGGAGACCAGGCCACTGGCACCATGATCTGATATCCCACTCAGTCACATTATCCTGACACTGAGCCAACCTAATGCTGAGTGCTTGGCTAGGAAGCGATGACTATCAATGTTATAAGTCATTGGTTTAACTCGATCGGAAATCGAAATCCCGACCTTCCGCACGGGAAGCCTGCCCTCTACTGATTCGGCCACCGCGCCCAGTGTCCTTCAAGCAGGTACTGACGACTTTAAGCGTTGCTTAGCCATCTGGTCATCTCATTAATTGTCAGGGATGAAATATCTCCGGGATTTCGCGGATTTCCTGGATTTTTCCGGTACCTACTGCAATCGCGCTGCACGATCAACGTATAGGCACTACTAATAATGATATGTTGTTTTACGCTGCAGCACCATCAGCGTATTCTAATATGTAGTGGAGATGTTGCAGCACTATCAGCATATACTACTAATAAAGCTTCAAACGGCGGAGCACTATCAACATATACTACTAATACGTGCTTCAAAGGGTGCAGCACTATCAACATATACTACTAATACGTGCTTCAAATGGCACAGCACTATCAGCATATACTACTAATAAGTGCTTCAAACGGTGCAGCACTATCAACGTACACTACTAATACGTGCTTCAAAGGGTGCAGCACTATCAGCGTATACTACTAATACGTGCTTCAAATGGCACAGCACTATCAGCATATACTACTAATACGTGCTTCAAATGGTGCAGCACTATCAGCGTATACTACTAATACTTGCTTCAAACGGTGCAGCACTATCAGTGTATACTACTAATACGTGCTTCAAACGACGAGGCACTATCAGCGTATACTACTAATACGTGCTTCAAACGGTGCAGCACTATCAGCGTATACTACTAATACTTGCTTCAAACGGTGCAGCACTATCAGCGTATACTACTAATTACTATGTTTCAAAACGGGCGCTATCAGCGTATCACTGAATACGTGGTTCAAACGGTGCGCACCCAGATATACTACTAATACTTGCTTCAAATGGTGCAGCACTATCAGCGTATACTGTTAATACGTGTTTCAAACGGCGCAGCACCATCAGCGTATACTACTAATACGTGCTTCAAACGGCGCAGCTCTATCACTGTATCAGTGTATACCAATATACATGAAACCCGACTTCCGGGAATTTTCCGCCATTCCCTGACAATGCTAAACCTATGGCAGAACATCCGCTTTTTTCCCTGGAAACTACTTTCGTCCCTGCATTATATCACAGCTTTAAAAAATCAGGGATGAAAGATCTCCGCGATTTCGCGGATTTCCGGGATTTTTCCTGTAGCTATAAGTGTATACTAATACGTTGTTCAAACACCCCTGCACTGTAAGTGTATACTAATAATACAGTGTTCAAACGCCACAGCACTATAAGTGTATACTAATATGTTGTTTTACGCTGCAGCACCATCAGCGTATACTAATGTGTGGCGCAGACACGCAGCACTATCAGCGTATACTACTAATACGTGCTTCAAACGTATTTGTATGAAACCTAACTTCCGGGAATTTTCCGCGATTCCCTGACAATGCTAAACCAATGGGAGAATATCAGCATTTCCGCTTTTTTTCCAGAGACCACTTTCATCCATGAAAAATATATAAATATTCGATATATTTTAACTTCAATAATCGAGCGAGAACAGATGTTTTCAACATCCATATAAATAATATTTTGGCTTCATAGTACTGCCCATCCTGGTATACCGTGCCATAAAAGCTATGACTCGATACCCCCACTCAGTCACCTTATCCTAACACTACCCTAGCCAGTCCTTGTCCTATCCTAGTAAAGCTGAGCGGCAGGTTAGGGAACGACAAGTGTCAGTTTTGTCAGTTTTTTGGTTTTTGTTTGACTCGGTCAGGGATCAATCCTACGTTCACGGTATAATTCCCACAAAACACTGCACGGGAAAGTGGACGCTCTAACAACGCCATGTTTCTTTCTTTGGAGGGAAATGGTCGAGCTGTGCAGTCTGGGTGAGGTGGGGGGGGGGGAGGGGAAATGGAATGAGATGTTGTGTGGGTGAATTTGGGAGATGGAAGGGGGGCGGGGAGGGGGAGGGGGCGGGAGGCCCAGCTTGTGTGATGGGACCGATATGGTAATTAGCTCATTCAGTTAATTAACTAATCGATCTTACGATGTGGGAATGTGGGTGTGGGAATGTGGGTGTGGGAAAATGTCCTTGATGGATTCCAGCGGGTTCTGGTAAATATCCGCTTACAAAACTTTTCAATTTTTATTTTTTTAATAAATATTTCAAAAAGTACCTGAAATACAAACAAAATTACCCGGCAAGAATATGTATTATTAATATCGAGCCTTGTGATAAATAATAGTTAATATTAGTGATTACTCATAGACTTGCTGTGAATATGGCCTATGCTGCCAACACGGCGTAAAGCAACCACCAACCAATCAATCGAAAACGGTTACTAATAGTTTAACAAATATGTGGTGATATTAGTTGGAAGGGGAGATAAAATTAATGCTCATTTAGTTACCATATGGTAATTGATATATATTGCACTGTATACTTATATAAATATTCTTTAAGTTTAACATTGTTGTTTGCGTGAACATGTCCTTTCGAATTGCTATTTGTTTTACATTCTAAACATGTACTATATTGTTGCTCTCATACTATGTGAGGGGACGCCACAGCTAATAAAGTCATTGTCATTGTTAATCATTGTCATCATTGTCATTGTCATAGGCTTCAGCAGTAGTAGGCTATATTATATTGACTCACTATATATATTGTCAATCATTGTCATCATTGTCATTGTCATTGTCATAGGCTTCAGCAGTTATGGTCTCTATTATATTGACTAACGATATATATTGTCAATCGTTGTCATCATTGTCATTGTCATAGGCTTCAGCAGTAGTGGGCTCTATTATATTGACTCACTATATATATTGTCAATCGTTGTCATCATCATTGTCATTGGCATACGCTTCATCAGTAGTGGGCTCTATTATATTGACTCACTATATATATTGTCAATCATTGTCATCATTGTCATTGTCATACGCTACAGGAGTATTGGGCTCTATTATATTGACTCACTATATATATTGTCAATCATTGTCATCATTGTCATTGTCATAGTGGGTTCTATATTTAATATTGACTTCTATACTGCAACAATTATTTACTAAATGCACCAGTATTTAAAATGGTTACACATAATCAAATTTAGGTGAATGTTTTGGTCGTGGAAAGTTGATGTTTTCATTGGACTATGCAGCTTTAACGAGTCAACTAACAACTAACATTGTGGCCTGTCTTACCGTTAATCATTATTCTGCTGCGTGATAATAGCATATTAGGATGGGCACAAATTTGTGACAGTGTGCACTCATGGCGAGTTTATAGTGCTGTCCCACTGGGGTCCCGATGTACCCAATATTTACTTAAAGCTGCATAGTCTGATGAAAACATCAAATTTTCAAAACCCAAATAATTATCTAGATTTGATTCTACATATCTAACTTAGATACTGGTGCACTTATTAAACATTAGTCACCACATAGAAAGGTATGCTGGGGCAGTTTAATAGAATCTGTTACTGCAGAAGACTATGGTATCAAACTTTTCGCATGCTTACCAAAATTAATTTAGCATGTTTGCGCTTCAAATATCTAAAGAAGTTAGCCATGTAAAATCAAAGTTATTTCAAACTAAAGTAAGGTAGATTATAGCGAGTAACCTAATATATTTATCTAAAAAAATGACAGAAACTCAAAATTACCGGACTACGCAGCTTTAACATTACTTCTGTGCAGTAATAGTACATTTGAAATATTAATAGCGCCGGTAGCCATTTTGAATATATAGGATCAAATGTTGGTAGGCAAGCGCTTTGGTTTTGACAACTTTATGGGTTCAATCGGATTATGCAACTTTGAGGTCAGGTATTAAAACGCCTGTGAGTCAGTCAACCCTGAGGTCGTTCCCACACACCCACCTACACCCGCACACACCCAGACCTACACCCGCATCCACACCCACACCCACACCAGCACCCACATACACCCACATACACCCACAGACACTGACACTCACTCACACACTCACACTCACACTCACACTCGCACCCGCACCCGCACCCACACCCACACCAGCACCCGCACCCACACCTACACCCACACCCACACCAGCACCCACATACACCCACAGACACTCACACTCACTCACACACTCACACTCACACCCACACCCACACCCGCACCCACACCCGCACCAGCACCCACACCTACACCCGCACCCACAACCACACCTACACCTACACCCACACCAGCAGACACCCGCAGACACTCACACCCGCAGACACTCAAACATACACCCGCAGACACTCACACTGACTCACACACTCACACACACCCGCGCCAACGCGCACACCCCGACCCACACCCTCACCCCTACCCACACACACACCCATACCCCCACACACCCACACCATCACCCATATATACCCAGACGCACACCCACACCCGCACAGACTCAATCACACACATCCACACTCAGATCCACCCACACGCACATACACCCACACCCGCGCACACTCACTGACTCACCCACACACACCACCCACACACCACCCACACACACCACACACACATACCACCCGCACCCACACTCACACTGACACACACACTCACACCCGCACACACAGACACCCACACCAAAATCAACAATGACGCCTACATACACACCCGTATCCCACCCACACCCACACCCTCACCCATATACACCCATACCCTCAACCCCACCCCCACCCACATATCCCCCACCCCACCCCACCTCCACTCCGCCCTCATCCCCCACACACCGCCCTCAGCACCACTTACGTCACGTGACGTGGGATTGGTACTTAATTGCGCCCATAGTTGGCAGTATTGAAGCCCCCGGTGCCACCCACCCCGCCGCCACCCGCACACCACACGCACGTGGCCGCGTATGTGCCCACGTGACCCGGCCCGTGTGCGCACGTGACCCCACGCGGAGGTTGCTGGGAACGGCAGGATCAAGTTGGGTCATTTCTGTTCCAACGGCCGACACAGTAGAGTCTGTCCACACGGCAGGTCAGAGTGAGTGAAAGATACGGGAGAGCGGAGAGTGTGTGTGTGTGGGGGGTGGGGGGGGGGTATTGTTGAAGTTGCATAGTCCGCTATTTATATAAGAGAATTATAGAAAATCAAAACCAACGGACTATGCAGCTTTAATTGGGAGAACATGAAGAGAAGAGAAGTGAGAGAGAGTGTGACTGAGAGCGCGCGAGAGAGAGGATCAGTGGTGAGAGAACTAGACCAACAGAAGAGAAGGGAGAGTGTGTGAGAGAGAGTGAGAGGAACAGTGGGGAGAGAACTAGACCAACAGAAGAGAAGGGTGAGTGTGTGTGTGTGTGAGAGTGAGAAGAACAGTGGGGAGAGAACTAGACCGAGAGAAGAGAAGGGTGAGTGTGTGAGAGACTGAGAGGACAGTGAGGAGAGAAGTAGACCGAGAGAAGAGAAGGGTGAGTGTGTGAGAGAGTGAGAGGAACGGTGGGGAGAGAACTAGACCGAGAGAAGAGAAGGGAGAGTGTGTGAGATAGAGTGAGAGGAACAGTGGGGAGAGAACTAGACCGACAGAAGAGAAGGGAGAGCATGTGAGAGAGTGAGAGAGGACAGTTGGGAGAGAACTAGACCCACAGAAGAGAAGGGAGAGTGTGAGAGAGAGTGAGAGAGAGTGAGAGGAACAGTGGGGAGAGAACTTGACCGACAGAAGAGAAGGGTGAGTGTGAGAGTGTGAGAGAGGAAATTGGGGAGAGAACTAGACAGAAAGAAGAGAAGGGAGAGTGTGTAAGAGAGAGTGAGAGGAACAGTGGGGAGAGAACTAGACCGACCAGAAGAGAAGGGTGTGTGTGGAGGGGGGGGGGGGGGGCTATCTACAGCGTGTGCTCTTCACGCTCCGATTGTTCCCATATTTATTTCTACTTCCGGAAGAATTTCCGGTGAAAACACCCCCCCCCCCCCCCACCTCCAACACCCCCCAAAAAAACTAAAAAAACTTGTTAGGGCTGGTTGGAGTCGAGGTTCGCCGAGTGTAGCAAAGATCATTACCGATATCATTACCGATATCATTACCGATATCATTACCGATATCACAACTCTCGGTGTAGCCGCCGGTTTGTGTGAACCCGGGTGTGGGAGGGGGGTGGGAAGGGGGAGGGGGGCGGGGTTTCAACGTGGAAGCGCCACCACCGGCTACTCCCACTCGCAGAACGAGGCAAGAAGAGACGCGCGCCGGAAGTGACGTCACAGCGCCGCCCGATCGTCGCCCGCCCGCCGCGCGGCAAAATGCACAAATGAGCGACGCGGCGTCAGATCGTCGGCAACTTCCGGTGTCGGTTTACTCCGACAGGGGGCGCTGTGATCGTGCTTGTCGGCGCGTGGGAAAAGTCGGCGGCTGTCGGGGAAGGGTGGAGTTGGAAGTGCGGGTGGTTGGTGGTGGTTGGTGGTTTGGGTGGGGGTGGAGGTGGGGAGGTGGAGGTGGGGAGGCAGTGGAGGTGGGGTGGGTGGGGGTCATTATGTCGGCCGCCTTGTAAACATTTCCGTTTTAATTTTGGTTTTCCACCAGAACTTTCAAAGACAAAAAGGAAAGATTCGCGCACCGCTAGTCCACATACACACACTCACTATATATATAAATAAATAAATAGATATATATATATATATATATATATATATATATAATATATATAATTAGTCATTTTGTAGACCATTTAATTTTGGCGTAGATATGGGTAGCATTTGTGAAATGTGTAAAGTTGTTTTTTAGGTGGGTACCGATTGGTGAGGTGTGGAGGACGGAGTGGGGGGTGGGCTGTCTTCACAGTTCCCCCCTCCCCATCCCCATCCCCTCCCCCCACCCCACCCCCCTCCCTCCTGTTCGTTACCGTTACGGGGGTGTTACGTTATTCATGAAGCTTCAGGCAGTAAGGATAGGGGTGACAGTCGTCCCCTCCTCCCCCCCCCCCCTCCGCTCATCACCCCCTCCCTCCTCATCCTCTCCCTCCCCCTTTTTCCTCCACCTACCTTCGCTCGGCCCCTTCCATGCTCCGCCTCTCTTCTATTTCCCATCTCTCCTCCTCTCCCCTCCCCTCCCCTCCTTCCCCCCCTATCCCCTCCCCTCCCCTCCACTCGCCTCCGCTCGTCCCCTCCCCTAACCTCTCCTCCCCTCCTATCCTCTCCTGTCCGCCCCCGTCCCTTCCTCTCATCTCGTCTCCATTCCCTCCCCTCACTTCCCTCCCATTCCCTCCTCTCCGTTCCTCTCCCCTCCCCATCTCTCACCACCCTCTCACCACTCTTCCCCTCCCCTCCTCTCCCCACCCCTCCCTTCCTCTCCCCTCAGTTCCCTTCTCCCCTCCCTCCCTCCCTCCCTCCCTCCCTCCCTCCCTCCCTCTCATAACCCACTTCCACCCCCTTTCTCACCTTCCTCTCCTCCGCCCTCCCCTACCTTCCTTCCACAATCTCCCCTAACCTCCCCGCTCTCCACCCGTCCCCTGCCAAGTCCCATCCCTTTCCTACATTTCCCCTCTCCTCCTCCCCTCTCCTCCTCCTTTCCTACATTTCCTCTCACACCCCTCCCCCGTCCCCTCCCTCCTCCCTCCCTTCCCCTAACTGTCCCTCACCTCAGCCTCACCCACCCTTACTCCCACCCCTCCCCGTCCCTCCTCCTCCTCCCCTTCCCCTAACTGTCCCTCATCTCAGCCTCACCCACCCTTACTCCCCACCCCTCCCCGTCCCTCCTCTCCTCCCTTCCCCTAACTGTCCCTCATCTCAGCCTCACCCACCCTTATTCCCACCCCTCCCCCGTCCCTCCTCTCCTCCCTTCCCCTAACTGTCCCTTACCTCCTCCTCACCCACACCCTTACTCCCACCCTCCCCGTCCCTCCTCTCCTCCCTTCCCCTAACTGTCCCTCATCTCAGCCTCACCCACCCTTACTCCCACCCCTCCCCGTCCCTCCTCTCCTCCCTTCCCCTAACTGTCCCTCACCTCCTCCTCACCCACCCTTACTCCCACCCCTCCCCCGTCCCTCCTCTCCTCCCTTCCCCTAACTGTCCCTCACCTCCTCCTCACCCACCCCTTACTCCCACCCCTCCCCGTCCCTCCTCTCCTCCCTTCCCCTAACTGTCCCTCATCTCAGCCTCACCCACCCATCCCCGGAGTGTTATAACGAGCCTGCGTTCGGCATACACAGGTACGAACGCCGGGCGGGCTGTGATGCCTATAAAGAGATTGCAGCCTCGTATTCGTCCCAACTCCCCACGGGGCCACCGCCCCTGCGCACGGCGTTTGTCCCCCGCTTGTCTCCCTCACCTTGGCCGGCTCCCCCCCCCCCCCCCAACCTCCCACTCCCCTTTCCCACAATCCCTTGCAAGGCCTACCCCGATAGACCTCCAACCTATGAAACTTGAACGGGTCTCTCCCTCTCTCTCCCTCTCTCTCTCTCTCTCTCCTCTATATGTTGATATATATAGATACATATATAGATATATAAAGGTATGCATAGATATATGTGTAGATATATGTATAAATGTATACATCTATATGTAATATAGATGTATGTAAATATAATCCTGTCAGTTGAAAAAAGCCCGCCAACTGAGACGGTTCCCTTTGTAGCGCACAGAACCAGACAACATTTTTAGCGTACCGGTATTGAAGTTTCTGCGGTATGCCAGTTTGTGAGAGACACATTGCTTCTGCGCATGCGTCAAAATCGAACAGCATCGTCACTAACCTTATAAATTTAATATAATGTTTTTGATAAAGATGTTTTCTATATGTGTACCAAGCGATTTGTTTCTAGGTTGTGTGGTTTTAGAGATATTTCACTTTTTTTGTATTTTCTGTATGAAGATTGCTCACGACCATTGACAATGCCTTGAATTTGACAGTACGTGCAGTGCAAAACATTAGTTTTATTCAAAATTAATAGAAATCAAGAACCCTAACCTTATAAATTTAATATAATCTTTTTGGTAAAGATGTTTTCTATATGTGTGCCAAGCGGTTTGTTTCTAGGTGGTCTAATTTGAGAGATATTTGACTTTTTCTGTATGAAGATTTGCTCACGGCCATTGACAATGCATTTGAATGTATGTGTCCCTCGCAAACTGGCATACCGCGGAAACTGCAACACCGGCAGACGACAATCTCTAACACGAACAGGAACAGCCCGCCGTTTGGCGGGCTGTTACTGTTCGTAACACACGAAGGCAGCGCGTTCTTGCCCGTATGTAAATTAGGCGCGCTGGTGCCCCGTGTGCGTTACCTTGCCGGCTTTAATCACTGTATCAGAGTAATGGACTAGCGGCCCGGTCTCCCGCCGCGGCTTTCATGTGCAAATCGGGTTTTACAGACGAGAGCTGCGGCTCCCCGCGCCGAGCCCCGTTTAATGCATCATTTCCACGGATTAATGAGCAAAAACGTCAGTAGACAAAAACACCACACACGCACGCGCATATGCACACGCGCACACACGCGCGCGCGCATACACAACACTGGAAGGTTTCCCTTTGGTGTTGGTGTCAGTGGGGGTTGGAGTGGGGGTAGGGTGAAGGTTGAAGTCGGTGTGTGTGTGTGGGTGAAGGTGAGGGTTAGAGTGTTGGTGAACTGGGCTATAACAGTATAAGAAGGGGCAGGATGGATCTGGGATGATAGTGGAGGTGGGAGTGAGAGTGTAGGTGGATTGACTTTCCCATCCCCTCCCTTCCCCTCCCATCCTCTCCCTTCTCCTCTCCTCTCCTCTCCTCCATCTCCTCTTCTCTCCCCCTCTCCGCTCCTCTCCTCCATCTCCTCTTCTCTCCCCCTCTCCGCTCCTCTCCTCCCCTCCCCTTTCCCCTCTCCTCTATTCTACTCTCCTCCCCTCCTCTCCCCTCCCCACTCCTCTCCTCTCCTCACCTCCCACCCCCTCCTCCCATCACCTCTCCTCTCCTCCTCCCCTCTCCTCTATTCTCCTCTCTCTCCTCTCCTTTCCTCCCCTCCCCTCCTCTCATCACCTCTCCCCCTCTTCTCTCTTCTCCTCTCCCTCCCTCTCCTCCCCTCCCCTTCTCGCCTCTCCTCTTCTCTTCTCTCCTCTTCTCCCCTCTCCTCTATTCTCCTCTCTCTCCTCTCCTCTCCTCTCTCATCCTCCCTCCCTCTCCTCTCCTCTCCACTCCTCCTCCTCCTCTCCCTCCCCTCCCCTCCCCTCCCCTCCCCTCCCCTCCCCTCCCCTCCCCTCCCATTCTCGCCTCTTCTCTCTTCTTCTCTCCTCTTCTCTCCTCCCCTCTCCTCCCCTCCCGTCCTTCCACCACAATAACCACCACGTACACGTATAGGTGGGTGTAACAAATTTATTCCACCAACAACCGGAAGAACCAGATTCGTGTGGACAGGCACCGGCTCCTCCCACATATATGCTGACATACAGAAGAGAGACACACAAGTAGTTCACGATACGCCCACAAGACGTCGCGCGTCGCAAGCAACTAGAGTTTAGCAGTCCATAGATAGATAGCGAGTCTGGAAGTGGTGCGCACGCGTGCGCTGACGTCACCGCTGGACAAAGAAAGAAAGTCCACGGGCCGCCCCGCGAGGTGGCGCTCCACTATTATTTATGCAAATGAGGCGGAGCAGACGACACAAAGGGCGGGTAATTTGTCGCGATTGTTTGCTCGGCGGGAGGCGCGCCGGAAAGGTCGCACTTGAAAGCGCCGGGCCGGGGGGCAGCGGACCGTGACAAAGCCGCGCGCGGGACGCCGGGAAGGTAAGCGGCAGTCAACGTGCCACGCATGCGCGCGCGTGCCGGGCGCGCGCCCCAGTCACGCATCGGTAGGTAAAGGTGCGCGTGGTGGTGGTAAGGGTTGTGTGGGTGGGTTGGGGTGGAGTTGGGGTGGGGGTGAGGTGCGTGTGGGGTGAGGTGTGTGGGGGTGGGGGCGCAGTGTATGTAGGGGTGGGGGTTCAAAGTGTGTGGGTGGGGGTGTGGGGCATAGTGGAAGGGGTTGGGAGGGGGGTATTGGTCTCGGTGAGGGATAAGTGTACTGGGGTTGAGGTGTGGGGGGGGGGGCGGGGGAGGAAGTGTAGGTGGAGTATATATGGATGGATAGTTGGTTGGTTGTTGGAGCTTTGCGTCCTGGCAACATCTAAGGTCATATAAGGACGGGTAGTATATGTATGTGTATACAGTAAAGCCTCTCTAACCGAACACCTCCACACATCAACCACTCCCCTATATGGATCACTATATTTGGGTCGCAAATGATCGCACATACAATACCATTGTAACGATTTACAAAAACTCCCTAATCCGACCGCCTCCCTAAATGAACCATTTAAAGTATGCCCCGTGGTCGGGCGATTTAGGGAGGTTTTACTGTATGCATATTATTATATGGGTGTGGGTGGGAGTGGGTGGGTTTGAGATGCAGTGTCTGAATGTGGGTGTGGGGGTGAAGTGGTGGTTGGGTGTGGTAGGTGAGTGCGCAGTGTGTGTGTGTGTGTGTGGGCGAAGGTAGTGAGGTGCGTGTCTCAGTGGTGGTGGTGGTGGTGGTGGAGGGGGTGACGATGGAGCGCAGTGTGTGTAGCAAATGCAAATGTCATTTGAAAAGGCTATGAATTTGACAAATATATTTAAATGTCCATTAGGGCAATCTGGTTGATTTCTTTCAAGGCGTTCAAATTAATGTATTGTTTATGCCGCTGAAGGAAACAAGATATGTTTAGCAAAGTATTTAATGGTGTGACATAGTTACTTATACACGATATGTAATCTGATAATGATGATGATGATGATGACGATGGTGATCATGGTGATGGTGACAAGGGCATAGTGATGATGATTATGACCATCGGTGCTCTCCTGCACATTATCCTGATACGGAGCTAACCAGTGATTACCCTATCCTAGTAAGGCTTACGCCAGGCTATGTAGAAACACGTATCAATTATGTAAGTCATTGGCTTAACTCGACCAAGATTCGAACTGCCGACCTTCCACATGGGTAGCCTGCACTCTATCGGTTCAGCCACAGTGCCCGGTGAAGTGTTGCTACCAGGTAAGATAGATGACACATTAAAGAACCATGACCAGACGGGGTGGGCGAATGAGTAGAGCGTCCGTCCCCTGTTTTGGGAGATCAGGATATCCGAACCCATGAGTTTGTGGGTTTGAATCCTGGTTGAGTCAAATCAATGACTTAAAAATTTATACTTGTCGCTTCCTAGCCAGGCATTCTGCATTAATAGGATAGGACAAGGACTGGTTCGCTCAGTGTCAGGATAATGTTACTGAGTGGGATATCAGGTCATGTTGCCAGCGATCTGATTTCCGAGTGTGGCAGCACTATAAAGTCGCTGTGAGTGCGCGCAGTCACAAGTCGGTTCCCGTCCTGATATGACCTTAGATGTGTCTAGGACGTGAAACAATAAACAAACAAATTAAAGAACCACGAAAGCACTCTGTTCTCACTGGACGCATTTCTTCACTTTCTTTCTTTCCTTCTCCCTTTCTGTTTCTTTCTTTCTCTCGTTCCCTCGTTCTCCTTTTCCTTCTCCCGTTCTCTCTTTGTTTATTTCTCTCTTTCCCTCTGTCATTTTTCTCTCTTTTTCTCTCGTTCTCTTTCTCTCTTTTCTATCGTTCTCTTTCTCTCTTCCTTTCTCTCGTTCCCTCGTTCTCTCTTTCTCGTTCTTCTTCACCCTTCTCTCCCTTTCTACATTTCTTTCTCTTAGTCCCTCGTTTTCTCTCTTTATCTGTTTGGTTTTGTATCTATTGTTCTCTCGTTCTCTTTCTTTCTCTTTCCCTCTTTCTCCGTTTTAATTTGTTCTCCCCTCCCCCTCCCATTTTCCCTCTTTATCTATTTGATTCTAATCTAGTTTTCCACCTTTCTCTTTCTTCCTTTCCTTCTCTCGTTCTCTCTCGCTCTCTCCCTTTCTCCCTTTCTTTAAACTTTTTTAAAATTTAATTAATTTATTATATATTTTTCTTTACTCTCCACCCCTCCCATCCTCCACTCCCCCACCCCACCCCCTCCACACACAAACACCGTAGGTAGACGACCCCTCTGCCCCTCCTGCCTCAGCATAGGTCCAATATCAGCGCATTCGTGGAACCTGTGGTAATTGATTCATGCGCCAGGGCTGGCAGGCCGGTAAATGATTAATAACATTACAGCCCGCCTGGACAGGTGACAGATCTGCCACCGGCCGGTGTTGCAGTTTCAGCGGCACACCAGTTTGCGAGGGACACATCGGTTCTGCGCATGCGTCAAAATCGAACAGCATCGTCACTAACCTTATAAATTTAATATAATGTTTTTGGTAAAGATGTTTTCTATATGTGTACCAAGCGATTTGTTTCTAGGTGGTGTGGTTTTAGAGATATTTCACTTTTGCTGTATTTTTTGTATGAAGATTGCTCACGACCATTGACAATGCCTTGAGTTTGACAGTACGCGCAGTGCAAAACATTAGTTTTATTCAAAATTAATAGAAATCCAGAACCCTACCCTTATCAATTTAATATAATCTTTTTGGTACACATGTTTTCTATATGTGTACCAAGGGATTTGTTTCTAGGTGGTGTGGTTGTCGAGATATTTCACTTCTTCTGTATGAAGATTTGCTCACGGCCATTGACAATGCATTTGAATGGATGTGTCCCTCGCAAACTGGTGTGCCGCGGAAACTGCAACACCGGCACGGCTGCCACTTGTAGTCTGGGGTCGTGATTGTGCGCAGTCAAACAAAATGGCACACTTGTGCGCATGCGCGACTCCTGAATGTGGAAAAGTCCCGACCCACAACAGAGTTTTACATCCTGGCAACATCTAAGGTCATATCAGGACGGGTACCGACTTGTGACTGTGTGCATTCATTGCGACTTTATAGTGCTGCCCCATTGGAAGACCAGACCACCAGCACCATGACCTGATATCCGACTCAGTCAGATTATCCTGACACTGAGCCAGCCAGTCTTTTCCCTATCCTAATAATGCCGAGCGCCTAACTAGGAAGCGACAAGTATCAATTTTTAAGTCATTTGTTTGACTTGATCGGGGTTCGCACCAATGAACCCATGGATTCGGATCCCCCTATCTCCCAAAACAGGAGACGGATGCTCAACTCATTTGGCCACCCCATCTGGTAAGGATTCGCGCTCTTCTGACATTCCTATTATGGTTACTCTGTGCTATAATGCTGTTATATTTAAAATCTAAATCGGTATCAGTGTAAAGAGCAATGATAATTGATATGTTATCTTCTCTATTTAACAAATGAAAATGAATAGATGGATGTAGGTGTGTGTGTGTATGTGTGTGTGTGTCCGTGTGGTGGGGTGGTGCTGGGGGCGGGTAATTGAAACGCAAAGTCCAACCCCCAACCCCCAACCCCCATATAAACACACTTAGTCTTTTACTAAAATTGTAATAACAATGTATGCTAGTTTTTAAATTTTATTTTTAAACGTGGTTTCTTTGTGCGTTTTTTAATTTCTGTTCTTAATAATAAAAATGGACTTCAACTACAATGGATTCTCTCTAATGACAATGACATCCTTATTCATATTTAAATCCTTGGTTATAATCTATGTTATTTAATTTTTCTAAATGCCCCATCTACCTCACCACCACACCCCTACCAAGCCGTCCATCCTTGCCACCACCCCCCCTTATTAGTGTCATCGGGGGAGGACTGGGGTGCGAGGAGTGTGTGTGGGCGGGGGGGCACCCATCCAGGGGCCCAACACAATGGCTAATTGGTTGGAGCATAAACCATGGGGTGGTAGGTTCAACTCCGCCTCCATCATGTGTCTGATATAGTAGGGGCAGGTGGGAGGATTCCCATGCTTAGTTTTAACTAGTATAACTTTTTATAAGGATCTAGTCAACATTTATTTTAACTAATATAGCTTTTTATAAGGATCTAATCAACATTTATCTTAACTAATATAACTTTTTATAAGGATCTAATCAACATTTATTTTGATTAGGATCTAATCAACATTTATTTGAACTAATATAACTTTTTATAAGGATGTAATCAACATTTATTTTAACTAATATACTTTTTTATAAGGATCTAATCAACATTTATTTTAACTAATATACCTTTTTATAAGGATCTAATCAACATTTATTTGAACTAATATACCTTTTTATAAGGATCTAATCAACATTTATTTGAACTAATATACCTTTTTATAAGGATCTAATCAACATTTATTTGAACTAATATACCTTTTTATAAGGATCTAATCAACATTTATCTTAACTAATATAACTTTTTATAAGGATCTAATCAACATTTATTTGAACTAATATACCTTTTTATAAGGATCTAATCAACATTTATCTTAACTAATATAACTTTTTATAAGGATCTAATCAACATTTATTTTAACTAATATACCTTTTTATAAGGATCTAATCAACATTTATCTTAACTAAGATAACTTTTTATAAGGATCTAATCAACATTTACTTGAACTAATATACCTTTTTATAAGCATCTAATCAACATTTATTTTAACTAATATACCTTTTTATAAGCATCTAATCAACATTTATTTTAACTAATATACCTTTTTATAAGCATCTAATCAACATTTATTTTAACTAATATAACTTTTTATAAGGATCTAATCAACATTTATTTTAACTAATATACCTTTTTCTAAGCATCTAATCAACATTTATTTTAACTAATATACCTTTTTATAAGGATCTAATCAACATTTATTTTAACTAATATACCTTTTTATAAGGATCTAATCAACATTTATTTTAACTAATATATCTTTTTTTAAGGATCTAATCAACATTTATTTTAACTAATATATCTTTTTATAAGGATCTAATCCATATTTATTCGTCTTTTATATTCAATATGCCTTATTTGTGTTTACATTGATTGGGGTTCCATTGTCCGATTGTTTTGAGTCTCACTTAAAAAAAAAAGATATATATATATACGTAGATTTTTATAATTTACCTTATTTTAGTTTGAAACAACTTTGATTATAAACGGCGAACTTTCCTGCAGAAATTTAAAGAGAAAACATGACAAATTAATGTCGGTGTGCTCGTTGAAATTCTGGACTATTTTTTGCTATATAGAAGGGCACACCCAAGTCAATTTAATAGGGCCCGTTATGGCTGAAGTCTATAGGGGTCGGGGTTTTGACAAGCACGCCCGCATTAATTTATCATGTTTACACTTTAAACATCGTCTAAGTTAGTCATTTAAAATAAAAGTTACTTCACACTAAAGAATGGTAGATTATGACCACCATCTATTATATCTATATCAGAAAATGTCAGAATCGCAAGAAAACATCGGACCCTCGGCTCAATGACTTACAAAATGTACACTTGTCGCTTCCTAGCCAGGCACATGGCATTATTGGGAGAGGACAAGGACTGGTTGGCTTGGTGTCAGGATAATATGACTGAGTGGGATATCAGGCCATGGTGTTGGTGGCCTGGTATCCATGAGTGAACACTGTCACAAGTCGGTACCCGTCCTGATATGACCTTAGATGTTGCCAGGATGTAAAGCTCCAGCAGCCAACCAACCAACCCTCGGCTCATGTGCTGCTAACGTTGACATGAGAGTAAATTTAAATAAACTCCAATAGGAAGGGGTAGGTGGGTGGCAAATTATTGGAGCAGTATGAAGCTAAGATTCCTTATGCGCGGTATGCGGCATGCAAATGTGGTAAAAAATCGAAAAGCGTGTAATTGAATAGTGGTGCTTCCATACGTAAGAATGCGAATACAAATGCTAATGCGAATGCGGCAAATGGATCGACCCATGGACCGATTGGTGCGAATGCGAATGCGAATGCGAATGCGAATACGAATACTGCTGCGTTTGCCATAGAAAACAATACTAACTTTGATCTTCCTTTACAAATTTGGAGGAAAAACCCCCCAAAATGTTATGGGCAACTTTTTTGGTGTGTTTATTTGTTTAACCATCCCCCAGCACAAAAAGTAAACATCGGCTATTGGGGGTTGGCATATATCTATGCCGCATATACCACATTCGCATTCACATGCCGCGTGCCGCATACCGCAGATAAGGAATCTTAGCTTTAGACTGTTGTGCTAGATTGTGCAGCAATGGGTAGACCTCTCTGTATGTGGACAATATGTCTTTTGCGAATTTGTACTACGGAAGGAACCTGGCATGTTTACATACCGGACGGGATGGCCGAATGAGTTAGAGCGTCCGTCTCCCATTTTGGTAGATCATGGGTTCGTGGGTTCGAATCCTGGTCGAGTGAAACCAATGACATAAATATTTATGCTTGTCGCTTCCTAGCCTGGTGCTCGGCATTATTAGGAGAGGGCAAGGAGCAGTGGAATGAGGAAGACCAATTGAAATTTCCCCTGCTTAAACAACTAAGGTACCCCCGAAAAAGTATGGTGAGCGTCGCTTCACCATAGCATCTGTGCTTTCAAGATCTGGTCACATGATTGTAACGCTTATTGCTTCCGTGAATATTCGCTAGATCAGAGCTAAATATTTGTCTCTTAGCAAAGCCAGCTGGGTTATTATTATTGCCTTTCATTTGTCTCGACTGCAAATTCTAATTAAATTCTGCTGGCAAAAATTGTCTACATGAGATAAAATACAACTTCCGGAATGTGTGCAGTAGTGAGTAATTCTAAACAGTGCTTCAAGTGCACCCTTCTTTCATGACCAGACCCTGACTAGTTAGTGGCCGGGGCCACACCACGTTTGTGGTCTCGGAAGTGGCGTATTGTGATTGGGCCGTGTTGGCCGTCGCGTGCCACGCCGTCTAGCGGCCAGCGGTAAAGGTGTACGTTGAGTAGTGCATTGAGAGTGGCGTGTGTGTAGGGTGTGTGGCTGGGGGGGGGGGGCGTGGGGGGTATGCGTGAGTAGTAGTACATGGTGAGTGGCGTGTGTGTAATATCCCTGTCACACTACGACGTAACGAGCCAACGTGAGCCTAACGTGGTAATTTTTCGTCATTACGTTGGGTTACGTTATGATGACGTCAGAATGACGTTAGAATGACGTCGAGCTACGTCACATTACGTCGTGTTACGTCGAGTTACGTCAAGGTTTTGGACATGTTCAAAACTTTCGACGTAGATCGAACGTAAGGGTTTACGTTCGCCATACGTTCTGTTGACGTTCAGTGAACGTCAATGATGTTAAACGGACGTTATTCCAACGCTGCTCACTATGTTCAACTACGTTCCACTACGTTGACCCACATTAAACCGAGTGCAAATGGCCACGTGGCGTAATGGGAACGTCAGGAGAACGTCAGGAGAACGTCAGGAGAACATGCATTCAACGTATGTTCAACGTCTCATGACGTATCTAACGTCACGTAACGTTCTTCTGGCGATGGAATAACGTTCCGTGAGCGTTGTCCTCTCTCGTTGAATGACGGTATCACTACGCTTTACCGACGTTACGCTCTCGTCCACTACGCTGCATCCACGTTCAACTTGTGCCCAAATTTGCATACTACGCCCAGAAGTTCAACATTCTTCACATTCTCCCTACGCTGACGTCATTATGTCGTAGTGTGACAGGGCCATAAGGTGTGGGTGTATGGGGTGGGAATGGGGTGTGGATGTGTGGGTGGGTGTGTGGTTGTGGGTGGATTTCGGTGGGAATATGTGTGGGTGTTTCAGACCTGTGCACCGGATTTGTTCCGGATTGCAAGGGTAAATACGGAAATACGGTTTCTTGGCCTTTATTCCGGAAATTGGTGTATTTTTTATCCCACTAAAGGTTACTCATCGCGTCTGTACAAATACTGAAAGTAATACTGAAAATCACTTTCAGAATACTGATAGTGTTGTTCCCGGGTGCTTAGGTCCGTAATAGGCTTGTGGTTTTGTGTTTATTTTTCATTGTAAATGTGTTAGTGAAAGTCATTCAAGTATACGGAAAATAGCTTTGACAATACGGAAAGCTGCGAGATCGGGTGCACACGTCTGGTGTAGGTGTGAGTGTGTGGGTGTAGGGTGTAGGGTGTAGGTGTGGGTGTGGGTGGGTGTGAGTGGGTGGGTGTCGATGTGGGTGGCGTGTGGGATGGGTGGGGGGCTTTCGGTGTGTGGGGAAGGGTGGGTGTAGGTGTAAGTATGTAGGTTGTGTGCGTAGGTGTGGATGTGGGTGTTGGTGGGTGTGTGAGTGGGCGGGGAGTGGCTGTGTGGGGTGGGTGGGTGTGGGTGGGTGTGGGTGGGTGTGGGTTTGAGTCGGTGTGGGTGTGCGTGGGTGTTGGTGGGTATGTGGGTGTGTGTGTATGAGTGTGCTGGAGGCGCCTAGGAGGTGTTGGAGCATTAGACACAGGAGGACCAGGTACAGGATGCGCCCTCCTGCCGCGTCTCACCTCAACCTTCTCCCCGAAAACACACACACACACACTCAAACACACACTCACACACACACTCACACACACGTTATATACACGTATCATGCTACTCCTAGTAGTAGGCAGTGATTGTGTGATATGGGTCTGGCAGCCCGAGTATATGGCTATTACCCCCTATAGGATGGTCATGTAGGTGGGGCAGGTTGGAAAAATGATAACCGCAGTCACTCACAGTTCCGGTGTGACTGCTAGCATTCTACTATACACTCACACACCATGCACTCACACACCATGCACTCACACACCATGCACTCTGACACCATTCACTCACACACCATCACTCACACCATCACTCGCACACCATGCACTCACACACCATTCACTCACACACCATGCACTCATACACCCTGCACCCATACACCATGCACTCACACACCATGCACTCACACACCATTCACTCAACACCATGCACTCATACACCCTGCACTCATACACCCTGCACTCATACACCATGCCCTCACACACCATTCACTCACAAACCATGCACTCTGACACCATGCACTCATATACCCGGCACTCACACACCATGCACTCAAACATCATTCACTCACACACCATGCACTGATACACCATGCACTCACACACCATGCACTCACACACCATGCACTCACACATCATTCACTCACATACCATGCCCTCACACACCATGCACTCATACATCATTCACTCACACATCATTCACTCACCCACCATGCCCTCATACACCAGGCACTCACACACCATCACTCACACAATATGCACTCAGACACCATGCACTCACACACCATACACTGACACACCATGCACTCACACACCATCACTCACACACCATGCACTCTGACACCATGCACTCATATACCCGGCACTCACACACCATGCACTCAAACATCATTCACTCACACACCATGCACTGTTACACCATGCACCCACACACCATGCACTCACACACCATGCACTCACACATCATTCACTCACATACCATGCCCTCACACACCATGCACTCATACATCATTCACTCACACATCATTCACTCACCCACCATGCCCTCATACACCAGGCACTCACATACCATCACTCACACAATATGCACTCAGACACCATGCACTCACACACCATACACTGACACACCATGCACTCACACACCATCACTCACACACCATGCACTCACACACCAGGCACTCACACATCTTCACTCACACACCAGGCACTCATACACCATGTACTCACACACCATGCACTCACACACCATGCACTCACACCATGCATTCACACACAATTCAATGTCACGCACTCGTCCTGCTTCCATCTACACACATCCCACCGCACACCTCCCACCACACACCGCACACCTCCCACCACACACACCTCCCTCCCTACACACGCCTACCATACAACTTTGAACCCTACACACCTCCCACCACACATCATAGACACCTCCCACCACACACCTCCACACACCATACACTTGACCTACACACCTCCCACACACATAGACACCTCCCACCACACCTCCACCACACACCATAGACACTCCACCACACACACCTCCCTCCCTACACACGCCTACCATACAACTTTGAACCCTACACACCTCCCACCACACATCATAGACACCTCCCACCACACACACCTCCACCACACACCATAGACACCTCCCACCACACACACCTCCCTCCCTACACACGCCTACATACAACTTGAACCTACACACCTCACCACACATCATAGACACCTCCACCGCACACACCTCCACCACACACCATAGACACCTCCCACCACACACACTCCCTCCCACACAGCCTACCATACACTGACCCTACACACTCCACCACACACATAGACACCTCCCACCACCTCACCACACCATAGACACCTCCACCACACAACCTCCCTCCTACACGCCTACCATACAACTTTGAACCCTACACACCTCCCACCACACATCATAGACACCTCCCACCACACACACCTCCACCACACATCATAGACACCTCCCACCACACACACCTCCCTCCCTACACACGCCTACCATACAACTTTGAACCCTACACACCTCCCACCAAACATCATAGACACCTCCCACCACACACACCTCCACCACACACCATAGACACCTCCCACCACACACATCTCCCTCCCGACACACGCCTACCATACAACTTTGAACCCTACACACCTCCCACCACACATCATAGACACCTCCCACCACACACACCTCCACCACACACCATAGACACGTCCCACCACACACACCTCCCTCCCTACACACGCGTACCATACAACTTTGAACCCTACACACCTCCCACCACACATCATAGACACCTCCCACCACACACACCTCCACCACACACCATAGACACCTCCCACCACACACACCTCCCTCCCTACACACGCCTACCATACAACTTTGAACCCTACACACCTCCCACCACACATCATAGACACCTCCACACACACACCTCCACCACACACCATAGACACCTCCCACCACACACATCTCCCTCCCGACACACGCCTACCATACAACTTTGAACCCTACACACCTCCCACCACACACCATAGACACCTCCCACCACACACACCTCCCTCCCTACACACCTCCCACTACACACACCTCCCACCACACACACACACACCTCCCACTACCCACACCTCCCTGCTCCAGACTGTGGTCGCGCCATGCTCCTCCCGCCCCCACATTCTGTGCCTGCTCGCCCACTACCCTCCCCGCCCCCTTAACACACCCGCCTCCTATAGACACCGCCTACCTGCGCGCCCTCTCACGGCGCACCTTGACAACAGTCCTCCACGGGAGACCCTTGGTGGCACTCGGAGACTTGCGCCCTGCCTCCCTCACCAGATATTTATCCACCGTGCTGCATCTGGCGTGGTGGCTGAATCAGTAGAGCGCAGGCCTCCCATGCGGGAGATCAGGAGGATAATTCCCGGTCCAGTCAAACCAATGACTTACAACAATTGATTCTTGTCGCTGCCTAGCTTTATGTTTGGCATTAATAGGATAGGGCAAGGACTGGTTAGCTCAGTGTCAGGATAATGTGACGGAGGGGGATATTGGGTCATGGTGCTAGTGGCTTGATTTCCCAGTGAGGCAGCACTATAAAGTTGCTATGAGTGTGCACTGGCACAAATCGGTACCCATCCTGGTATGACCTTAGATGTTGCCAGGACGTAAAACTCCAACAACCTACCAACCTCCAAAGATGCATACTTACACACATACATGTATATTATGTACACATGCATACGTACACACATACGTACATACATACATACATACATACATACATATATACATACATACATACATACATACATACATACATACACACACATACACACACATACACACACATACATACATACATACATACATACATACATACATACATACATACATACATACATACATACATACATCCACCAGGACTGTCCCTGAATGTAAGTGTGTGAACTGATACCGTTGTGACGGCCGGTGTAGTAAGTTCAAAACACTACCCCACAAAAACACTATGTAGTCTTTTCAACCTAGGTTCAAAACATTACAGTATTGTTTTCAACCGAGTTGAAGGGAGGTTCAAAACACTACTGTGGTCACGCTGAAAACACTATCATTAAGTTCAAAACACTATCTTTAAGTTCAAAACACTACTCTAATTGCTTTAATACAATTGCTGCATATTCATTATCATTTGTAGTAGGTCGGGGCAGTATGCAGTAGGGTGGGGCATAATGCAGTAGGGTGGGGCAGTATGCAGTAGGGTGGGGAAGTATGCAGTAGTGAGGGGCTGTATGCAGTGAGGTGGGGCAGAATGCAGTAGGGTGGGACAGTGATGCATATACTACTAATATGTGCAGTACCATCAGCATATACTAATCCGTGCTAAAATTGGCGCAGCACCATCAGCATATAGTAATACGTGGTGCAGATGCCGTAGTGCTATCAGCGTATACTACTAGTATGTGTGTCCTGATATGACCTTAGATGTTGGCAGGATGTAAAACTCCCAATAACCAAACCAATTAGTACGTGCTTCAAACGCCACAGCATGGTCAGTGTATACCACTATGTATCAGTAGGTTACATTTTGCGGCATTACAGCCCCATGTTATGATAGTGTTTTGAACTTGGGTCGTGTTTTGGATGCGGGTACTGGTAGTGTTTTGAACTTAACAGTAGTGTTTTGAACGTAAGTTAAGTTCAAAACACCACCGTAGTGTTTTGAACTTAGGTTCAAAACACTACCATAGTGTTTTTAAAGGGGTAGTGTTTTGAATGTCCTATACCGGCAGTGTTTGTCTTCAGCTGGGTACTGACCAGTGACAACTCGGCACCGCTCTACAGGTGTTTGGGGTGTGTTATTTCACTGGGCAGGCACAATGCCTGTATCTCCTGGGTTCGGTACCAGGCCGAGTCAAACCAGGGAGTTACATAATTGGTATTTGTCATTACATCACCGGGCTGAGTCAAACCAGAGAGTTACATAATTGGTACTTGTTGCTACGTCACCGGGCCGGTTCAAACCAGGGCGTTACATAATTGGTATTTGTCGCAACGTCACTGGGCCGAGTCAAACAAGGGGAGGTACATAATTGGTATTTGTCGCTACGTCATCAGGCCGAATCAAACCAGGGAGTTGCATAATTGGTAGTTGTCACTACATCACCAGGTCGAGTGAAATCAGGGAGTTACATAATTGGTATTTGTCGCTATGTCACCGCGTTCTCTGCATTATTATGATAGGGGAAGGATTGATTGGTTTGGTGTCAGGATAATGTGACTGAGTGGGATATTGAGTAATGTTGCTTTGTGCTATTATGTGCAATATTGATCATGTTTTATTTGATATAGCAACTGATATATATATATATATATATCATATGATATAGATTATATTTATAAATATATATATATTTATTTATAAATATATTTGGCGCTGAATCAACACAGCCCTGTAGGAGAGTAGTGGAGTGGACCATCACACCCACAGGCTGCGCCAGTGTTGTATTAACCTGCACATATCGTAACCCAGAAAAGTTGTGCATCGAGTGAAGGGTATTGGCAAATAATAGGGCAGATGGGGATTGCGCCTTGTTGTTATGATCACATAACACATTGTATACCACATATCTTCCCGTGGTCGGGTAGCAAATCCAGTGGGTGGGGCGGTGGGGGTGTGTGGGGGCGGTGCTGGAGGGGGGAGGGTTGGCCGGTAGGCGGCGTTGGGGGACATGACAGACAATTTATTTGTCTTTTGTCGCTGGTGGCCGGCCCAGGTGAGGCCCTCTTCCCCTGACAGGTGCCGCTGGGCGCCACCAGGGAGCGCCACCAGGGGGCGCCACTAGGAGCGCAGAGGAGGAGGCTCTCCTCGTTGTACCAACTAAGCACCGACTGACTGGCTCAACTAACTAACTAACTAACGTCAAGATGGCGGCTGGGTGGAGGCGGAGAGGGTGCGTTGGTGAGGGTCGTGGGGGTGGTGGTTGGGGTAAGGGTGGGGGTTCTAACGGCATACAGGCAACGTGGAAGATCTGTACTGAGATGCTTTCTATTCAGTGAGAGCAAATCGCAGTCAATTTTATTAACAAAATCACCGTTGGAGTGTTAGTTAGAGGGGGCCTTGACAGGTCCATTGTGCGCGTGCCCAACACTCGGTGTCCAGGCTCCCGCACCTCCAGCACCACCATTAACAGCACCACCACCACCACCACCACTAACAGCACCACCACCATTAACAGCACCACTAGCACCACCATTAACATCACCACCACTAACAGCAGCACCACTAACAGCACCACCATTAACAGCACCAACACCACCACTAAGAGCACCACCACTAAGAGCACCACCACTAACACCACCACCACTAACACCACCACCACCAACATTAGCACCACCACCACCGTCAGCACCACCAGCATCACCACCACCACCACCACCACTACCAGCACAACTACAACTACAACCACTACCACCACCACCATCAGCACCAATAGCATCACCACCACCACCAGCATCACCAGCATCACCACAAGCACAACTACCACTACCAGTGCCACCACCACCACTACCAGTAGTATCACCACCAGCACCAGCACCACCAGCAGCACCAGCATCAGCACCACCACTAACAGCACCACCAGCACCACCAACACAACCACCACCAGCGCCACCACCATCACCACCACCATCAGCACCACCAGCATCACCACCATGAGCATCACCACCACCTACACCACCAGCATTAGCACCACCACCACCACCAGCACCACCAGCATCATCACCACCACCAGCAGCACCACTATGAGCATCACTATCACCACCACCAGCATTAGCACCACCAGCACCATAGCCACCAGCACCAGCACCACCAACACCATAGCCACCACCAGCAACACCATCACCAGCATCACCACCAGCACCAGCACCAGCATCACCAACACCACCAGTAGCACCACCAGTAGCACCAGCAGCAGCACCCCTACCACCACCGCCACCACCACCGCCACCACCACCACAATACCACCACCACAACAACAACAGCAGCAGCACCACCACCACCACCACTATCACCCCTAGTACCATCAACACCACAACTATGACCACCACCACCACCACCACCCACTCACTCCCACCACCACCTTCCCTACTGACCAACCCTTACAACCCACTATTCTTCCACACTCCCTTTCCAAGAATTAAATTTCTCTACATTCGCACCGATTAGATACCAAAACCCCCGAAAATAAACCAGCATCACCAAAACCTCTATAAATGTCACCCTAGTTGTTTGAACATCTGAGGCGGCTTCCCCAATTAGTTCTAACACTCACAGAGTGATATGCCACATTTTCATGTCCATTCATGAACATGAATTTACGGGAAAGGGTTCGAATTGGGGAGGGGGGAGGAGTTATTTATTTTCGGGGGGTGAGGAGGTGTGGGGTAGTGCCCGTGCGAATGAAGCTGAGGCGTTTGGAGTTAAGGCTTTCAGTGATCAGGGGTCATTTTACTATCAGTTTTACCAGCAAATTACACAAAAAGATCAATTACCGCCTAAGACACGACAAGTTATAAATAGACCAGTGCACATTAACAGACCCGTCCTGATATGACCTTAGATGTTGCCAGGATGTAAAACTCCAACAACCAACCAACCACTAAGAGACATGTTTCATTAACATACCTGTTCTGATATGACCTTAGATGTTGCCAGGACGGAAAACTCCAACAACCAACCAGCCACTAACAGTCATGTTGGATCTTCCTAAAATAAAATGGATGTGGATATTGTCAGTGCGGTGTATTAGGTCACGTGACATAAGTGGCTGATTGCATTATAATGTTTTTTAAACAAATAATATGATCAATGACACTATTCAGTTACTACTTTTGTGGGCACGTTTTATACCATGACATTCACAATCACATTTAGTGGAAATGTCGCACATCTTTGTGAATTGGGAGCGGGACGTAGGTCAGGAGGTAGAGTGTCCACCTGTGAAGGTATGGGTCATCTGATCGATCCTGCTCAGTGGACACATTTGCAGTTTGGGCTATTTTCCGTTCCAACCAGTGGTCCACAACTGGTTCATCAAAGGCTGTGCTATGTGCTGTCCTGTCTGTGAGAAAGTGCATATAAAAGACCCCTTGTTGCTTATCGGAAAGAGACAAAGAAATATGTCAGAATGACCATATGTTTGACGTCCAATAGCTGTTGATTAAAAATCAATGTGCTCTAGAGGTGTCGTTAAATAAAACAAACTTCCTTTGTGAATTTCACTGAAATCAGATGACATTTATTAACAGTGGATAACATGTGCATTAACAGCAGACGACATTTGTTAGTGCCAAACGATGCTGCCTTGATTAGCACCGAATCTGTTTGCAGTAATCAGCAGGCATTGAGAGCAAAATGATGTCTTTGTGAGTCGCCATAAAACAGACGACAGTCATTGCATCAGAGCAGACAACATTTTGGAAAATCCTACGACATTCGGGAGAAATGTCAACGACACAAGAAATGTTAGTTGCTGGAGGGCTAGTATGGAGTGTTATTTAGTAAAACAGTCCGAATTCAGTGAATTTCAGTGAAAGCAGACAACATTTATTAGAGCAGACATTGACTAGAGCAGACGACAACGGCGAATGTGTTAATAAGACGCCGATCCTCTGGAGTAGGGCTTTACGCAGCCGTCACCTGGAGACGGTGCTGGCAGCACGAGCAAGAGGGGGGGGGGGTCTTACACCTGGGACGTGGGAACACCTGGAGGAGCGCCTTATAAGGTGCAGTCAAGGACATGGAGCAGGTCCGTTACCATGGTAACTGTAGGTAGGTGTGGGGAAATGGAGGGGAGACGGGTAGTGGTGTGTGTGAGGGGGTTGAGGATGGGGGGTTTGAGAAGGTGTGTGGAGGGGGGGGCTGGAGAGGGGGGATGGGGAGGGGTTGGATAGAGGGTGGGGTTGGATTAATGGAGGGATGGGTAGAGGAATTTAAGAGGAGAGAATGGGCGGAGACAGGAGGGATGGGGAATGTCAGGGGAGAGAAAGGGCGGAGAGGATGAAGAGGGGTGTAAGAGGAGAGAAAGGGCGGGGAGAGGAGGAAGGAGGAAGGGAATGTAACATGAGAGAAAGGGCGGAGAGGGGAAGGAGAAGTAAGAGGAGAGAAAGGGCGGAGAGGGGGAAAGGGGGAAGGGAAAGTAAGTGGAGAGAAAGGGCGGAGAGGGGAAGGGAAAGTAAGAGGAGAGAAAGGGCGGAGAGAGGGAAAGGGGAAGGGAAAGTACGTGGAGAGAAAGGGCGGGGAGAGGAGCAAGAGGGGAGGGAATAAAAGAGGAGAGAAAGGGCGGAGAGGGGAAAGAAAAGTAAGTAGAAAGAAAGGGTGGAGAGAGGGGGAAAGGGGAAGGCAAAGTAAGTGGAGAGAAAGGGCGGGGAGAGGAAGAAGGGGGGAAGGGTGGTTGGGATGGCAGATGGTGAGAAATGGAAGGTGTGGTAGTGTTGATAGGAGAGGGGGCTATGGGGGAGGGGGGAGGGTGGCTTGGAGGAGATTGAAGGGGAGGTGTGAGGGGGATGAAAGCTGGCATTAGAAGTAGGTCAGTGACTAAAGGACACAGTGAGGGGAGGAGCGGGTGCAGTGCAGGTAGTGTGTGTGAGGAGGAGGGCGGGGCGGGGCGTGGGGCGGGGGGGGGGGAGTCACGGGAGGAAATAAACATGAGCTGTAGATTCTGTCAGGGCCTAGCTGTCACCAGCTGTCAGTGTCTCTGACAGCCTCCTTTACGCCCCACCCCTTTTTATTCACCTCTGTCTACCTGGCATTCGTTCTGCCACCACCACCCACCACCCACCACCCACCACCCACCACCCACCACCCCCTAACTGAAATCCACTCCCATTTCGGTCATAAAACCAAAGCAACCCGACCCACCACCACTACCACCACTACTACCACCACCACCATTTCCACCACAACAACCACCACCACAACCACTGCCACCACCACCACCATCACCACCACAACTACCACCACCACCACTACCATCACCTCTACCACCACCACCATCACCACCACAACTACCACCACCACCACACACATTCACCTTTAACGCGATTCACCCACAAATAACTCTCGTCATAATGATCTCAATGATTTTGTTATTATTATTATTATCAAATTTTATTTTATTGTTTGTTCATATAAGTGATTATGTGGGTATTATTTACGGGCGTAGAACATGGTGTATGTATTAATAAATCCCTTGGTGCGTCCATGTACTACTCAAACAACACAAGGTTTACTTGAATGCTGTGTCCGGGGAACCTGCGACATCACGAGTTAATTCTAATTCCTCACTCCCTTTGCAAATTTGGGGTTTCAGGTGATAAAATATTGGGCTGTTTTTATTTAACCCAGCCGGAGATTTGATTCAAAACGATATCACCATATGTCTTATTGATCCGATAAATCAGTAATATATATATATATATAAATTATTATTATTATTGTTATTATTATTATTTGGAGAAAATGGTCGGCAATTTGTTATTCGCCGGCGCCCTTCTGGCTCTGACGTGACACAGTTAGGACCAACAGGAAGAGCACCTCAGGTAGCCTGAGTAACTAACTCACATCCGATAGACCCATGTGGGGTGGGGGTGGGGGGTGTCATTGTCGATAAACAAATTCAAAGGAGTCAAGGGTTAATTCGCACCCCGCTGCCACCCACGTCGTGTGTGACATGTAATGAACGGGTATGAATAACGAGCAGCTCCGAGCAGCTCTGTATTATTTGACTGTACCTGCCGTGGTGTGAGGTGGAGAAGGGGGTGGGAGTTGTGGTAGTACAACTGTCAACCAGGCGCACTTAGTTAGAGAGGGAGAGAGGGGGCGGAGAGGGGGGGAGCAGAACAACTAAGAAACACTGAGGTCAAGAGAAGGAGGCGAGAAAGAGAGTGTGAGCAGAAAGACTAAGAAGCGCTGAGGTCAAGAGAAGGAGGAGAGAAAGAGAGGGTGAGCAGAAAGTCTAAGAAGCGCTGAGGTCAAGAGAAGGAGGAGAGAGAAAGGAGGGGGGAGCAGAAAGTCTAAGAAGCACTGAGGTCAAGAGAAGGAGAAGGAGAGAGGGGGAGAGAGACAGAGAGAGAGAGAAAGAGAGAGAAGGGAGGGGGAGCAGAAAGACTAAGAAGCACTGAGGTCAAGAGAAGGAGAGAGGTGGAGAGAGAGACAGAGAGAGAGAGAGAGAGAGAGAAGGGAGGGGGAGCAGAAAGACTAAGAAGCACTGAGGTCAAGAAGAGGAGAGACCTGCTGGGGTTGATGGTGTGGCAGACCGACAGACACCGCAAATGAGAAGCAGTGAGAGGGCCTAATAGATAGGGGTCGAGGTGGAAAGGCAGACAGGTAGAGACTGCGACTCCATGGGCGGGAATCGGAGAGTACCGACCCACAGAGGATATACGATTAGGAGAGCGGCGGGGCAAGGTGGTGGTGGTGGTAGTGTTGTGTGTGTGTGTGGGGGGGGGGGGGGGGTCAAACCCCGAGATAAATAGACTCAAAGAGCAAGACAAACAATGTGTAATATATATGTAATGTATAGAGAGAGAGAGAGAAAGAGAGAGAGAGAAAGAAAGAAAGACAATGGCAAGACAAACAGTGTACAATATAATATAGTGTAAAGAGAGAAAGTAAGAAAGCCAAAGGCAGAGAGAGAGAATGGGGGGAATAGTGCATGCCCGACTAGAGCGATGATAGATAGGAATTATAATATAACCAGGCAAAGGGTTATGTAGCACAATTAAAGTACATCATTACCAACAACAACAACAATGACAACAAAAACAGGGAAACCATTGTTACCCAAATTCAAGTATTTGTTTGCGAACCTAAGTTCATTTGTTGGTGCTCAGAACGCCGGACCTCCCCAAATACCGCGAGGGGTGGGCATTACTGACTCCATTTCTGGTTCCCGTTTGAGGCTGATAGCGGTCGGGTTGGATGGTTGTTGGTTGGTTGGTTGGTTGGTTGGTTGGTTGGTTGGTTGGCTGGTTGGTTGGTTGGCTGGTTGGTTGGCTGGTTGGTTGGCTGGCTGGTTGGTTGGTTGGTTGGTTGGCTGGTTGATTGGTTGGCTGGTTGGTAGGCTGGTTGGTTTGCTGGTTGGTTGGCTGACTGGTTGGCTGGCTGGCTGGTTGGCTGGTTGGTAGGCTGGTTTGTTTTGCTGGTTGGCTGGCTGCTTGGTTGGTTGGCTGGTTGGGTGGCTGGTTGGGTGGTCGGTTAGCTGGTTGATTGGTTGGTCGCTACGCGGGTTCTCCGTTGCGCGGTGCTATTCTGGTGCCACCGCGCCACGCCGCGCCGTGTGCGGTGAGCTGCTCCCCGCTGCCACGAGGCCCAGTGTAGTGAACTGCTCGGCCAGCTGCTGATGGGCGTAATTATGTGGAGGAACGCGGGCGGCGAGCGGCGTGAGCTGCGAGCGACTCCCAGGTGTGTCTCACTAACGAGCTGCTCCCCCGCCCCGTACCCTCACACACACGTACACACGCGCACACGCACGCGCACACTCACTCACCTGTGGCCATCGACACTACGTGTAAACACTCCCCCACCTGCACACATTCCGACACACCCCACCTACACTGTAGCTCACGCCCACACACACGCACGCGCACAGCACACACACGCGCACAGCATAGCACAGACACGCACGCGCATGCGCACACACGCATGCACACTCACAGTCACACACCTACACTAGTCATCTACACAACGGAGAAATACTCCTGCCCACATCCCGACACAACCCGTCTACCTTAGCACAAGGAATCGCGCATGCGCACACACACGCGCGTACAACTACGTCACCCACACACATCACTCCCACACATGCGCACACACCCCTCCACACGCACACGCACACACCTCACGGACGCATGCCACAGGCACACACGCCCATCAGCCACACACATGGTTGGCTGTTGGAGTTTTACATCCTGGTAACATCTCAGGTCATATCAGGATGGATACTGACTTGTGACAGCGCACACTCATGGCGACTTTATAGGGCTGTCCCCACTGGGAGACCAGATCGCCAGCAGCATGACCTGATACTAAGCCAACCAGTCCTTTCCTTATCATAATAATGCCGAGGACCTGGCTAGGAAGCGATAAGTATCAATTTTGTAAGTCATTGGTTTGACTCGACTGGGATTTAAACTCCCGACCTTCTGCATGGGAGGCCTGCGGTCTACACATCTCACCCCGGAATGTGCGCATATCTCTGCGCATGTCATCACGGCATCCGTTTATATTCAACGTAGCACAGGACGGGATGGTCGTGTGGTTAGAGCCCCCGCTTCTCATGCAACAAGTGGTAGTGGTCGATCCCCATCTAGTCTCTGAGGCAATCCCCATGTGCGAGTCAAACAAAAGAGTCAAACCAAAGAGACAAAGCAAAGAGTCAAAGCAAAGAGTCAAACCAAAGAGTCAAACCAAAGTGTTTAATCAAAGAGACAAACCAAAGAGACAAAGCAAAGAGACAAAGCAAAGAGTCAAACCAAAGAGATGAACCAAAGAGCCAAACCAGAGAGCCACACCAAGGACTCAAACCAAAGAGTCAAACCAAAGAGTCAAACCAAAGAGTCAAACCATAGAGTCAAACCAAAGAGCCAAACCAAAGTGTCAAACCAAAGCAGAGAGCGTGTATATAAACAGATGAGAGGACAACTCCCATACTAGAGCATGTAACAGCTGCCGACTGTGGCGCTCCAAGTGGTGGTTGTTGAACAGCTTAAGCATATGGGCAAACCTCAAGGCATTTTCAATGGCAGTGAGCAATCTTCATACAGAAAAAATTAAATATCTCTAAAACTACAACACCTAGAAACAAACTGATTGGAATACACATAGAAAACATGTTTACCAACGAGATTATATTAAATTGATATGGTTAGGCTTCTGGATTTCTATTAATTTTGAATAAAACTGACGTTTTTCACGATGCGTACGGCAAACTCAAGGCATTGTCAATGGCCTTGAGCAGTCTTCGTACAGAAAAAGTGAAATATCTCTAAAACTACACTACATAGAAACAAACTGTTTGGAACACATATAGAAAACATATTTAACAATGAGACTATATTAAATTTACATGGCTAGGGTTCTGAATTTCTATTAATTTTGAATAAAATACACGTTTAGCACTACACGTACGGCAAACTCAAGGCATTGTCAATGGCGGTGAGCAATCTTCATACAGAAAACGTTAAATATCTCTAAAACTACATCACATAGAAACAAACCGCTTGGAAGACATATAGAAAACATGTTTACCAAAAGGATTATATTAAATTGATAAGGTTAGGCTTCTGGATTTCTATTAATTTTGAATAAAAACAAATGTTTTGCATTGAGCGTACCGGCAAACTCATGGCTTGTTCAACACTAACCGCCAGGAACGCCACTGTAGCCTGTGTTACCGTTTTTCGCGGGAGTTGTCCCTCTCATCTGTTTATATACACGCTCTCTGACCAAAGAGTCTGGCCAAACCAAAGAGGCAAACCAAAGAGATAAACCAAAGAGCCAAACCAAAGAGTCAAACCATAGAGCCAAACCAAAGTGTCAAACTAAAGAGTCTGGCCAAACCAAAGAGCCAAACCAAAGAGATAAACCAAAGAGCCAAACCAAAGAGCCAAACCAAAGAGTCAAACCAAAGAGTCAAACCATAGAGTCAAACCAAAGAGCCAAACCAAAGTGTCAAACCAAAGAGTCTGGCCAAACCAAAGAGCCAAACCAAAGAGCCAAACCAAAGAGTCAAACCATAGAGCCAAACCAAAGTGTCAAACTAAAGAGTCTGGCCAAACCAAAGAGCCAAACCAAAGAGATAAACCAAAGAGCCAAACCAAAGAGTCAAACCAAAGAGCCAAAGCAAAAACTCTCTGTAACATTTCATGAAAGCTGCCTGCAAAAGTGTTGAAGTGCTGCTGGCTTTTGCAAGTTACCAGCGGCACTCTCTCGGGGAGCAAATAGAGATCTCACACCGGCAAGAACATGTCCAGACAGGCGCAAAACTATTTGTCCCTGCAGTGGCTGGTCGGGAAATGTTGGGAGTTCCATACATCAACCGCCCTTGATGCTGCCACAGTGACATGGTTTTCTGTTTAGGGTTTGCTCCCTTAGCCTTCGGTTCTGTCAAGAACCTGTACCATAAGGCAGTGGTTTACAACTCTGCAGGGCAGGGGTGTCAACCTCCCTGAGGTATTGCAATACCTGCATACCAGTGTGCATACATGTAGACATACATGCAGCCACACATACATGCAGCCACACATGCATGTATACATGCCCACTTGGTTATTTGCATACTTACCTACATAGGTGCATATTTACACACATAACATACATGCATACACACATGCATACATACACTCACGTACATGAATGTTCATACAGTAAAACCTCTCTAAATCCACCTCCCATGTGACCAACTTTAAATGGTCCATTTAGGGGGTGGTCGGTTTAGGGAGTTTTGTTTATCATTACAATAGTCTTGTATACATGTGCGATCGTTTGGGACCCAAATAAAACAATCGATATAGAGTAATGGTGGCTCTGTAGAGAGGTTTTACGGTAGTCACAGTTCCGTCCATAAGGACCCAGCTAACTACACACTCCACCACATGTCTACCACATTGTTTTACCCATATTTGACATGTGCGCCTATACATGAGCCAGCATCCCTCCCTCCTCACCCCCCCCCCCCCCGACGTCCCCATCACTCTCCCCATCCACATTCCCCCATCCCTCCTCCCCCCACTCCGCCCTCCCCATTCCCCCTCCCTCTCCTCCCCCAACCCTACCCTCTCCCCCTCCTCCCTCTCCTCCCCCTTCCCCTCCCCTCCCCCCCTTCCCCTCCCCCTCACCCCTCCCCTCCCCTCTCTCTCCTCCCTCTCCCCTCCCCCTACCCTGCTCCTCCCCCTCCCCCTCCCCCTCACTCTCACCTCCCCCTCCCGCTCCCCTCCCTCTCCCCTCCCTCCTCCCTCCCCCCTCCCCCTACGCTGGTTGGCGGCGGTGCTGTAGGGACTGTGGGCACTTATCTGTATAATGACGAGCACACGTGACAGGGCCACCACACACGACCAGCAAAATAAAACACGACGATCCACACCCGGGCATGTGTTATGACCCCCCCCCCCCAGCCACCCACACACACAAAGCTACCCCCATACCCCCCACCCCCCCTGTACCCCGCCCCCAACTCTGTCACCAGTGTCAGTGCGTTCACTCACATGTATTTACCCTCTGTCATACTTCCAATTATCAATGTTCATGTTATGTAGAACCAATTTCTGTCAACATGCAGCCAGTTTGTTTGTTTATTGGAGATTTACACCCTAGCAACATCCAGGGTAATAATATCAAGACCGCTACCGGCTTGTAACTGACGCGTAGTGACACGCTAGAAGATACTGTGCTGCCCCCGGTGGGATACATTTGGCGCCGCCGGCACCATGACCCTGATATCCCACTCAGTCGCATTATCCTGATATCCCACTCAGTCGCATCATCCTGATATTGTTTGTTTGTTTTGTTGTTTTACGTCCTAGCAATATCTAAGGTCATATCAGGACGGGTACCGACTTGTGACAGTGCGCACTCATGGCGTTTTTATAGTGCTGCCCCACTGGGACACTCCTGATACTGAGCCAACTGACCATTGCCATATTCTAATAATGCCGAACGCCAGGCTAGGCAGTGGCAGGTGTCAATTATGTAAGTTTTTTGTTTTATTCAGCTGGGGATTGACCCCATGACCTCTTGCATGGAAAGTTAGCACTCTACCCAATCGCCCATCCCGTTCGGTTTCAACATGCAGCATGTAGTAGTCTGCAGCAATTAGAGAAGTCTAATTGAAAGTTAATATTTAATACGCACCAATAAATTAAAAGCCTTGTTGGCAGTTTGTAGTAGTTGACATCCACCAATTAGATGCCTAGTTGACAGTAGTGAGAGTCTACCAAATTAAGCCGAGTTGATAGCAACCACCAAGTTTACAGTTGACAGTCAGGTAGGATCCACAAATTAGAAGCCTACTTGACACTTAATAGTTAGCGTCCACAAATTAGAAGACTAGTTGACAGTTAATAATATGCATACATCTAGTTGACACTGACAGTCAGCATAATTAGAAGCCTAGTTGACAGTTTGTAGTTAGCATCCACACATTAGAAGCCTAGTTAACAGTCAGCATCGACCAATTAGAAGCATACTTGACAGTCAGTTGTTAGCAGCAACCAATTTGAAGCCTAGTTAACAGTCAGTAGTTAGCGTCGACCAATTAGAAGCCTAGTTGACAGTCAGTAGTTAGCATCAACCAATTAGAATCCTAGTTGACAGTCAGGAGTTAGCGTCGAACAATTAGAAGCCTAGTTGACAGTCAGTCGTTAACATCAACCAATTAGAAGCCTAGTTGACAGTCAGTCATTACCATCGACCAATTAGAAGCCTAGTTGACAGTTAGTCATTAACATCAACCAATTAGAAGCCTAGTTGACAGTCAGTCATTAACATTGACCAATTAGAAGCCTAGTTGACAGTCAGTCATTAACATCAACCAATTAGAAGCCTAGTTGACAGTCAGTCATTAACATCGACCAAGTAGAAGCCTAGTTGACAGTCAGTCATTAACATCGACCAATAAGAAGCCTAGTTGACAGTAGGTCATTAACATCAACCAAGTAGAAGCCTAGTCACAATCGGTATGGAGTCGGTGAGTTGCCGTCTCCGGCGCTCGGACTGTGGGAGACAAAATGTGATTCAGCTTCTTGGTTCCGGTGACTGCCACTATGTGGCGCGGTGATGGTGACGCGGTGATGGTTGGGGTGGTGTGTGTATGTATGTGGGGTGGGGGTGGGGGGGAGTGCGTGGAGGTGGGAGTGAGAATCAGTGCTACTGGTCAGATTTACTAACAGTTTACAGCAGAGAATAATCGACTGGAGTGTAATAGAACATATTCACCCTGTGTGAGTCTGTCACACATTAATAAAACCCAAGTCCTTAGAAGATCGCCCATGTCAGTTCTGTGTTTATTCCATTGGAGGTTTTTAAGGGAGAAATTAAAGAGAAGACTGGACCGTTGGGAGGCTGGCGTTTTGGGTGTTTTTTAGTTTTAAAAAAGTGTTTTTTAATATTTTTAATATTTTGTATTTAGGAACACGCGGAGGCCTCGCGCTGAAGGGATTACTGAGAGACGGGAGATAATTAAATCAGACGATTGTGCCCGCCATGGAAGGAGCATGCGCAGAGGGAGGTTGTGAATACGGCCGGGTTGTTATGATCCGGAGCTGGATGTGGGGAGGGGGGGAAGTGTGTGTGGGGGGGCGTGGGGGAGGTGTGTGTGGGGGGGGGAGTATGTGGGGGAGGTAGGTGTGTGGGGGAGGTGTGTGGGGGAGGTAGGTGTGTGTGGGAGGTGTGTGGCGGAGGTGTGTGAGGGTGGTAGTATGAGGCAATAGTATGTGAAGGAAGGGGATGTTGGTTGGTTGTTGGAGTTTTACATCCTGGCAACATCTAACGTCACTGTGGTGTTCTGTGGCGGAGTGGTTAGAATGGACTCCTAATCTGAAGGTTGTTGGTTCGATTCCCCATGTCCCAACATCTGCCAATTTGGATTTCCACAGCTGTGTATAACTTACAGTGTCATCAAAGGCCAGTTGCTGTCATACCATGTCTATGTGATGTGGAAGCTTAAAAATCCCTTGGGGCCGTAAATGTGTAGACTCGGGCTTTCTATCGACAAACTGTCTAATGGTGAAAACAAGTCTATTCAGACTTATCCATGATAGGCAGTATCAATCTTCAAGAAAAGAAAACGGTCATATCAGGACAGGTACCGACTTGTGAGAGTGCGCATTCATGGCAATATTATAGTGCTGCCCCACTGGGAAACCAGGCCACTGGCACCATGACCTGATATATCCAATTAAGACATATTATCCTGACACTGAGCTAACCAGTCCTTGCCCTATCCTAATAATGACAAGCGACAAACTAGGAAGCAACAAGTAACAAGCTTGTAGGTCATTGGTTTGACTCGACCGGGAATCGAACTCCTGACATTCCACACGGGAAGCCTGAAATATAACGATACCCTATCCTATTAATGCCGAGCACCAGGCTAGGAGGCGACAAGCATACATTTTGTAAGTCATTGGTTTGACTCGACCGGGAATCGAACTCCCGACATTCCGGATAGGAACCTTGCACTCTACCGATTCTGTCACCACGTCCGGTTGGAAGGATGGGGGGGGGGGGGGGGGGGAGATGAGGGGTAAGGCAGCGAGTGTGTGGGTGATACGTGTGGGGTGGGGGTGCACGGGTATGTTGGTGGTTCGGGGGAGGGTGACTGTGAGGAAATGGGGTGTGGCGGGTTTGTGTGTGTGTATATGTGTGTATGTGTGTGTGGGTGGGTGGGCGGTGATGGTATAGCTGTGTGTGTGGTGGGGGGGGGGGCGATTATGGGAGAGGGGAGTGTGTGGGGGAGGGTGTAGGTGCGTGGGCATGTGTGGGCATGTATGTATACATACATGTATGTGTGTATGTCTATTATGCATGTGTTGTATGTGTGTATGTGTTTGTGGGTGTATATGTGTGCGTTTTGGAAGTGTGGGTGTATGTGTATGTATATACAGTGGAACCCCGTTATAAGACGATCATTCATTGGGGTCCATAAAATGTCAAACAAAAACAGTGGGGTCGCGATGAATCGTGATTCGGTTGATTGAATTACCTTTGAATTAAATTAAGGAATTCTGGGTCCAGTGAATCATCGCATTATATCAGAATTTGTGTTAAATCAGGGCGCATTATAACGGGGTTTCACTGTATGTATGTATGGGTGGTATCGACATAGTATGTGTGTGTTGGGGTGGCGGTAGTGGGAGGTGGATCTATGTCTGTGGAGGTGGGTGCAGACGGGTGTGGCGTGTGTGGATCTATGTGGGTGCAGGTGGGTGGGGAGGGGGTGGGGGTGGATCTATGTGGGTGCAGGTGGGTGGGGAAGGATTATGGTGTGTGGAGGTGTGGTGGGGTGGGGAAGGGTGGGATGTGGGGATCTATGTGGGTGCAGGTGGGTGGGGTGGGGGTGTGGATCTATGTGTGTGGAGGTGGGTAGGGATGGATATATGTGTGTGGAAGTGGGGGTGGTGGATCTATGTGTGTGGAGGTGTGTGGGGAGAGGGTGGGGGTGTGGATCTATGTGTGTGGAGGTGGGTGTGGAAGGGGTGGATGTGTGGATCTATGTGTGTGGAGGTGGATGGGGATGGGTAGGGGTGTGGATCTATGGCGGTGGAGGTGGGTGGCTGGGGAGGGGTTGGGGGGTGGGTTGGGGGGTGTGGGGGGGGGGGTGGATCTATGTGTGTGGAGGTGGGTTGGGAGAGGTGGGTGGATCTACGTGGGTGGGGGGTGGGGTGGGGGGTGGATCTATGTGTGTGGAGGTGGGTGGGGATGGATCTATGTGTGTCGAAGTGGGTGGAGGAGGGGTTGGGGTGTAGATCTATTTGTGTGGAAGTGGGGTGTGTGGATCTATATGTGTGGAGGTGGGTGGGGAGGGGGTGGGGGTGGATCTCTGCGTGTGGAGGTGGGTGGGGAGGGGGTGGGTGTGGATCTATGTGTTTGGATGTGGGTGGGAGAGGGGGTGTGGATCTATGTGTGGGGAGGGGGTGGAGGTGTGGATCTGTGTGTGTGGATGTATGTGGGGGTGGATCTCTGCGTGTGGAGGTGGGTGGGGAGGGGGTGGGGGTGGATCTATGTGTGTGGAGGTGGGTGGGGAGGGGGTGGGGTGTGGATCTGTGTGTGTGGATGTATGTGGGGGTGGATCTCTGCGTGTGGAGGTGGGTGGGGAGGGGGTGGGGTGTGGATCTGTGTGTGTGGATGTATGTGGGGGTGGATCTATGCGTGTGGAGGTGGGTGGGGAGGGGGTGGGTGTGGATCTATGTGTGTGGATGTGGGTGGGGAGGGGGGGTGTGGATCTATGTGTGTGGAGGTGGGTGGGGAGGGGGTGGGGTGTGGATCTCTGCATGTGGAGGTGGGTGGGGAGGGGGTGGGTGTGGATCTATGTGTGTGGATGTGGGTGGGGAGGGGGAGTGTGGATCTATGTGTGTGGAGGTGGGTGGGGAGGGGGTGGGGTATGGATCTGTGTGTGTGGATGTATGTGGGGGTGGATCTCTGCATGTGGAGGTGGGTGGGGAGGGGGTGGGGGTGGATCTATGTGTGTGGAGGTGGGTGGGGAGGGGTGTGTGGATCTATGTGTGTGGAGGTGGGTGGGGAGGGGGTGGGGTGTGGATCTGTGTGTGTGGATGTATGTGGGGGTGGATCTATGCGTGTGGAGGTGGGTGGGGAGGGGGTGCTAAGCAGGTGGCTCCCTGGGTATACAGCAGGAAGCCACACACAGCACAAACCACACAGCACCGACCCCACCTCGTGTTTGCTCTGCTGCTTGCTGAATACTACATACAGGGCAGGCTCCTCCGCAAACCAACCCCAACATGGCGTCCACGGCCAGAACAAGCACACCGCGGAATAAAGCAGTCTTTTATTATTTGACATTTATGTTTCTCCCTTCTCTTTTCGATACCTGCCTACCGGGCACGGTGGCCGAATCTGGAGAGCGCAGGCCCTCCCGGGAGTTCAATTCCCGATCGAGTCAAACCAATGACTTACAAAGTTGATACTTGTCGCTTCCTAGCTTGGTGCTCGGCATTAATAGGATAGGGCAATGACTGGTTAACTCAGTGTCAGGATAATGTGACAGGTACTGACTTGTCACAGTGCACACTCATGGTGGCTTCATAGTGCTACCCCACTGGGAAATCAGGCCGCCGGCACCATGTCCCAGTATCCCACTCAGTCACATTACTCTGACACTGATACTAACCATACTGAAGTCAGCTTGAATCTTTTAGCGGCATCATGCACTATGGGAAAAGTCGTCTGCTCACTGCTATCCTGATATGACCTTAGATGTTGTCAGGATGTAAAGCTCCAACAACCAACCAACTAACTACTGACATTGTCACATTCCAATAGATGCGCAATGCGACATGCATGCCTGTCCCAGATATATGACACGCAATACCCACTGTTAGAACTGGCATTATTAAAGCGGCTGTCACACTATGCCGGATTGAGCAACACACAGAATTTTCTAGTCTGGTGGTGTCCGGGCGTCATAAGTATCAAAATGTATTAAAATGTGTCAAAATGTTGCGATATCGGGTCAAAGGCCGCTGGACGAACGGACATGAAACGGATATGAAACGGACATGAAACGGAAATGAAACGGAAATGAAACGGATATGAAACGGACATGAACGGATAGCCAACGGACGATAAGCCGACGAAACAAACTCAAACCGGACAAGAACCGTAGACGTCAATCCGGCAGCATCCGTTCCAAGTTTTGTGCATGTTCAAAACTTATAATGGATCGGGACGGATATCAACAGATATGCAATGGATATGCAACAGACACAAACTGGACTTTGCCGGATATCAACAGACTTTGTTCGGTTTCTTTCCGTTTCCCCAATCTAGTGATGGTGTGACATCAGCTTAATACTTATACTAGAACACAACAAACAACTGACTGGCTCAGATTCAAAATAATATGAATGAGTAGGCGATATAGATCAGGTCATGATGCCGGTGGGACTCTATCCACAGTAGGTGCAACACTATAGAGCAGCCTTTGAGTGTTTACCATCACATTAACCAGCCCGCGCCCTCACGTGGCCTTAGATGTTGCTAGGACGTAAGACCCCCAGTGAATAGACACTCTGTCAGCACTGGGCCGATAGGAGTACCCAGTAACCATGCACCCTAATTGATATTACATAACGCACTGTCCTACCTGGATTAGTTGATTGTTGGTGTGAATAAAGGGGAGGAAGGGTTATATTGGCACATTACCGAATTTCAAAAGGCGGCTTGAGCACAAAAGAGTCGGTTTCGCGGTGCTCCGATTCAGTGTGTGGGGGGGGGGGGGGGGAGACAAGAAACCCGCCTGTTAATAATAATAGCATTATGGGTTTATGGAAAGAGATGCGATATTATATTTTTATGTGGCTGTGTATTCACTTACCGTTTGGGTTAGGGTTGTGTGTGAGGGGTGGAGTGGTGTGTGAGGGGGTGGAGTGGTGTGTGAGGGGTTGGTGGTGTGTGAGGGGTGGGGTGGTGTGTGAGGGGTGGTGTGTGAGGGGTGGGGTGTGGTGTGTGAGGGGTGGTGTGTGAGGGTTGGGGTGGTGTGTGTATGTATGTGTGTATCTGTGTGTGTTGTTTGTTGTTAGTGTTTACTGTTAGTGTGTGTGTACAATGTGAGGGATGGGGTGGTGTGTGAGGGGTGGTGTGTGAGGGGTGGTGTGTGAGGGGTGGAGTGTGAGGGGTGGGGCGGGGCGGAGACACTCGGCTCACACCCGGCCCACAAAGCGGGTGTGGCGGCGTGAGTTGCGGAGGCTGGGCCCGTCACTTAGCCGTGTCAGCATCCTGCATCTGCTACAGATACAGGTATCACCTGCCACCGTGTTGTATACTACTCACCCCCCTCACCACACTTCACCACCCCTCACCACCCCTCACCACACCTCACCACCCCTCACACCCCCTCACCACCCATCACCACCCATCACCACACCTCACCACCCATCACCACCCCTCACCACCCCTCACACCCCCTCACCACACCTCACCACACCTCACCACACCTCACCACCCTCACCACCCATCACCACCCCTCACCACCCCTCACCACCCATCACCCCCTCACCACCCCTCACCACTCCTCACCACCCCTCACATCCCTCACCACCCATCACAACACCTCACACCCTCACCACCCTCACCACCCTCACCCCCTCACCATCCCTCACCACCCCTCACCACCACTCACCACCCCTCACACCCCCTCACCACCCCCATATATATATATATATATATATATATATATATATATATATTAAAGAAAGTGCTCATTTTTAATATATATATATATAGGCTAAATCTAATGCCAGTTATGTTGAAAATAAATGTGATATATATGCTAAGTAGCATTTATATTAACATATATACCTTACCTTTACTTTAACGCCTTGACTTGACACTAGGGTGACGTGGATTTGATCGGTTAACCCAGTAATGGGGGTCCGTGCATGCACACTGGTCCCTCTGCGCCGAGGCAGTTAGCGCCTCGTTATAATTCTGCCGGGAGGGGGCGCATTAGGAGTAACGCAGGGAACTAGCGTATCTCAGCACCTGGCCCACTGCTCTCAGAAGGCCAGCCATTGTGGTATGAATGTGGGTGGCCGCAGTGTGTGTGTGTGTGTTGGGGTGTGTTAATGTGCGTGTTTGTTTGTTGGAGTTTTACATCCGGGCAACATCTAAGGCCATATCAGGATGGGTACCAACTTGTGACAGTGCACACTCATGGTAACTTAATAGTGCTGCCTCACCAGGAAATCAGGCCGCCAGCACCATGAGCTGATATCCCACTCAGTCACATTATCCTGGTGCTGAGCTAACCAGTTCTTGGCTATCCTATTAATGCCGAGCACCAAGCTAGGAAGCAACAAGTATAAATGTTGTAAGTCATTGGTTTGACTCGACCGGGAATTGAACTCCTGATCTCCCGGATGGGAGGCTTGAGCTCTATCGATTCGGCCAACGCGCCCGGTAATGCGTGTGTGAGTGTGAGGAAGGGTGAACTTTATATAAATATATATATTTATATATATATATATATAATATATGTGTGATGTATAACATATTATGCAAGTATAAAATTACGAAGGGGGAATTGTTTCCATTATATATTATATTATTATATTATTATATTATTTGATTACCATTGTTATTCTCCGTAAAACTCTGCACTTAGCCGGTGGCACCACCTGCGCCGACCTCCCCTCCATCAGGTGTCGAAAAGTGTCAGTCGCACCGGAGGATATATAAATATACATAAGTGAGATGCTACCTATAACTTATAAGGAAACGTTATCGTTTCAAATATATCCCTTTTAAGTAGGTCAACTACCCTACCAAACCAATGTGATATTGTTAAATCGTAAGGAATTATGCTTAAAGTATGTCACGTTTAATTAGGTCATTTCCCACCCCTCCCCAATCTTATAATCGGTACAATGACTTACAGTTACACACCTCCCAAAGCTTTCGTCAAATTCGTGTAAAAACACACGCCCTTCATACAACTCGTTGCTATTTCTCCAACTGTTTACCTTCAAACACAACACGAGTACTTTCTAAATGGATCATTTGTAGCGGCTTTATTTACTATGTCCCTACCACCTGTGTCGCGTGTTGTGTGTGGATGGGTCTGAAGGTGAGGTGACGTGGGGCTGGGGGGGCTGTTGTGATTGGGGTATAGGGTTTGTGGGCTGCGGTTAAGGTGCCTGGGGTTGGGTGGGTGGAGTGTGCAGGTGAGTTAAGGGGGTGATGGGGGGGGGGGGCAGGGGGGCGTGCTGGGTCCCTCACGGTGGCGCCCCCTGACCGTCTCAATCGGTATATATAAATCACAGCGCTACCTATAAACGGTAGGTCACCGCGAATAGGACAACTGGGTGGGTGTGTGGGTGGGTGGGAGGGTGGGTGGGTGGGGTGGGGTGGGAGTGTAGGCATGGTGTGGGTGGGGGGTAGGGGGGTGTTGTTGTTGGGGTGTCATCTGTAGTAACACCGTGCCACTTCTGATAAACGGTTCAAAGCAGACGACAGCATGAGGGACATTTAACGTGACAGAGCCGAGGACATTCAGTCAAATCATACAAACTTTCACTCAGAGTCAGAGCAGATGACATTCACTCAGTCAGAGTCAGACTCAGAGCAGGCAACACTCACTGAGAGCACACAGCATTCAGTCAGAGCAGACAACATTCAGTCAGAGATTACATTCATTCAAAGCAGACATTCACTCAGAGCAGATGACATTTACTCAGAGCAGACAACATTCAGTCAGAGCAGATGACATTCAGTCAGAGAAGATGACATTCATTCAAAGCAGACGACATTCACTCAGAGCAGACAACATTCACTCAGAGCAGACAACATTCAGTCAGAGCAGGCGACATTCATTCAGAGCAGACGACATTCATTCAAAGCAGGCGACATTCACTCAGAGCCGATGATATTCGCTCAAACTCAAAGGAGACAACATTCATTTAGAGCAGACGACATTCATTTAAAGCAGACTGCGCATGACGATAAAGATGGTGATGGTGCGCGGTTTGTGTGGCAGGGTGTATGTGAGGCTAGTGAGGGCTGAAGAGGAGGATGCGGCCGTCCAGAGTGTGGATTGAGGATGGGGGGGGGGGGGGGGTGTCTAAGATGAGGGGTGACACTGGAAGGGTTCGGTGGAGCGTGGCGGACTGATGATGGGGGCTCGGGATGGGATTGGAATGGGAGGGTGGGAGGGGGTAGCCAAGGGGGCGGAGGTGACAGTGAAGGGGTGTAGGGTGTGCAGATTACCCGTATAACCCCAGAGCCATCGACACCTCCTTCCCCCCCCCCCCCATCCGCCTACCCCGTCACCCTCTCCATCCCCCTCCCTTAATCCCCCCCCCCCTTCCCACCGCCCTCCTCCCCCCTCCCTCACCCACAAACCAACAACAAGCAAACTACACCTGGCCAGGTATCTGTCCGTCTGCGCTACCAGCGGAGGTGATAAAGGGGCGGGGGGAGGGACAATGTGTGGGGGGGGGGGGGAGAGTGAAGGGTGAAGGCAGGGGTGGGGAAGAGGGGAGTGGGGGGGGGGGGGCCTGCGGCGTCTCCACCTCGCAGCTGCAGCGAACCCTGACGCTTTACCACCGTTGTGCTAATAATTCACCGTACTCGCTTCCGCCAAATATAAATAAATAAATAATGTTTTAATTTAAGCAACTACCACCTCATTCTCTACAAGTACAACATCAGTCCATCTCTACCCCCCCCCCCCCCCCACCCCGACCCCTCTCGCCGCCTATGTTTGTGACGTGATATCGTTTGTAGGTGTAAGTGTTGGCGTAGTGTGTGTGGTGTTGGTGTTGATGGTGGGGTGGTGGTTTAGAAGTGCCGGTAGGGGGCGTACGACGGTACCTGGCACGTGCCTGACGCCGGGTCTTTTCCGCGGCGCTGGCTTCAGTCACGTGGGGCTGCTTTACACGCGTGTCGCCGACTGCTAGCCGTATGTATATATGTGATGTATAACGCATTATGCGAGTATAAAAACACGAAGGGAATTGTTTCCATTATATATTATATAAATAGTGGCTAGGGAAAGACAACAATAGACACGACTGGGTTGAGAGAGTTTTACTTGCCTCTGGCACAGGAAAATTGCCCATACCGTAGTAATAAACAAATTTAAAAAATTAAAAAAAATTCAGAAAGGACTGCGGAGCTCACCGGCAGTCTGACCACCCGTAACGCGGCGGACTAGAACCAGAGGCATCCAGCCGGAATGCAGGAATGGGAGGGGAAAGGGATTCGAAATAGAATAGTAAAAAATAATACATAATAAATCGGGTAAACATTGAAGTAATATATAATAAATATCAGATTAATCAGGAATGCTTAGCTATTCCTCCGCAAATTTATATTCGTATAATTCTTATACCTCAAATTATAGCTATTACCATTGTTATTCTCTGTAAGACTCGGCACCTGACTGGTGGCGCCACCTGTGGCCCACCTCCCCTCCAACGCGTGTCGACAACTGTCAGTCGCAACGGAGGATATATATGTATAAATATACATGTGTGTATATATATATATGAAGAGTTCAGGCGCAAAACCATATAAACACTAATTAAAAAATGTAGTTTAAATAAAAGATTTTACCTGAGAATAATTTTAATTCTCACTAATTCCACTTTTCATATGATCACCTGGTTATGGAGCAATGAACAAAAGAGAAGGAATAATAACAAAACGTTTTTGAGGGTTTGATTCCAACGTTTATCTCCATTTTTGGATTGGCGTTTATGTGATTTTGCACCTGATCTCTTCATATATATATATATATATAAATTTATAGGTGTTAATTTAATTTAAATTATGGATACTCATGCGCTTATCAACTTTCCATTCTAAACCTGGTATATACTACACATGTGAACCATGTGGTGTTCTCTGTGGCAGAGTGGTTAGAGTGTCTGACTTTTTTCTAGGTCGGACTCCTAATCTGAAGGTCAGTGGTTCGATTCCCTGTGCCCCCCCCCCCCCTCTGCAAATTTGGATTTCCACTGCTGTGTAGAACTTACAGCGTCATCAAAGGCCAGTTGCTCTCATACCATGTCTATGTGGTGTGGGAGATTAAAAATCCTTTGGGTCGGTAAAAGTGTAGACTCGGGCTTTCTATCGACAAACTGTCTAATGGTGAAAACAAGTCTATTAGACTTATCCATGATAGGCAGTATAAATCGGCAAGGAAATGCATATTTATATATATAGTTTGTGTGTAATACACATGTGAAACCTTCATATGTATATATTTCTCTCTTCATAAATTATACTGTTATATAATATACGCATATGAAGTACATACAGGTGTATCTCTATATAATATAGTTTGTGGGTGATAGTATATCTCTATATATAATGTTATATAAAACAGACATGTGAAGCACACACAGGTGTCTCGATATATATATACTTTGTATGTAATAGACATCCGATGCTTATATGTGTATGTATGCACAAAAGCATGTGTAAACTATACTTTATGTGGGGAACCTTTGGGTAGAAATCCAATTGTTTTAATATCTGTGAGCTTTTTGTTTTTGTTCCAATTTGCTGTATTTGATCTGTTTAATAATTTGTCAGGTAGCAAAGATATATATGTACAATATATATTTATATATATATATATATACTTAATATATATTCTATATATTTATAATAACACCATCCACTGATGGAGCCTGACGCGGGGCCGAAGCAATAGAACGCAGGATTTCCGTGCAGAAGGTCGGGAGTTCAAATCACAGCCGCAATTGAAATTGCTACTTGTCACTAACCAGCCCGGCACTCAACATTATTAGGATAGGACAAGGACTGGTTGGCACAGTATCAGGATAATGTGACTGTGGGATATGAGGTCATGGTGCTGGTGGCCTGGTATCCCAGTGGGGCAGCACTTTAAATTCGCCACTAGTGTGCACTGTCACAAATCGGTATCCGTCCTGATATGACCTTAGATATTGCTAGGACATAAAACAACAACAAAGAAATAATCCGCTGGTGGAAAGAAAGCGACACTGTTTAAGATGCGGTTTAAGATGGGTCGGGGAAGTCCCTCCTATTTTTACTACTAATCATTGTTCGCGAAAGAAAGACCCAATTAGCAGACTGGGAATAAGTGAGGACGGTCTACTCCAAGCACCAGCTAACAGCCAGATTCACCCTGTTAAATAGAATAACAAGAGAGGGGCCTCCGCCCTCCTCAATATACCACACCCTTCAACAAATAAATATATCGGAGCAGCAATCTACAAAGGTAGTGTCATGTCGAATGACCTCCGTAGTAGAGTCAGAGAAACACAAACAATACTTGCCTTCAAAAATGCCTATATAGCCCACCTGGTTATTCAGGCCCTTGAATGACTACTGCAGTAATTACTAGCAAAGCCCTGAGCTCCTGCCCCCCGCCCCCATCCCCGCATTCTCACTTGCTCTCCTGTGGGTTTTGGCCCCCCCCCCACCCTCCCCAGTGGGCCACCCCTCCCCTGCCACCACCCTTAACAATCATGAACAAACGATCAATACACTGAACATCCTACACAACTATCAACCTGTTTAAACACACTGAACATTATATAAGACAGACAAAATGTCTTGTCAACTATATTTTAACTTACCATGTTTTATAACAGAAAAAATGTAACCCTCAACGATTGTTTGAGTTAACCGAGTATACACTTTCTACTCAGTGCTGCTCCCCATTTTTGCATGAACTACAGTGACTGGTGATGTACATTATACAGCAGGAGCCACTCCCTTAATTCTATAGGATCGGTACTGATCAAACTTAGATTACATAGACTGTCAATTGCAATAGTAAGATGGCCGGAAGACCAGTGCTCCTGCGCTGACAAATGTCATATTCAGATGAATAAATACTTTACCAAACAAACAAACAAAAAAAGCTGCAATCTGATGAAAGCATCACATTTTCTAAATCAAGACACTCAACATAGATTTGGGCATATGTATCCAACTTAGATACGGATGCATTCATTATTAAAGCCCCAGTCACACATAGCCGGACGAGCCCCGCATTTTGAGCCGGACCACCCGCGGACCAACGGCGCGGACTGTCCCGGACCACCATGGATAAAATCAGTTTTCGTCGATTTTTGCCTCGCAGTTAGACTTTCCCGGATGAGCCCCGGACTGCCCCCGGACTGGGCTGGACTGGCCCCCGACGAGGCCGGACCACCCCTGGACTGCCCCGGACCACCGCCAGACTATCCCGGATCACCCCCGGACTATCCCGGATCACCCCCGGTCTTCCGGGGGCAGTCCGGGAGTGGTCTGTGGCTCGGCTAGGCTACTCCTGGATAGTCCGGGGATGGTCCGGGTCAAACCATGGCTCAAAATGACCCCGCACCACCCCCGGACAGGCCCGGTCCACCCCCGAAATACCCGGACAACCCCCGGATCAGGCCGGATTGAGCCCGGATCGCAAAATCCCCCGGACCGCCCCGGATGTTTTAAACATTTTAAGACATCCGGGGCTGACCCCGGACGGTGCCAGACGAGCCACGGATCAGGCCGGATCGGGGGGTGTCAGCACGGACGAGCCACAGACGAGCCACGGATCACCCTGGACCACCCCGGATGGCAGTCCGGGGCTCGTCCAGCCCCTGATCCTGGTATGTGTGACTGGGGCTTAAGCATTTGTTGCTATACAGAAGGTAACATTAAATCAAGTTAATAGAACCTGTTAACTGCTGAAGACTATGGTGTCCAATTTCTAGTACTTCCAGTAAGACTTGTTGGCAGCAGTATCTACCTGTTTGCCAGTGTGTGACTCTTCCAGCAGATCCTATCTGTATTGACTTTTTGCTGATACAGGATGGTTCGTCTAATTGAATCTTGTATTCTGCAAATTTGTTCACGTGTCGCTATGTGGTTCTTCTAAGTTCTAGTATAATCTTGTATTGTGAGAATTGTCTACTTGCCGAGTTCTCATTCTTCTAGTAGAACATATCATTAGCCGAATCGCCAACTTTCTAATCTCTTGTTCTTCTAGTAGAATCAAATTATAACAGATATGTCTACTTGTCAACATGTGGTCTTCTCGTAGATTCTTGCATTGCCAGAATTATCTACTTTCTATTCTCTTGTTCTTCTAGTAGAACTTTATTCTGACATATTTGCTTATCTGTCAATATGTAGTTCTTCTAGTAGAACCTTGTGTTGCCAGAATTGTCTACTTTCTAATGTCTTGTTCTTCCAGTCGAACCTTATTCTGGCAGAATTGTCTACCTGTCGATATGTGGTTCTTCTACTAGAGCCCTGTATTACCATAATTGCATTCTTTCCAATATCTTGTGCTAATATCAGTTAAACCTTATTCTGACAGTTGTGTCTACTTGTCGATATATGGTTCTTCTAGCAGAACCTTGTGCTGCCAGAATTATCTACTCGCTAATGTCTCCTTCTTCCAGTAGAACCTTGCATTACTATTTGTCAATACGTGGTTCTTCCAGTTGAACCTCCCACTGGCTGCAACGAGACATTCATGCGAGCTGACCGAGCTCGCAAAGTCTTATAAGCGGACACGGCTCCAATTCGACCACAAAAGAAATTATTTGCTGACACCATTCACATCGACATGTGTTTCAAACTTGGGTGCCCCCCCTCCACCTCCCTCCATCATTTATTAGTAAAACCGCCGCCAGAGGCCGCACAAAGTCGGCCTGACAGCCCTCATGGGCGTCCCCCTCCTCCGCCATGCCTACGTCACACGTCGCCACGGCAACGTCCATGACGCTGACGCCACCTGGCGGCGCCGCGGGACGTAACGTCAATTCGGGGGCGCCATCTATCGACTGGCGGCAGAGGTGTGCGGATGGGTGGGTGGAGGTGATTTTTCTTTTTAGCCCACAAACTGCGATTGATTATTTCGCTGAGAGCTGTGGAGGGGGGGGGAGGGGTGGAGGGTGAGTGTAGCTCGGGAGGGGTGTGAGGAGTGTTGGGGGTGGGAGAAGGGTGACTAGAGGGTTGAGACTTGAGAGCACGACTTGCCTGAATGGCTGAATCCGGTTGGAGATCGACTGTATCTCTTCAATTGTATTGCAACACCTACCTCATTATATATGAAGAGTTCAGGCGCAAAACCATGTAAACGCAAAACAAAGAATGGAGATAAACATTGGAATCAAACTTTCAAAAAGTACATTTGTTGTGTATTGCTACCTTTACTTCATTGCTCCTTTATAACCATGTGATCATATGAAAAGTGGAATTATTGAGAATAAAACTTATTTTCAGGTGAACATTTTATATTTAAATTACATTTTTGGATTGGCGTTTATGTGGTTTTGCGCCTGAAATCTTCATGTTTATAAATACATATAACTACATATATATGGGATTATAACGTATTGTAGGAGTATAAAGGTAGATAAGGGAATATTACTTATTATTATTATTGTATAGGATACAACACTTTACCGGTGGCGCCATCTCGGCCCACCTCACCTCCCCCACATGTTGACCAGTCAGTCGCACCGGAGGATTTTTTATTTCTTTTAATATATATATATAATCTTCGTCGAGAAATCATGTAGCACTATGTCTTCTGTGTGGCATGTCACACTTTATGGAATAGGTGTAAGAAACTTTATGGAATATGTGTAAGAAAAGCAGCATTACTTCTGTTTCCAAGGCTGACCTGTTAAATATACCTTTTCTTAATGATAAATTAAATGTTCATATCCTCCAGCTAGCGTAACCAAGTTGTAAATGTATTGTATCATGGTTTTATTGTATATCGCCTTACCGTAGTTCCTGCTAGTGACGGCGCTCTATTAAATTTATTATTATCATTATTATTATCATTATTATTATAATTATTACTATCATTATTGGTATCACACCTTCACACACAAGCACATCCCACACATATATATATATATATTATATATATATTATATATATATATATTATATATATATATATATATATATATCCTCCAGTGCGACTGACACTTGTTGACACCCGTTGGAGGAGAGGTGGGCCGCAGGTGATGCTATCTGTCAAGTGCAGTCTTATGGAGTATGACAATGGTAATAACGATAATATATAATAATTAATATATAATGGAAACAATTCCCATCGTATTTTTATACTCGCATAATGCGTTATACATCACATATGTATATATATATACACATAATATATACATATATCAAAAACGGCTCAGTGCGATTCGGGTCGGGTAGGGTCGGGTCGCGGGAAGTCGTCAAGTGTGCAACCGGTTTTAGAGCACGGAGTGTCGACAATGCAGACAATCAAGCCTCTGACACCTCCCCTTGTAGCTTGGTTCGCCGCCCGTCGCGCCACCTAGTGGCGATGTCCATTACCGTGACGCCCTCTCTAGACGTCACCTGCGCGCGCAGCCCGCTCTAGTGCTGGCCGCGCGTGCGCACCGACACGTCATTAGGGCACGTCACAGCCACGTCGCAAATACGTTACGGCGTCCGCCGCCACCTCCTCCTCCGCCCAGTGGCTACTTAAAAATAAAAAATAAAAAAGTGTGTGTGGGTGGGTGTGATTGTGAATGGCTGTCTATATATATGGGTGAGTGTGTGTGTGTGTGTTACGCTAAGATTCCTTACATGCGGCATGCGGCATGTGGTATGCGAATGTAGCAAAAAATCAAAACGCCTTGAAGTAAATGGGCTACATCCCTTACACGCGGTATGCGAATGCGAATGCGGCAACTCAATCGGTCCCTATAGCGATCGGTGCGGCATGCGGCATGTGGCATGCGGTATGCGAATAGAAACCTCAGTCGGACGTGTCCATTAGTTTTAGACGAGGAGAGGCGACTGATCATTACAGAACAGTCACACACAGGGGTGTGGAGGGGAAACATATGGGGTGGTGGTGGGCAGAAGCATGCCGCACACCATGTAGAAGGAATCCTCCCATTCGCATACCGCATGCCGCATACCGCGTATAACTATAAGGAATCTTAGCTTTATGGTGGGGTAGAGGGTGAGGGTTGCGAGTAGAGGAGCCCACTTGAATGTTAAGGGAACGTTTGACGCAGAGTAAGCCAATCAGATATGTCCAATCACATGACAGACAGTTGATAAAATGAGCCCCAACTCCTCCTCTTAATTATTAAGTTCGGTCTGGTTATGGAACGGTTGGTGTTCCTTGGTGTGATTGTGTTCTTTAAACAACAAATATATTTTATTTTTACATTCGTTGGTGAAGCAGAGGAAATCTCAGTGGCGGGCAATTGATTTAGCTGATGCGCAAATTCTGAGAATGCCAGAGTTGAGGGCCGCCTGACCCTAATTAGGCCTCTGGTCGTGTTTAGAGTAAGGGGTGAGGCACACTGCTAGATGACACACTGCTACACCTACATAGAGGAAGTGGAATGCTATCGAGTGTAAGATAATTCCTTGCACAATTTCACTGGAATCCACACCAGAAATAAATGTGTGGTTATGATCCTATCGAGTGTGGTCATCAGGAACCATGTTTGTTTGTTTGTTGTTGTTTTACGTCCTAGCCACATCTAAGGTCATATCAGGATGGATACCAACTTGTGGCATATGCACTCATGGCGATTTTATAGTGCTGCCCCACTGGGAAATCAGGCCGCTGACACCATGACCCGATATCCCACTCAGTCACATTATACTGACACCGAGCTAACCAGTCCTTGCCCTATCCTAATAATGCCAAGCACCAGGCTAGGAAGTGACAGGTATCAATTTTTAAGTCATTGGTTTGACTCGACTGTGAACCAAACTCGCGAACTCCCGATCTTCCGCACTCGAGGCCTGTGCCCGGTCCACGAACCATGTGTTTATGCGTTATAAAATGAACTTTTGTTTGTTTAACGACCCCCCCAGCCCAAAAAGTACACATCGGCTTACATTAAACTTATAGCTGTATAGTGCAACAAAATGTATTAAACCAAAACACCTACATAGATTTGGTCAAACACGTCCAACTAACAAGTAACAGCAATACTTGTGTGCAAACTAAGGATGCACAGAAGGAACATTAGGCTAATTTAATAGAACATGCGATTTGGAAGTGCACACGAAAATTAATTTAACATATTTTCACTTCAAGTATATTCAAAGTTAGCCATTGATCATTGCCCCATCGTAGTAATGCCGAGTCCCAGACTGTGTAGCGACAAGTATCAATTTTGTAAGTCGTTGGTTTGACTCAAGCAGCATTCAAACTCCCCATCTCCCGCACGGGAAGCCTGCGCTTTACTGATTCCACAACCGCGTCCGGTGCTACTTTAGTTTGAAATAACTTATTTTAAATACTAATTAGAACTCCGGGGTTCTAATAAGTAACGCAATCATTTAAAGATGCAATAACATGACCAAGACAACCTTGCTTATTCGCAATTATCATCATCATCGAATACATGGAGCGGAACGTAGCTCAGGCGGTAGTGTGTCCACCTGTAACGCTGTCGCTCATCCGATCGATCCTGCTCAGTGGACCCATTTGCAGTTTGGGCTATTTTCCATTCCAACCAGCAGTCCACAACTGGTTCATCAAAGGCTGTGGTATGTGCTCTCCTGTCTGTGGGAAAGTGCATATAAAAGACCCCTTGCAGCTTATCGTAAAGAGTAGCCAATGTGATGGCAGTGGGTTTCCTCCAAAGAAACATGTCAGAATGACCATATGTTTGACATCCAATAGCCGATGATAAAAATCAATGTGCTCTAGAGGTGTCATTGAATAAAACAAGTTTAGCTATACTTTACATCATCGAATATGACTAGTCATAGTGTATATCTTGAAACAACCTGTTCTCTGGGAGTTAATTAGGACCCAATCACAGCTGAGGGCCAGTGTGGTCAGGCTGTTCATTCAGCGCCAATGAGCCACTTGAGCTGTTCGAGTGATGAAGGTCAGGTAATACTGATACAGTTCGATAAACTTTCTCTATGAAATAGAATTGAAACATGTTTAGACTCGGCCGTTAGCTAATTATCGACACAGATTATAACGAAGCAGTTCACTGCAATAGAAGTTCCCAAGAAAAGTATCGCAAAGCCTACTTTGACTGCGAATGAATTTGAAGCCCTCAACTATGTTTTGTAACCTGTCTAATTCTAACGATTCTTTCCCTGTCTGACATCACAGAATGACCTCCAACCCAGTAGACAGGGCTGATATGTCCAGGACTTCTAGACCGAGTACTCCGTGGCTGGTCTTACTAGTTCCATCTATACTGTAATTGATATTTCTAGAATATGACCAGACGGGATGGCCGAATGAGTTAGAGCGTCCGTCTCCCGTGTTGGTAGATCGTGGGGTCATGGGTTCAAACCCTGGTCGAGTCAAACCAATGACTTAAAAATTGATACTTGTCACTTCCTAGCCTGGCGCTCGGCATTATTAGGATAGGGCAAGGACTGGTTGGCTCAGTGTCAGGATAATGTGACTGAGTGGGATATCAGGTCATGGTGCTGGCGGCCTGGTCTTCCAGTGGGGCAGCACTATAAAGTTGCCATGAGTGCACACTGTCACAAGTCGGTACCCGTCCTGATATGACCTTTGGTGTTGCTTGGATGTAAAACAACAAACAAACAAACAGAATATGAATAGTTTATTAAAATATAGACTATTCATATTCATGGAATACATGTTAAAATCAAATGACCAGATCTTTAAGCTCCTACACATTACCAGGCTAATATTAATAACCAAGCAAGTCACTTACACATTCCAATATCACTGCACTTTTTAAGCTCCAACACCCCAAGTCAAACAATTAAGCTCCGACATCCCATATTCTAATAATTAATTAATTTCAGCTCCGGCGTACCACATTCTGATAATCAAAGACTATCATTAATTGTCTCACTGATAGTCTTGGATTATTATAATGTGATAATATCAGTTAAGCTCCAAACAGCCTTTATTCTAATAACTAAGTTGGCTGGTTGGTTGTTGGAGTTTTACTTCCTGACAACATCCAATGTCATATCAGGATGGGTACCGGCTTTTGACAATGCACACTCATGGCGACTTTATAGTGCTGCCTCACTGGGAGACCAGGCTGCCAGCACCATGACCTGATATCCCACTCAGTTACATTATCCTGGCGTTTGATACAGTCGGGAGGACCGGGCTATGGCAGCTACTGAGGAAGTATGGATGCCCAGAGAAGTTCACAACTATGAATGATCGAGGCTCTACATACAGGAATGATGGCAAACTTTAGTTTTGGAGGGAAAGTCTCGGGATCGTTTGGGGTTACCAATGGGGTCAAGCAAGGTTGTGTACTGGCTCCCAGGCTCTTCTCCATCTTCCTATCAGCAATGCTCGACAAGGGTTTCCGAGACATGGGGGATGGCATCTATATACAGTCCAGACAGAGCGCTGACCTATTCAATGTCGCACACTTCAGAGCGAAGACCAAGACTACTCGGATACTGGTGAGAGAGCTGACAGTGCACTGGTTGCCCACTCTGCTGAAGAGATCCAGAGAAAGACGCTTTCTCTGATGCATCAAAGAAGTTTGGCCTGAAGATTAACATCAAGAAGACGGAGGTGCTGTACCAACCCAACTCTACAAGAACCCGAGAGGAGGATATCATGGTTGACGGAAACAATCTGAACTCTGTTCCAGAATTCACCTACCTCGGAAGCACTATATCAAGTGATGGACACATTGATGCTGAAATACAGAGGAGGATGGCCAAGGCTAGCGCATCTTTCGGCCGACTACGCCAGAGACTCTGGAACAACCACCATGTGTCCATGCGGGTCAAAGGCAAGATCTACCGTGCAATCGTGATATCCACCCTACTATACGGAGCCGAGGCCTGGACAGTGTACAGATGACAGGTGAAAAAGCTGCATGCCTTCATGATGCGACATCTGCGTTCAATCATGAGGCTAACCTGGAAGGACAAAGTGACAAATAAGGAAATACTCGAATGGACAGGGCTGACCTCTATGGAAGATCTTCTGATCAAAAAGAATCTCTGGTGGACTGGACACCTCATGAGGATGTCATCAGACAGTCTACCAAAGCCAATCCTCTATTCTCAACTGTCTTCTGGTTACAGAAAGGGAGGGCGCCCTCATCTCCGGTTGAAGGATACCGTCAAGAGAAACCTGAAGCTGAGAGACATTAAGACTGACTCATGGACATCACTCTCACAGCAGAGAGCTAAATGGAGAGTGGCAGTCAAGTAATGAAAGCAGTCTTTGTCGCATCGCGACCGACAGCATGATGATGATGATGACATTATCCTGACACTGAGCCATCCAGTCCTTGCCCTATCCTAATAATGGAGAGCACCTGGCTAGGAAGCGACAAGTATAAATGTTCAACTTAAAGTCATCATAATAACTACGTCAATCATTTAAGTTCAAACGTCCCATCTTCTAATAACCAAGACAGTCATTTAGTCTCCAATGTCGGACATTCTAATGTCACTCTAACTCGAAGTGAATTATTTCAGGTCTAACTACACCCTCTTACCCACACCCACACCCACACCCACTTCCACACCCACACACGTGCGCGCGCACACAGTCGTCGGTCACGTCAGTGACGTCACAGAATAAACACGTCACCACTGGGCGGCAGCCAATCCCAATTAGCATTGATTGTGACTCTCGCCAGGTGGCGCGTCGGCCAGAGAGCCCCTCCACCTACCTGCACCCCACAGTCCCACCCCACACACACACCCACACACACACACACCAGCCTCTCGCCCAATTTGCTTCCTTTAGCAAGGTGTATATTTAGTCAGAGCAATCAGAGCCTGGAGTACGGAGTAGGAGCACTCCACACACACACACACACACATTCACTCACTCTCACTCACTCACTCACTCTCACGCACTCACTCACTCACTCACTCATTCTGAGCAGGCACCTGTGCTCCCCCCACCCCACCCCGCCCCCACACCCCTTGCCAAAGCCCCCATCCCACCCACCCTCTTGCCTTCTCGCAAGTCGTCCCATTCTAACTATTCACACCAGATTGGCCCTGATCTCTAAATGTCGGCCCGACGCGACCCGACGCAGCCCGACGAGCATCGGGATCCGCCATTGTTATGATGCGTACAATGCGGGCAGGAAATGGGGTGCAATCCCGCAGTGAATGCCGGGATGAGTGTGTGTGTGTGTGTGTGTGTGTTGTGTGCGCGTATGTGTGTGTCTGTGTGGTTCCGCGGTTGGCCGGTGGCGGCGCTAGGCGTCGTTATGATATAATTACTGTAGTGAGACCTAACGACGCGTCCATTCACGAGGAGCTCTCGTTTACATCCCTCACGGTGCCCACCTCCATCTCCCACACACCCCTCACCACCACCACCCCACCTCCACCACCCCGTCCATCCCCACACACCACACACACCTCACCACCACCCTCCTCACCCCCTCACCACCTCCACCCCCCACCGGCCTCACATCCATATCCTCCCACCAAACACAATCTTGGCCTGTTGAGAGTAGGTTGCTTTGCCAACGAATCGTGTTATTTTTTTCTTCTTCTTCTTCTTCTTCTTCTTCTTCTTCGTCTACTTCTTCTTCTTCTTCTTTGTAAGTAAGTATGTTTATGTTTATTTAGTTCTCAGCGTTGCCACTATGGGTTTAATGTTGCGTGTGCATGTGTGTGACTGGGGGTGTAATTTATTTAATTATTCATTTATTTATTTATTTATTTATTTGTGGTGGTGTCTGGTGTAGTTCCAGTGCGCATATTTGATGAGCAGACGACATTTGGACACGACAGACGGTAGGCGGCGTTGGTGAGAAATGAGCGCGAAAATGGAGCAGAACGCGCCTCTCCCTCCCCGCCCTCCATCTCCCCCTCTCCACCCTCCTCTCTCCCTACCCCCTCTCCCTTCAGCTCTCCCAACCCCCATTCTCCCTCTCCCCACCCCTCTCTCCCTTCCTCTCTCTCTCTTCCCTTCACTCCTCTACCCCCTTCCCACTCTACCCCACCACCTTCCCCTCTCTCGCATCTCCTTCTCACCTGCCCCCTTCTCCCCCCCCCCCATCTATCCCCCCCTCCATCCTCGTTCCTGTCCCTTTCCCCTTTCCCCTCTGCCTCTCTCTGCTCTGCCCCTCTCCCTCTCTCCCTTCCACACTCCCCTCTCTCGCATCTCCTCCCCTGTCCCCCTTCTCCCCCCCCCCTCTCTATCCCCCTCTCCCCCGTCCGGTTCCTGCCCCCCTTCCCCTTTCTCCCTTTCCCCCATGACCCTCCCCCCCCCCTTTGCCCCTTTCTGGTCGCTCGCCACCTGGCGGGCAGCCCTGAATACATCATCAAGGTGAATGACCTCAGCAGTCGACGAGTAAAGCGGCGGGTAAGCATAAGTGTTTGCCGCACACATTACTGTTTCCCCGACAGGGAATCAGCCCCCCTCCCACCCACACACCCACGCACCCACACGCCCACACAGCCACCCGGCCCCCAACCCGACCCCCCACCTGACCTCCACACCTACACCCTATACCTCTCCAACAGTCAAACGCCTCCAACTCCACCACCACCCTCTAGCCTCCAACAAGCAGCATTGCCCATACGCCTCCTCCACCCCACCACCCTCACCCACCCCCACCACCCTCACCCTCACCCACCCAAAGCCGCACACCTCCACCCCGCCACACCGCAGACCCTTCCTACACATGTATACACAAGCGGACCGGGTCCGACCAGCTTTGAGCTTTTAAGGAAGTACAGGACACTTGAAAATAAAGATAAACCTACCCACACCGCTCGCTCCTCTCTCTACTATTGAGATAAACCTACCCACACTGCTCGCTCCTCCTCTCTCTACTATTGAGATAAACCTACCCACACTGCTCGCTCCTCCTCTCTCTACTATTGAGATAAACCTACCCACACTGCTCGCTCCTCCTCTCTCTACTATTGAGATAAACCTACCCACACTGCTCGATCCTCTCTCTACTATTGAGATAAACCTACCCACACTGCTCGCTCCTCTCTCTACTATTGAGATGAACCTACCCACACTGCTCGCTCCTCTCTCTACTCTTGAGATAAACCTACCCACACTGCTCGCTCCTCTCTCTACTATTGAGATAAACCTACCCACACTGCTCGCTCCTCTCTCTACTATTGAGATAAACCTACCCACACTGCTCGCTCCTCTCTCTACTCTTGAGATAAACCTACCCACACTGCTCGCTCCTCTCTCTACTATTGAGATAAACCTACCCACACTGCTCGCTCCTCTCTCTACTATTGAGATAAACCTACCCACACTGCTCGCTCCTCTCTCTACTCTTGAGATAAACCTACCCACACTGCTCGCTCCTCTCTCTACTATTGAGATAAACCTACCCACACTGCTCGCTCCTCTCTCTACTATTGAGATAAACCTACCCACACTGCTCGCTCCTCTCTCTACTATTGAGATAAACCTACCCACACTGCTCGCTCCTCTCTCTACTATTGAGATAAACCTACCCACACTGCTCGCTCCTCTCTCTACTATTGAGATAAACCTACCCACACTGCTCGCTCCTCTCTCTACTATTGAGATAAACCTACCCACACTGCTCGCTCCTCTCTCTACTATTGAGATAAACCTACCCACACTGCTCGCTCCTCTCTCTACTCTTGAGATAAACCTACCCACACTGCTCGCTCCTCTCTCTACTATTGAGATAAACCTACCCACACTGCTCGCTCCTCCCCTCTCTACTCTTGAGATAAACCTAACCCACACTGCTCGCTCCTCCCCTCTCTACTCTTGAGATAAACCTACCCACACTGCTCGCTCCACTCTCTACTCTTGAGATAAACCTACCCACACTGCTCGCTCCTCTCTCTACTATTGAGATAAACCTATCCACACTGCTCGCTCCTCTATTCTTAAGATAAACCTACCCACACTGCTCGCTCCTCCACTCTCTACTCTTGAGATAAACCTACCCACACTGCTCGCTCCACTCTCTACTCTTGAGATAAACCTACCCACACTGCTCGCTCCTCCCCTCTCTACTCTTGAGATAAACCTACCCACACTGATCGCTCCTCTCTCTACTCTTGAGATAAACCTACCCACACTGCTCGCTCCTCTCTCTACTCTTGAGATAAACCTATCCACACTGCTCGCTCCTCCCCTCTCTACTCTTGAGCTAAACCTACCCACACTGCTCGCTCCTCTCTCTACTCTTGAGATGAACCTACCCACACTGCTCGCTCCTCTCTACTCTTGAGACAAAGCTACCCACACTGCTCGCCCCTCCCCTCTCTACTCTTGAATCTGCTGCCCCCGCTTCTCCTCTTCAGTTCAACCCTCATCCACGTCTTCCTTTCCACACCACCACCGCCCCCCCCCCCCCTCCTTTGTCCCCTTCTCTCTCAATGCTCCCACCGCTCACCTCCCTTGCGCCCCTTTTCTGTTTCTGCTCTTGCCTCCTTCCCCTCCCCCCACACCGCTTCACTTTTCTCGTTTGCTCTCCCTTCCACTCTCCTCTTCTCCTTTTGCCTTCCGTTCCCTCTAATCTCCTATTCCCCCCATCTCCTCCCCTCCTCTCTCTTGTCTTGTCCTGCCTTCCCTTCCCCTCGCATCCCCTTCCCTCCCCCACGCTCCCACTTGGTCTCTCTTCCCCTCCCTCTCCCTCTCCCACTCTCACTCTTTCTCTTCCTCTCTCCCCTTTCTCTTTCTTTCTCTCCCCTTCTCTCTATCAATATTTCTCTCCCTCCTCCCCCTCTCTCCCCTCTCTCCATGCCACCCTTTATCTCTCCTCTCTTTTCATCCCTCGCCGCCTTTCTCTCCATCCCTCCCCCATCCCTGTCCCATCCCCTTTCCTTCCCTCCCCTTTCCCTCCCTCCCCTTCCCCCTCGCTCCCTCCCTCCCTCCCTCCCTATCTGTTCCCTCCCTCCCCTTTCCCTCCATCCTTCCTCTTTCCCTCCCGCCCTCCCCCTTTCCCTCCCTCCTTCCCTCCTTACCCTTCCCCTTCCCTCCATCCCATTTCCCTTCCTCCTTCCCTCCCTCCCCCCTCCCTCCGTCCCTCTCTCAGGGTCTATCTTTCCATATCTCCCCCTCCCTATCCCTTTCTGTATCGCCTCCTCCCTCCTCTCTCGTCACCTCTCTCTATTCTCCCTCTCTCCCCCCCTTCCTAATCCTCCCTCCTCCCTTCCCCTTCTCTGTCCCCCCTTCTCTCTTATCTGTTCTGGTCAGATTGTTTCATGAGAAGATCAACATCACCCTGTGTGTTGTTGTTACTTTGTAAGCACACCGGTGCCAGTGCATGGCGAGTCACGCCCCAACACGCATGACTTGGTTCCATCCACAGTGGCGGAGGGCGACCACATGGCACCGGGCCGGGCGGTGGGATGAGGGAGGTGGCGCGGGGCTGGACCCCGGTCTGAGTCTGTGAGATGAGGTAGGTGGGACAGGGCCGGACCCCGGTCTGGGGCGGTAAGATGAAGGATGTGGCGCGGGGCCAGACTCCGGTCTGGGGCGGTCAGATGAGGGAGGTGGCATGGGTCTGGATCCCAGTCTGGGGCGGTCAGATGAGGGAGGTGGCATCGGTCTGGATCCCGGTCTGGGGCCGTCAGATGAGGGAGGTGGCATGGGTCTGGATCCCGGTCTGGGGCCGTCAGATGAGGGAGGTGGCATGGGTCTGGATCCCGGTCTGGGGACGTCAGATGAGGGAGGTGGCATGGGTCTGGATCCCGGTCTGGGGCCGTCAGATGAGGGACGTGGCATGGGTCTGGATCCCGGTCTGGGGCCGTCAGATGAGGGACGTGGCACAGGGCTGAACCCCGGTCTGGGGCCGTCAGATGAGTGAGGTGGCACAGGACTGGACCCCGGTCCGAGGGGTGTGAGATGAGGGATGTGGCACGGGGCTGGACCCCGGTCTGGGGCGGTGAGATGAGGGAGATGGCGCGGGGCCGGAACCCGGTCCGAGGGTTGTGAGATGAGGGAGGTGGGACGGGGCTGGACCCGGGTCTGGGGCGGTGGAGATGAGTGAGGTGGGACAGGGGTGGACCTCAGTCTGGGGCGGTGAGATGAAGGAGATGGCGCCGGGCTGAACCCTGGTCTGGGGCGGTGAGATGAGGGACGTGGCGCGGGGCCGGAGCCGGGGCGGTGAGATGAGGGATGGGCCGGAGCCAGGGCGGTGAGATGGAGTGGATGATGCGGGGCCGGATCCTGGTCTGGGGCGGTGAGATGAGGGACGTGGTGCGGGGACGGAGCCGGGGCAGTGAGATGAGGGGCATGGCATGGGGCGGTGAGATGAGGGATGTGGCGCGGGGCCAGAGCCAGGACAGTGAGATGAGGGGGAAGGCGTGGGGCCGGACCCTGGTCTGGGGCGGTGAGATAAGGGACGTGGCGCGGGGCCAGAGCCGGGGCCGGGGCGGTGAGGTGAGGGAGGTGGGGCGGTGTGTCTGTATCCAGATGACAGTTAGTTACAAAGCATATACAAGCTAGGAATAGTCATCTCGAGTAGTGAATGATGTGTGTCTTTAGAGCAGTGTGGAGCATTGGTCGTGCTAGCCCCTCTTTAAACATGGAGGCAACTGTGTCTTTGTGTGCTTGTTTGTAGCCGGGCTGGAAGGTGGTGATCATATTAAACTGTGAGGTTTTTACCTGACAGGTGGTAAATGTGTAGTGAGGGTGTGGATTCACAGGGGGTTGGGGTGTGTATGGGGGGGGGGGGGGTGAACCTGTAGTGCGTGTGTGTATTTGTTTGCGGGTTGGGGGAGGCAGGTTGACAATGTGTGTGGGGGGCGGTAGTGTGTGTGTGGGGGGGGGGGGGGAGGGGGAGGTGGGAAGTGGTTGATCATTGTAACCTACTTTACTTTAATTTTAACTAACCTTTATCTTAAATGGCGAACTTTGGAGGTATTTAGAGTGAAAACATGACACATTAATTTTGGCATGCATATCAAAATTCTTACAGTCTTCAGCACTAATAGGTTCCATTACAATTATTTATAGGTTGGCTTAGTATTCCCCTCTGTGGAGCAACAACTGATTAATGACTGCACCAGTATCTGATACCCCAGTCACACGAGAGGCAGCGTTCGCCGCCAACCTCCTTACGCCCAAAAGGATGCCAACCACCCAGCGTTCCATTCGTTACATTGATTCAAATACCTTTTAGGCACCATGTCGGCGCCAGGTCGGCGCCAGGTAGGTGCGAGGGCGCCGTGAGGGCGCCGCTGGGTCAGTGACAGGGCGGCGCTGAGTCAGTAGCAGGGTGGTGCTGGGTCAGCGCCGGGTCGGCGCCAGGGCGGTGCGGGTTGGGGAAAGGGCGGTGCCCTGGCGCCGACCACATGGTGACTGCAGCATCGCATGTGTTGGCGCCATCAGGTCGGCGCCATGTCGGCACCAGGTCAGTGCCAGGTCAGCGCAATGTCGCCGCCAGATCGGCGCCCCAGGGCGGCGCCAGGGCAGCACCAGGGTGCCAACCATTTTGAATGGCGCCGCCGGAACAGGACGTAAGGAGGTTGCACGTGCAGCAGCAGCAACCTCTTGCATCCAAAATTCCCGAAATGGATGCCGGGAGGTTGGCGTCCTCGCGGCGACAGCACTCAATCAGGGTGTAAGGAGGGTGCAAGGAGGACGTTTTTACGTCGCGAATCGATTGTTAGCGAATGCAGGCCTCGTGTGACTGGGGTATGACATGGCTTTGTTTGATCAAATCTAGGTTAATGGTTTGGTTTTGAAAATTTGATACTTTCATTGGAGTATGCTGCTGTACTTAAATGTTGAAGCATCGTAATGTACATGATGCAGGCGGTGTCCAGCTGTGGGGATACATTAATGCAGGTGGCATCCTGTTGTAGGGATACATTGATGCAGGCGGTCTCCTGCTGTAGGGATACATTAATGCAGGCGGTGTCCTGCTGTGAGGATACATTAATGCAGGCGGTGTCCTGCTGTAGGGATACATTGATACAGGCGGTATACTGATTGCTATGGGGATACATTAATATATGCGACATCCCGAATGTATTGAAAAGAAATGACGAAGCTATTGCAGTAAATTATCCTCAAATCCCATATTTCTAGTGACAGCAGTCGACAACCAACCAAAAGCCCGCCCCCCCCCCCCCCACACACACACCCCCCCCCCCCGTTCTTACACAGTGCGCACTAGTGCATGAATTACAGCCCCTCATCCCGCCGCTGTCACAACCCACTGACAGCCCTCGATGACGACCTACAGTCGTAGCAGACGACAGCCGGCAGTTATACTCCATCGGATGCATTTTCCCGCCAGTTCCTCCTGTCATCTCTGCCCGCGCAAGACAATACCTCCCGCCGCCCGCCCACCACCCGCCGCCCTTTGCCTGCAGCCGCTGCTTTCGCTGTCGCCGTCACTGTCGCCAGGCGGCGCCACCGTCACAGCGGCGCTGACACGTGACTGCTGACAGCGCCGAGCTTTGTGCGGCCGCCGCTTGGTGGCGCTGGCTGTGTGTTTGTGCGCGGCCGTGTAGGGTGTCTCCGCCGTTGCTATTGCTTGATGCCTTTTTGGCTGGCGGAGGAAGAGGAGGAGGTGGGGGCGGGGGTGGGGTGGGGGTGGGGGTGATAAGGAGGTGGTAGATGGACTTACTACAGGAGGGAGAACCCAGGAGTCACCGGAAGCGCCGGAATGGATGTTGTCAATTGTCATTGAGGAAGCGTCATTAACACATTTACCAGTAGCTTGTCTCCAGTCGTCTGCTCCGGCTCAAAGTATGTAAATCTAGTATGGGGAATGGGGGGAGGGAGTTTTTTTATTTCATTGAAATATATTTCTTACCTTCTTTTTGTTATTATTCAAACAAATTGATAGATTTGTCGTCGTTTTATTGCGAGCAGACGACATTTGGGGGGGAAAGGGGTAGGGGTGGGAAAAAGGCTTAGTTCCAGCAGGATAGTACGGCGCTCGGAAGTGGGTTAAGAAGGAGGCGTTGTTACACTATCTGCGGTGGTGTCACAAACGCAAACAAAGCAGATGACACCGGCCCACTCACCAACGCACACATGCGCACAAACACGGAGACGCCGCCCCACAGATGGCGCTCCGTCCGCTCCCACCTCATCAGTGTGATGTTCAGTATAATGCCGGGCTCAGACCCGCCCGATTGGGTGCGATAACTAATATATTGCTATTAGTGACACAGGTGTTCAGTATAAATACTATAATGCCAGGCACAGACCGGTCCGATTGGGTGTGTTTGCTATTATATTACTATTAGTCACACACATGCTCAGTATAATGCCAGGCACAGACCGGTCCGATTGGGTGCGATTGCTATTATATTACTATTAGTCACACACATGCTCAGTATAATGCAGGCACAGACCGGCCGATTGGGTGCGATTGCTATTATATTACTATTAGTCACACACATGCTCAGTATAATGCCAGGCACAGACCGGTCCGATTGGGTGCGATTGCTATTATATTACTATTAGTCACACACATGCTCAGTATAATGCCAGGCACAGACCGGTCCGATTGGGTGCGATTGCTATTATATTACTATTAGTCACACACATGCTCAGTATAATGCCAGGCACAGACCGGTCCGATTGGGTGCGATTGCTATTATATTACTATTAGTCACACACATGCTCAGTATAATGCCAGGCACAGACCGGTCCGATTGGGTGCGATTGCTATTATATTACTATTAGTCACACACATGCTCAGTATAATGCCAGGCACAGACCGGTCAGATTGGGTGCGATTGCTATTATATTACTATTAGTCACACACATGCTCAGTATAATGCCAGGCACAGACCGGTCCGATTGGGTGCGATTGCTATTATATTACTATTAGTCACACACATGCTCAGTATAATGCCAGGCACAGACCGCAGTCAGATTGGGTGCGATTGCTATTATATTACTATTAGTCACACACATGCTCAGTATAATGCCAGGCACAGACCCGTCAGATTGGGTGTGTTTGCTATTATATTACTATTAGTCACGCACATGCTCAGTATAATGCCAGGCACAGACCGGTCCGATTGGGTGTGTTTGCTATTATATTACTATTAGTCACACACATGCTCAGTATAATGCCAGGCACAGACCCGTCAGATTGGGTGCGATTGCTATTATATTACTATTAGTCACACACACATGCTCAGTATAATGCCAGGCACAGACCGCGACCCGTCAGATTGGGTGTGTTTGCTATTATATTACTATTAGTCACACACAGTGCTCAGTATAATGCACAGGCACAGACCGGTCCGATTGGGTGTGATTGCTGTTATATTACTATTAGTCACACACATGCTCAGTATAATGCCAGGCACAGACCGGTCCGATTGGGTGTGATTGCTATTATATTACTATTAGTCACACATGCTCAGTATAATGCCAGGCACAGACCCGTCAGATTGGGTGCGATTGCTATTATATTACTATTAGTCACACACATGCTCAGTATAATGCCAGGCACAGACCTGTCAGATTGGGTGCGATTGCTATTATATTACTATTAGTCACACATGCTCAGTATAATGCCAGGCACAGACCGGTCCGATTGGGTGCGATTGCTATTATATTACTATTAGTCACACACGTGCTCAGTATAATGCCAGGCACAGACCGGTCCGATTGGGTGCGATTGCTATTATATTACTATTAGTCACACATGCTCAGTATAATACCAGGCACAGACCGGTCCGATTGGGTGTGATTGCTATTATATTACTATTAGTCACACACATGCTCAGTATAATGCCAGGCACAGACCGGTCCGATTGGGTGCGATTGCTATTATATTACTATTAGTCACACACATGCTCAGTATAATGCCAGGCACAGACCGGTCCGATTGGGTGCGATTGCTATTATATTACTATTAGTCACACACATGCTCAGTATAATGCCAGGCACAGACCCGCCAGATTGGGTGCGATTGCTATTATATTACTATTAGTCACACACATGCTCAGTATAATGCCAGGCACAGACCGGTCCGATTGGGTGCGATTGCTATTATATTACTATTAGTCACACACATGCTCAGTATAATGCCAGGCACAGACCGGTCCGATTGGGTGCGATTGCTATTATATTACTATTAGTCACACATGCTCAGTATAATGCCAGGCACAGACCCGGTCCGATTGGGTGCGATTGCTATTATATTACTATTAGTCACACACATGCTCAGTATAATGCCAGGCACAGACCGGTCCGATTGGGTGTGATTGCTATTATATTACTATTAGTCACACATGCTCAGTATAATGCCAGGCACAGACCGGTCCGATTGGGTGTGATTGCTATTATATTACTATTAGTCACACACATGCTCAGTATAATGCCAGGCACAGACCCGTCAGATTGGGTGCGATTGCTATTATATTACTATTAGTCACACATGCTCAGTATAATACCAGGCACAGACCGGTCCGATTGGGTGTGATTGCTATTATATTACTATTAGTCACACACATGCTCAGTATAATGCCAGGCACAGACCCGTCAGATTGGGTGCGATTGCTATTATATTACTATTAGTCACACACATGCTCAGTATAATGCCAGGCACAGACCGGTCCGATTGGGTGTGATTGCTATTATATTACTATTAGTCACACACATGCTCAGTATAATGGCAGGCACAGACCGGTCCGATTGGGTGCGATTGCTAATATATTACTATTAGTCACACACATGCTCAGTATAATGCCAGGCACAGACCCGTCAGATTGGGTGCGATTGCTATTATATTACTATTACTCACACACATGCTCAGTATAATGCCAGGCACAGACCGGTCCGATTGGGTGTGATTGCTATTATATTACTATTAGTCACACACATGCTCAGTATAATGCCAGGCACAGACCCGTCAGATTGGGTGCGATTGCTATTATATTACTATTAGTCACACACATGCTCAGTATAATGCCAGGCACAGACCGGTCCGATTGGGTGCAATTGCTATTATATTACTATTAGTCACACACATGCTCAGTATAATGCCAGGCACAGACCGGTCCGATTGGGTGCGATTGCTATTATATTACTATTCTTCACACGTGCTCAGTATAATGCTGGGCACAGACCGGTCTGATTGGATGCGATAACTAGTAATATATTACTATTAGTCTCGCAGGGGCCTAGCTTCCATATCCGCAGGTAGCCAGTTGCGTACTACCTCAGATTACAGTTTTTGTTATTGAATATATGGTGTTTTATTCCAATAGCATTTTATTCCATCGATGTACCACCTGACAATCCCAAGCTAGGCCCCTCGGCACGTATTAACACCTTATTTTAGCGGACAGGATGGTACTGGGTGTAATATTTCTGGACGCCCGGCCGTCAGACCGCCAGACATACCACAAACTCTTCCCAGATGCGTTCTGACAACTGTCTGTCAGTTCACACCTGATACTCCTCTCCAACATACTTATCTGTACTATATCTACTGTATCTCTCATAAGGAAGAAAGGGAAGACAAGTCATGCAAGATTGACAGTGAAGAAGTTGTGCTTTATTGGCATCAACTCCTGTTCACCTAGTACTAGTGACCTATCACCCTGACCCCTTAGCTTCTGTCCACCCGGAGCCTCATTACTCTAGTTAGTATGTATCAGAATCAGTGCCTACAGCCCAATGAACCGGAGTCCCATGGTTGTTGCACAGAGCTCAATTTGTATATGAAAGGTGGAGCATCAGATAGAGTGTCTGGGTTCCTGCCCAAGAGAAGGGTCTGTCTCACTCAAGAGTCAGGAGTAGAGTAGAATTCAAGATTCCATCCAGAAGTATATTCTAGTAGTGCCTGTAGCAGCATATAGTTCAGAGTGTCTAGAATAATTAATATCGAAATGAGGCTTGTGTGGTCAGCTGGGGCAAAGGGGTGCAGGTGACTGGGCCTCCCACAGCCAGCCAATCAGGCACCCTCCACAGCCTGGGTGGCAACATCCCCAATATGGGTAGCTGTCACTCAACCCAGCTGTATGTGGTGTCCATAATGTATGTAGATGAGCTTGGTGTGCTTGCCCATCGGCCCTGTGGTAACAGGTAGTTGCAGACAGTTACAATAAATATATATATTAAAAATGTCCTTCTCCTCCACTTGCACCCTTACTGGTGCATAGAGGGAACATTTCACCAAACATTAACTGTCTCTTATATAGGAACATCTCATCATAATCTCGGGCACTATGTATTAACATATATTTCACATAGCCTAATATGTCACACAGCGAGTGGGGCACCCATTGCTTTTCTATTACATAACCTTGGTCCCCACTCCGTCGCCCGAGGATAATAATGCTCTCTGCCAATATATAATTCCGAACCGAAAATCCGTATATTTTTTACATAGGTGTTTGATTTGAAAACGAGGCACACCGGACTCATGGCCAACTGGATGGCGCACTTGCTTTCCGTGCGATGTCTTGTCTTGTTTATATTCACATAGTTTCTTGTATTGCATAGATAAGAATAGAATAAGTGCTTTGTTTATAATTTTATATTCACATAATGCCATATATATCATACAAATACATTATACAATAATTGTTGTGTTTATATCCACATTTTGAATGCATTATATAGCACATGTGGGCTAATCTCATCAAACTGTAACATTTAGAGTTCTGAGGGGGTATTCCAGGAATTCCTTATATCATTTCAGCTCTAAGCTGATTCTATTCAGTATGTATTGGTACATTAGTAACAGAATTTGGGCAAGTTAACTCTAAATATTTACCATTCTGTGACTATCTTTTTAGGGTTAATAATGGCAGAGACGTAGGCATTGGTAAGAACATCTTTTTTGAATGCCCTACTTACAGGGTTATCTACAAAGGAAACATTTAAAGCTACTTTTGGCCAAGAAATTGTCCAAAAACTATGGAAATATGACCATTTATGGGGCACAGTTTTATGAGATCATATCGTACAGATACAAAACTGGTATCGCCAGAAAGCCCTAACACAGATGAATGTATACTAGCTCAGTCAGTCCAGCCTTCTAACCACATTATTAACGAAGCTTTGGTATTAAAACACGTTTGTTGCAGCTTTATGAGAAGTGACCATCTGTATCAATATGTAAAAATATGCGGTCTTTCAGTCGTGATAACCTTAGCTTGGAATCATATCAATATCCCGGGCGATGGAGTTGGGGACCATTGTTATGTAATAGTGACAACGAGACCGCTGGGTAAGCCCACTCAGCTATTCTGCATACATTATGGACACCACCTGCACTGCGGTTGAGTGACAGGTGCCCCACTCCCTCTTGGGCACCACCCCTCCCAGGCTGCAGAGGTGTCTGATTGGCTGGCTGTGTGAGCCCAGTCACCCTTGAGCTCCTTGCACTTGCTGGGCAGACCAAAGACACTAACTCTAAAGATACCAAATGAGGCCGTTCACCTCTGAGCTGTGTGTAACATCCATAGGACTTAGGTTCAAGGGGCTGTAGGCACTGATTTTTACTGAACAAGCAGACACTATGTGGGTCTGTGCAGCAGGTTGTAAGTGAGTCAGGGTGGCAGGTGACTAGTAGGTGAACAAGAGTTGTAACAATAAAGCTCAACCTTATCACTGTCAATCTTGTGTGACTTGTCTCCCTTTCTTTCTTATGAGTGGTGTTTTGGTATTTAGTGGTGGGGGGAGGGGAGACTGGCAGACAGTTGCCAGGATCCTCCTGATATTAGTGAGTATAAGTAGAGTAACTGGAAGACGGCCAAGAAACCCAGTAATTCTTCAAATATGTCAGCTGTTATTACCTGTAGCTTATTCCCGCTGTCTATACTACTTACAACCATGACTCGGAAAATAGCATCGACACGGTGGCTTCATCACCAAGAGCGCGCAGGCTTCCAGTGCAGAAATCCAATCGGTGACACTCAAATTGTCAAGTGTATATGGCCTGAACTTAAAGGTGCATAGTCCGATGGTTTTGAATTTCTGTCATTTTTCTGAGATAAATATATTTGATTGGTTGGTATAACCTACCTTACTTTAGTTTGAAGTAACTTTCATTTTGAATGGCTACCTTTTGAGATATTTGAAGGGCAAACATCCTAAATTGATTTTGGAAAGCATGCCAAGACTCTCACCATAGGCTTATGCAGTAACAGGTTCTGTTAAATTGACTCAGTATGGCCTTCTGCGGGGCAACAAATGTTTAATAAGTGCACCAATATCTAAGTTAGATATGTAGAATAAAATCTAGGTGAATGTTATTGTTTTGTAAATTTGATGCTTCGTCGGACGATCCAGCTTTAAGAGCATTTCGAAACTAAAGTCATAAGCACAGTTTGCGGACATAATTATCACTGTCTGTATGTGTAATACTCATGCCAAAAGAGACAAACATTATTGGTTTTGGACATCTGTCTTCTACTCATAGTCATGTATCCCATAAGGATATGAAAGCCAATAAGATTGCTGATATCCCAGTTGCACTACTGGTTGCGACCACTTTGCGACCACCTTGTGACTATTAAAAAAGGTTGGTTGCTATGAGGTCGCAAGTGGTCGCAAAATGGTCGCAAGTGGTGGCAAAGTGGTCGCAAAATGATCGTCAGTGGTCACCGGTCTCCTTGCGACCATTTTGCAGCTACTGCACTAAAACCCCAAAATGGTTGCAAGAATGTCACAGACCATTACTTTGGTCGCAGGAGGTCACCGGTGACTGTGGATTCTTTTTGTCCAAAGTTCCAGAGTGACTCACAAGCATCTAACTATGCATGGGGCTCAACATTATTAGGATAGCGCAAGGACTGGTTAGCTCAGTGTCAGTGTCAGGATAATGTGACTGAGTGGGATATCGGGTCATGGTGCTCACGGCCTGGTCTCCCAGTGGGGCAGCACTATAAAGTCACCATGAGTGCGCACTGTCACAAGTCGGTACCCATCCTGATATGACCTTAGATGTTGCTAGGATGTAAAACAACAAACAAACAAAAATCGTTGTCACATCTCACCCCCTTCTCTGGCTCTCTCACCTCCTCTTTCCCTTCTCTGCCTCTCTCACCTCCGCCTTCCCTCCTTTGCCTCTCTCACCTCCTCCTTCCTTACTCTGCCTCGCTCACCTCCTTCCCTTCTCTGCCTCTCTCACATCCCCCTTCCCTTCTCTGCCTCTCTCACCTCCTCCTTCCCTTCTCTGCCTCTCTCACCTCCTCTTTCCCTTCTCTAGCTCTCTCACCTCCTCCTTCCCTTCTCTGCCACTCTCACCTCCTCCTTCCCTTCTCTGCCTCTCTCACCTCCTCTTTCCCTTCTCTGCCTCTCACCTCCTCTTTCCCTTCTCTGCCTCTCTCACCTCCTCTTTCCCTTCTCTGCCTCTCTCACCTCCTCCTTCTCTTCTCTGCCTCTCTCACCTCCCCCTTCCCTTCTCTGCCTCTGTCACCTCCTCCTTCCCTTCTCTGCCTCTCTCACCTCCTCATTCTCTTCTCTGCCTCTCTCACCTCCCCTTCCCTTCTCTGCCTCTCTCCACCTCCCCCTTCTCTTCTCTGCCTCTCTCACCTCCTCCTTCCCTTCTCTGCCTCTCTCACCTCCTCCCTGCTCTTCTCTGCCTCTCTCACTACCCCCCTTCCTCTCTGCCACTCTCCCTCCTCCTTCCCTTCTCCTGCCTCTCTCACCTCCGCCCTTCTTTCCCTTCTCTGCCTCGCGCACCTCCTCCTTCCCTTCTCGCCTCCTCTCACCTCATCCTTCCTTCCTGCCTCTCTCCACCTCTCTTTCCCTTCTCTCCTCGCTTCACCTCCCTCCTTCCCTTCTCTGCCTCTCTCACCTCCTTCCCTTATCTGCCTCACTCATCCTTCCCTGCCTCTCCCCTTCCCTCTGCCCCTCTCACCTCCTCCTTCCTTCTCTCCCTCTCTCCACCTCCTCTTCCCTTCCTCTCCCTCTCTCACCTCCTCCTCCCTTCTCTGCCCTCTCACCTCCTCCCCACTCTTCTCCCTCTCCTCTCCCCTCTTTCTCCTCTCGCTCACCTCCTCCTCCCTTACCTCCTCTCTCCCTCCTTCGTCTCTCTCCTCACCTCCTCCTTCCCTTCTCTGCCCGCTCTCACCTCCTCCCCTTCCTCTGCCACTCTCACCTCCTCCTTCCCTTCTCTGCCACTCTCACCTCCTCCTTCCCTTCTCTGTCTCTCTCACCTCCTCCTTCCCTTCTCTGCCTCTCTCACCTCCTCCTTCCCTTCTCTGCCACTCTCACCTCCTCCTTCCCTTCTCTGCCACTCTCACCTCCTCCTTCCCTTCTCTGCCTCTCTCACCTCCTCCTTCCTTACTCTGCCTCTCTCACCTCCTCTTTCCCTTCTCTGCCTCTCTCACCTCCTTCTTCTCTTCTCTGCCTCTCTCACCTCCTCTTTCCCTTCTCTGCCTCTCTCACCTCCTTCTCTTCTATGCCTCTCTCACCTCCTCTTTCCCTTCTCTGCCTCTCTCACCTCCTCCTTCTCTTCTCTGCCTCTCTCACCTCCGCTTTCCCTTCTCTGCCTCTCTCACCTCCTCCTTCCCTTCTCTGCCTCTCTCACCTCCCCCTTCCATTCTCTCACCTCTCCTCTCCAACATTCCCTTCCCTTTCCACACGTCCTGCCTTCATGTTGTTGCTGTTCCCATGTGTCCGAGATTTCCCCTGTAGTTCTCTACCAACTATGACTTGGATCTCTGTAATACCCCTGTCACATTATGATGTAACAGGCAAACGATTGGGAAATGTAAAAATCACTTTTTTTACGTTGAGATACGTAAAGATTCTCGCCGTTTCAAGGCCAAATTGGACGTCAGAGCAACGTAGTGGACGTAGGCAAAACGTCGGTCCAACGTAGTTGTAACATGTCTCAACGAGTTAAAATGTCAACAACAAAAACTGGCCCAAAGTAAGGCTAACGAGCCTCCAGCATGCACGGCGTCAGCCTAGCGAAACCCTAACGTCGGCTTAGTGTATGACTCACGTAATTATGCCAGCCCTAACGTATCTGTGATTCTGACGTCATTCGTAATGTGAGTCAACATCAGGCCCGCGAGTGAGCAGCGTCAGTCTAATGACAGTCCAGCGTGCTCAGCGTAAGGACATCGAGTCCTCAATGCGCTCGACGTGAGCATAAGGGATGCTTTTATATATCCAAAGGCAAACATTTGCACCACATTCACACCACCTTCAGAGCACGTTTGCTTACGTTCCAAGAATGTTGGCGCATGTTACATATGTTCCGCGTGTGCCAGCCGTTCGTCAACTATGTCGAATACATCAAGACATGTTAGACTTACGTGAGACTAATTTAGACACATGTCAGAGACACATTAGACCTACGTTGAGATACGTTGACACCACGTTGTAGGCGCGCGGGTTGCACGTTCCTCCAGGCTCTCTGTCAGTCTACCGTAAGTCGATGTAGCTCAATATAGACCGACGTAGCTCTGATGAACGTCTAACGTATCTCGACGTAAGCCTAATGTGAGTGCAATGTAAGCCCAATGTAACCCAACGTAACAGCCTTACGTTGAGCTACCTCGAAAGTTTTGGGTATGTCCAAAACCTTGACGTGTGTCACCGTATCTCAATCTAAGCTTAACGAACGAGTAACGTATCTCGACGTATCTCGACATAATGGCCAAATTTCACCCACCTCGGCATATGCTACTGCGTTACGTCGTAGTGTGACAAGGGTATTAGTGTTACTGATGCTTCTATCCAAGCACTTAGACTCCAGTTTCATTGCGCATCTATTAATAGGCCGACATGTCCATGTTTATGTCAGGCCTCCTTCTACGTCACGCCTGGTATGTCTTTCTAGTGTGGGAGGTCGTGGGTTCCAAATCTGGCCGAGTCAAACCAATAACTTACAGACCTGATCCGTAGCGCTACCTAACCTGGCACTGAGCATTACTAGGACTGGTTTGAGCAGAGTTGAGTGAATGCTCCACGCATGCTCATTAGAGGTAGCGATACCTCCCCTGTCTGTGTTGGTCTAATGAATATGATTTAGTTAGATATCTAGTTATGGTGCCAGTCGCCCGGTCTCCCAGTGGGGCAGCACTATAATTATAAAGTCACCATGAATGCGCACTGTCATAAGTCGTTACTCGTCCTGATATGACCTTAGATGTTACTAGGTTATAAAATTCCAACAAACAAACACACACTACCTCTTCCCCCCCCTCCGCACTTATCCCTCCTCTCCTCTCCCTCCGTCCCTCACCTCCTACCCTCCTCTCCTCCCCTCCCCCTCTCCTCCCTTGCCTCCATCCCTCCCCTCCTCCCTCTCTCCTCCTCTCCTCCCTCCCCTCTCCTCTCCTCCCTCTCCTCCTCCCTCCCTCCCTCTCTCCTCTCCTCCCTCCCCTCCCTCTCCTCCCTCTCCCCTCCTCCCTCTCCTCCCTCTTCCTCCTCCCCTCTCCTCTCTCCTCTCCTCTCTCTCCTCCCTCCTCTCCTCTCCTCCCTCCTCCTCCCTCTCCTCCCCTCTCCTCCCTCTCCTCCCCTCTCCTCCCTCTCATCCCGTCTCCTCCCTCCCTCCCTCTCCCTCCCTCTCCTCCCTCTCCTCCCTCTCCTCCCTCTCCTCCCTTCCTACCTCCCTCCTCTCCTCCCTCTCCTCTCACCCACTTAGCCTCAGTCTCAATACCCCCACCCTCACCTCCACTTCCACCAAGTCTCAATACTCCCACCCCCACCTCCACTCAGTCTCAATACCCCGACCCCCACCCCACCCCCACCCTACCTCCACCTCTACTATTACCCCGACCACAGGCACCACTCCCCCTTTCTATCTTCAAAACTTGTTATATGGCAGCTCCCCTCCTTCTCCTCCATGTCCTCCTCCCCCACCACCACTATAGTCCCCACTCTCTACCTTCGCCCTTTTATCCAGCACCCTCCTCCCACCCACCCCCTCCTCCTCCCTGTCCCCTCCCTCCTTCCCCTTTCCCCTCCCCCTCGCTCCTCTCCCCTCCCCCTCCCATCCTCCTCCCATCCTATCTCCACCCTCCACCTCCCTCCTCTCCCCCTCCTCCCCATCCCCCTCCCCCTTCCCCCTCCTCCCTCCCTCCCCTCACCCTCCCCTCTCCCTCCTCTCCCCTCCACCCTCCACTTCCCTCCTCTCCCCCCTCTCTCCATCCCCTTTCTCCCCTCCCCTCATCCTCCTCCCCTTCCCCCCCCTCCCCCCACACTGTGAACCGCGAGCCGGGCGGTCCCTGATTAGCAATATCGCCATGCATTGTGTCCTGCTGTCGCCGAATTATCGTCATTAGTGAGCGACAAATCAAATTTACCCAAGGAACTGCCGTCAACTAAATGTTCCCCCTGCACACCTGCCGCTAGCCTCCAGTCACCCCCATCCCCTCCCCTCCACCCCCGCCACACGCCGGGCGTTTCCTTAGCAACCCCCCCTAGCAACAGCTATAAAATAGCTTGGAGAATACCAAATTGAACCAAGTAACCCCATCCCCCTCCCAACCCCCTCCCACCCCGCTCACACTACCCTCCAGCCGCCCTCCAGCCCCCCTCGAGCCCCCTCCAGCTCCCTTGCCTCTCCTCACACTATCCTCACCCGGATTAAGGCTTCTGTGTCTATAATGAAACTATAGGAAAAGTCGCATAACTCGATGGTTTTGAGTTTTTGTCATTTTTCTTAGACTAATATATTAATTTGATTTTTATAATCTACCTTACTTTAGTTTGAAGTGACATTTATTTCAAATGGCTAACTTTTGAGATATTTTTAAGTGCAAACATGTCAAATTAGTTTTGGCATGCATGCCATTAGTTTTGGCATGCCATCGGCTGCTGCAGTAACAGGTTCTATTAAATTGACTCAGTATTGCCTTCTATGTGGTGACAAATGCTTAATAAGTGCATCAGTATCTACGCTAGATATGTAGAATAAAATTGACATAATTGATTTGGTTTTGAAAATGTGACTCTTCATCGGACTATGCAACTTTAAAGTCACATAGTCCGATGGTTTTGAGTTTCTGCCATTTTCTGAGATAAATACATCAGATTGATCATTAATCGACTAGACTTTAGTTCCACGTAACCTTAATTTTAAAAGATCTATCTTTGGAGATATCTGAAGTGAAAACATTCCAAATTAATTTTCGCAAGTGTGTCAACATACTGACACCATAGGCTTCAACAGTAACAGGTTCTATCAAATTGATTTAGTATCCCATTCTACGCAGCAACAAATCCTTAATAAGTGTATCAATACCCGATAAGTTGGATATGTAGGATCAAATAGAAGTAAATGTTTTGATTTTAAATATTTGGCATGTTAATTTCCATTCACATATCTCTAAAGTTAATGTTTTTAATCAAAGTTACTCCAAGCTAAAGTATATTAAATTATATAGCAATCAATCAAATATATTTTTTTAGATATATTATAAACTGAAAACCATCAGATTAGGCAGCAATATTTATCTACACTTCTCACTCCTATTTCTATAGTCACATTTGTGACAGAGATGTAGCTTGTTTTTGTGTGGGTTTTTTTTGGTAAATGAATTTTATTCATGTAAATATTTTGTCAGGGCCATAGCAATGGTCTTCCGGCTGTAAGTGTTAGAGCTATCTTGGGATTTACACACTTTGTGGTATGAGGTGTGGTGTTTATTAGACCGTCGGCTCTTGTGGGTGGGTGGGTGGGTGGGTGGGTGGGTGGGTGGTTGGTTGGTGGGTAGGTGGGGGGGGGGGTAAGGAGGCATACATACTCCATAACCATACACTCTAAAGGCCCGGTCACATTCACGTTAGTGGACGTAGTTGAACGTAGTGGAGGCTAACGTAGTTGAACGTAGTTGAACGTACCGGCATCCGTTCTTCTCCGTCATGCTAACTTGGTAATAACGTGGGTGGGCCGTGAGTTCTGATTTAACCTTTGGACATGTTCAAAAGAGCGCTACGCTGTCTTCAAACTGCCCCACGGAATAGTATATGTTTGTGAAATAATGTATAGAAATTCTGAATAAAAAATGTCTTAAATGTCTTATCAGGACAGGTACCGACGTGTGACAGTGCGCACTCATGGTGACTTTATAGTGCTGCCCCACTGGGAGATCAGGCTGCCAGCACCATGACCTGATATCCTACTCAGTCACATTATCCTGACACTCAGCCAACCAGTCCTTGCCCTATCCTAATAATGCCGAGCACCTGGCTAGGAAGCGACAACTATCAATTTCCAAGTCATTGGTTTTACTCGACCAGGGTTCGAACCCACGAACCCATGGGTTCGGATCCCCCGATCTCTCAAAACATCGGATTATGCAGTTTTAATATAATCAGTTTTATCTGCCAATTTTGTTTCTAGTCAGTTTGTAGTTATATAACACATGTTAGTCCCTTCATGTATTTTAATGTAACATGTATTTTAATGTATTTTAATGTAACAGACTGCTGTATTCATGTATTTTAATGTATTTTAATGTAACTTCATGTATTTTAATGTAACAGACTGCTTTTGTTTTACGGCTGCTAGACCACCAGTGCTCCGACGCTGATACAAATATATTTGTTATTCCATAAATCAAAATTCCGTTTTACTGAAAAGAAATCTGACTGCTTGCTCTGCTAGCAGGGTATACAGAGGCGAGTGTGTGTGTGGGTGAGTCAGTTGGTGGGTGGGTGGGTGGGTGGGTTAGTGGGTGGGTGGGTGAGTGACTGGGGGATGAGTGCAGTGGGTAGGTGGGGAGGTGAATGAGTTTGTTTGTTTGAGTTTTACGTCTTGGGAACATCCAAGGTCATATCAGGATTGGTACCGAGTTGTGACTGTGCATTCACGGTGACTTTATAGTGCTGTCCCACTGGGAGACCAGACCACTGACACCATGACCTGATATCAGGATTGGTACCGACTTGTGACAGTGCGCATTCACGGTGACTTTATAGTGCTGTCCCACTGGGAGACCAGGCCACTGACACCATGACCTGATATCCCACTCAGTCACGTTATCCTCACATTGGCGTAACCAGTCCTTGTTCTATCCTAATAATGGCGAGCGCCAGACTAGGAAGTGACAAGTATACATGTTGTAAGTCATTGGTTTGACTTGGCTTGTATTCGGGCTCTCAACCTTCTTTCTGCCTGAATCAGTAGAGCACAAGCCTCGCGTGCGGAGGATCGGCGCGGGTTCAGTTCCCGGTCGAGTCAAACCAATGACTTAAAAATTGATACTTGTCGCTTCCTAGCCTGGTGCTCGGCATTATTAGGATAGGGCAAGAGCTGGTTAGCTCAGTGTCAAGATAATGTGACTGAGTGGGATATCGGGTCATGGTGCCGGCGGCCTGATCTCCCAGTGGGGCAGCACTATAAAATCATATGAGTGCATACTGTCACAAGTCGGTACCCGACCTGATATGACCTTAGATGTTGCTAGGACATAAAACAACAACAAACAAACCTTCTGCCTGCGCTCTACCGATTCGGCCACCGCGTCAGGTATGGTGAATGTTGGTTGGTTGTTGTAGTTTTACATCCTGGCAACATCTAAGGTCATATCAGGACGGACAGGGCGAATGGGTGAGTGGGGGAGGAGTGCGGCGGTGGGTGGGTGGGTGAGTGGGGGATGAGGGTGGTGGGTGGGTAAGTGAGTGGGGGATGAGTGCGGCAGTGAGTGAATGAGTGAGTGGGGGATGAGTGTGGCGGTGGGTGGGTGAGTGAGGGGGGTGAGTGCGGCGGTGGGAGAGTGAGTGAGTGAGTGGGGGATGAGTGCGGCGGTGGGTGAGTGAGTGGGGGATGAGTGCAGATGTGGGAGGGTGAGTGAGTGAGTGGGGTGTGAGTGCGGCAGTGGGTGGGTGGGTGGGTGAGTGGGTGGGGGATGAGTGCAGAGGTGGGAGGGTGAGTGAGTGAGTGCGGCAGTGGGTGGGTGGGTGAGTGAGTGGGGGATGAGTGCAGAGGTGGGAGGGTGAGTGAGTAAGTGGGATGTGAGTGCGGCGGTGGGTGGGTGGGTGGGTGGGTGGGTGGGTGAGTGGGGGATGAGTGTGGCGGTGACTGGGTGGGTGAGTGGGGGATGACTGCGGCGGTGGGAGAGTGAGTGAGTGAGTGGGGTGTGAGTGCAGAGGTGGGAGGGTGAGTGAGTGGGGTGTGAGTGCGGCGGTGGGAGGGTGAGTGAGTGGGATGTGAGTGCGGCGGTGGGTGGGTGAGTGAGTGAGTGGGGATCATTGCTGCTGTGGGTGGGTGAGTGCCGGGAGGACCCCCCACGATGCCAGTGATGCAATATGTGCAAATTAGCATATTCCTCTCTATGCCTTTGTTGCGCCAGGAGTAGGGTCAGTGTGAGGGGTGTGTGGGTGGGTGGGGGTGGGGGTGGGGGGGTCGGGCACCCACTAAGTGGACCAAACCCTCCACCATTCTCAGCTCAACAGAATTTCCTCCACGTAACGACCAATCAGTCATATCAAATTAAAGCTCTTAACGAGAACCCCTTTTTTTTTTCTTAGCAGAGAGCTTGGGCCCATTGTGGTGACAAAGTTACACACAGGTGGCGCCAGGAGTACGTGTATGGCCGGTGGGAGGTTACTGTGACACTAAAGTGGTTTTAGACCCATTTTTATATTCAACCAAATAGAATAGATCGTAGCACATTTATATGTTTTATATATATTTTTTCATTTCATACATTGACATATATATATATGCTGTATAAGAAGTATACGAATATAATAACCCAGAATTCCATACTCACTCCTCAACACCCACCCATCAGTATTCGGGTGGTGGAGCCTCGGGCTAGTCATCTACTGCTCCGTGTTTATATAATGACCGATAATGATCAGGTGCAAAAGAGTTCAGGTGCAAAACCACGTGAACGCCAATCCAGAAATGGAGATAAACATTGGAATCAAACCTTCCAAAAGTGTTATTTTTTGTATTCCTTCTTTTTTGTTCATTACTCCATAAGCATGTGATCATAAGAAAAGTGGAATTAGTGAAAAATAAAATTATTTTCAGGCAAAACCTTTTATTTAAACTACATTTTTGGATTGGCGTTTACGTGGTTTTGCGCCTGAACTCTTCAATTATATATATATATATATATATATCGATATATATTGATATAGATTGATATATTTATATATATATTTATGTATTTATATTTTTGTAGATACATGAATTTATATATTTATTCATTCATGAATTTATATATTTATATATTCATCAAGTATTGGATGCCTTTTTATTAATTCGGATTAATAGAGTATAGCATATATATTCAAGTGGTGGAAGAATGGAAGCCCTTTGAGGAAAGGTGGGTGAAGGGGGTGTGACTCCAGAATGGAAGAGCGGTCGACCTACACCCGGTCTGGGTGAGAGGTAATGTGTATAAGAGCCATTGTCTAGATCTATATCAAAATTATAACACATACATACATACATACATACATACATACATACATACGTAAAAACATACATACATATGTAAATACATGCATCCATAAATACATACATACATATGCACATACATACATAAATACATACATATGTACATACATACATATACATAAATACATACATATGTAAATACATACATACATAAATACATACATATGTACATACATACATATGTAAATAAATACATACATATGTAAATAAATACATACATTCATACATACAAACATGCATTTATGCACGCACACACACATAGATACATACATACATACATACATACATACATACATACATACATACATACATACGTAAGCACATATATACATACATACATGCATGCGTACATGCACACACATACATACATTCACACACATACATAAATACATATGTAAATACATACATACATGCGTGCACACACACATACATACACACATACATACATAGATACATACATACGTAGATCTACGTTCTTACATACACACCTTAACTGTCTTTATTGTGATATACTTTGCAATGTCGTGTGGTGTGCCAAATTCGATCAAACTGTTATCACTATGAGATTGGCTAGTTCGATATTATATTTTGATATTACTTTTTTTAAATACATTAATATCAAGGATAAAATCATTTAATTAACGTTTCATTGCGCTAACATAAGATTTCACGTCTTCAACCATCTAGGAGAATAACTAGCCGTTTACTTCAACTCGGTCAATACTCATTCCAGAGTCACTCGGGCCTCACATCCCAAAACGCGAAACGAATGCTTAATATACTAACAGCATGGCTTAATTCGCGTTCATCTATATGCTGTTTACTTAGAACTCCAATGAGCCGTTAGAATCAGATTGCTGCCTGCTTGTGCTGAGATTAATATTCGGATTGTTTGTTTGTACTTTTTTTTATTCTCTGAGGATACCTTATGTGTGGATCTGTATACATGTGTGAGCATTCTTTTCTTAACGAGTTGCCATGGTGATCTCGGCGCCATTGGGACGCGCAGTTGTGATGCAGATGGTGTGGGTGCAGAGGTGTGCGCGTGTGCGTGTGTGTGTGGGGGGGAGGCAATAGTTAGGGGGGGTGATGGAAGGTGGGGTCAGGGGTTGAGTGGGCTGGGACATTGTGAGAGGAGAAGTTACTGATACCTAGCTAACAGAGAGAAGGAGACGGACACGGACACTGACACCAACACGGAGGCAGACACAGAGACAGACACAGAGACAGACACAGAGACAGGCACAGAGACAGGCACAGAGACTGGCACAGAGACAGACACAGCGACAGACACAGAGACAGGCACAGAGACAAACACAGAGACAGACACAGAGACAGACACAGAGACAGACACAGAGACAGGCACAGAGACAGACACAGAGACAGACACAGAGACAGACACAGAGACAGAGACAGACACAGAGACAGACACATAGACAGGCACAGAGACAGACACAGAGACAGACACAGACACAGAGACAGGCACAGAGACAGACACAGAGACAGGCACAGAGACAGACACAGACACAGAGACAGACACAGAGACAAACACAGAGACAGGCACAGAGACAGACACAGAGACAGACACAGAGACAGACACAGAGACAGACACAGAGACAGACACAGAGACAGACACAGAGACAGACTCAGAGACAGACACAGAGACAGACACAGAGACCGACACAGACACAGAGACAGACACAGAGACAGACACAGAAACAGAGACAGACACAGAGACAGACACAGAGACAGACACAGAGACAGGCACAGATACAGACACAGAGACAGGCACAGAGACAGACACAGACCCAGAGACAGACACAGAGACAAACACAGATACAGGCACAGAGACAGACACAGAGACAGGCACAGAGACAGACTCAGAGACAGACACAGAGACAGACACAGAGACAGGCACAGAGACAGACACAGAGACAGACACAGAGACAGACACAGAGACAGACACAGAGACAGACACAGAGACAGACACAGAAACAGAGACAGAGACAGACACAGAGACAGTCACAGACACAGAGACAGGCACAGAGACAGACACAGAGGCAGACACAGAAACAGACACAGAGACAGACACAGGCACAGATGCAGAGACAGACACAGAGAGAGCCGCAGAGACAGACGCAGAGACAGACACAGAGACAGATGCAGAGACAGAGACAGACACAGAGACAGACACAGAGACAGACACAGAGACAAACACAGAGACAGGCACAGAGACAGACACAGAGACAGGCACAGAGACAGACTCAGAGACAGACACAGAGACAGACACAGAGACAGACACAGAGACAGAGACAGACACAGAGACAGACACAGAGACCGACACAGACACAGAGACAGACACAGAGACAGACACAGAAACAGAGACAGACACAGAGACAGACACAGAGACAGACACAGACACAGAGACAGGCACAGAGACAGACACAGAGACAGACACAGAGACAGACACAGAGACAGACACAGAGACAGACACAGAGACAGACACAGAGACAGACACAGACACAGAGACAGACACAGAGACAGACACAGAGACAGACACAGACACAGAGAGAGCATGTGTGCCTGTGTCACCTACACGTATAGATTATGGTGTTATGTGAAGTATACACAATTATAGTTATACACATGCTATTAAATATGGCATGCATTTGTAAAAGTAGGTTATTTCTAAGAGCCCATGATGCTAATTTTATTTATTTGTATATCCTTTTACTATTCCCTTGAAAGGGAGTAATTTTCATACCTCATAAAAATGTGTATTATTGACAGAAACGGGCTTTAGTGACATTTTATAATGTGTTGCTATTGTAGTGGTCTATACTGACCTCTCAGGCAAGGAGCCGCATAGACAGGTAGGCGTGGGGAGTGTGGTGATATCAGGGAGCCTGGGTGGTGTAATGGTTAGCACACTGGCCCGGAATGCAAAGAGATGTGGGTTCGAGTCCCGCTCTAGGCACAATATTCCCGTTTTCATCACCCTTCACGACAGTATTGTTTCTTGCTTTCATTATTTCTATCCATTGGACATGTGCTCTAAATTAGTCTAATGTTCTTGTTCTTGTTATTTTTATCGTTGTTGTTATCAGTATTAATATTGTGTTAATAAAAGAAATAGGTGTTCGGTGTTCTGTGTTTGTAAAGCTGATGGTGACTATGTCCGATGGGATACCGGTCAACTTATGTTAAACATGGGACTGTGTGGATTTGTGTATCATAAAACATGAAATTAGTTGAAACTGCATTGTGTGCGTAATGTGTGTCTGTGGGGATGTGTTGTGTGTGAGTGTGTGATGTGTATGTGAGTGTGGTGTGTATGTGAGTGCGTTATGAGTGAGGGAGTGAGTGTGTGCGCGTGTGTTAGTGAATGGATGTGTGTGAGTGTGAGTGTAGTGAGTGTGTGGGTGTGAGTGAATGGGTGTGGGTGAGTGAGTGAGTGGGTGTGTTACTGTTAGTGAATGGGTGTGAGTGAGTGTTTGTTAGTGAGTGTGTGTGTTGTATATTATGAGTGAGTGGGTGAGTTAGTAAATATGTGTAAGTGTGTTGTGTGTGAGTGTGTGTGTGAGTGTGTGTGCTAGTGAATGATTGAGTGAGTGTGTTGTGTGTTAGTGTGTGTGAGTGTGTGTAAGTGTATGAGTGTGTTGTGTATGAGGGTGTAAGTGAGTGAGTGTGTTGTGTGAGTGTATTGTGAGTGAGTGTATGCTAGTGAATGAGTGAGTGTTGTGTGTTAGTGTGTGCGTGTAAGTGTGTGAGTGTGCTGTGTGTGAGAGTGTAAGTGAGTGAGTGTGTTGTGTGTGAGTGTATTGTGAGTGTGTGTGCTAGTGAATGAGTGAGTGTGTGTGTGTGTGTGTGAGTGAGTGTGTTGTGTGTGAGTGTGTGCTAGTGAATGAGTGAGTGTGTTGTGTGTTAGTGTGTGTGTAAGTGTGTGAGTGTGTTGTGTATGAGGGTGTAAGTGAGTGAGTGTGTTGTGTGTGAGTGTGTGCTAGTGAATGAGTGAGTGAGTGTGTTGTGTGTTAGTGTGTGTGAGTGTGTGTGTTAGTGAGTGTGTGTTGTGTGTGAGTGTGTGTGCTAGTGAATGAGTGAGTGAGTGTGTTGTGTGTTAGTGTGTGTGTGTGAGTGTGTTGTGTATGAGGGTGTAAGTAAGTGAGTGTGTTGTGTGTGAGTGTATTGTGAGTGAGTGAGTGAGTGTGCTAGTGAATGAGTGAGTGAGTGTGTTGTGTGTTAGTGTGTGTGTGTAAGTGTATGAGTGTGTTTTGTATGAGGGTGTAAGTGAACGAGTATGTTGTGTGTGTGGGTTTTGTGAGTGAGTGTGTGAGTGAGTCAGTGTATGTAGAGTATAGGGGCTGGTTCGAGGGTGGTGGTGAAGGCAGGTTTGTGGCTAGGGCACCTGGAGCAGACCGACCATGTTGCAGTCAGACACAGGAATGAGAGGTAAGGGTGACAGAGGGAGGGGTGACAGAGGGAGGCACAGCGGGGTACTTTGTGACTGAGGCAATCACTCATCGCGCAAATTAACACCTGAAAAACTCCCAACCCTGAACCCTGCGTGAACACTCATCACCGAAAATAGGTCAGGTGAGACGCGCAACGCTAACCGCCTCTAAGTCTAAATGTCGTCTGCGTGATGGCAGGTGACATTTAGTATCCATAGCTTTAGTGTCCATGCTTAGACGGACACTTTTTTTTTCAGTGAGGGGGGCGGGAGACGAAAAATAAAACAATATTAGTGAATTTGCTTGAAAGCAGACGACAATTAGTTAAAGCAGACGATGTTAAAGATTGGCGGGAAGCAGCGAGTTAGCTAGGACAGCCCTGCTTCCTCCACCTCCCACCCCCACATCTCCATAATCCTGTAACACAAGCAGGGTTATTAGACCCCCCATTTATTTTCTACGCGATAACACAGGGGGCGCTGATTAGCGTAGAGGGCTAGGCACTTCCGGTGATCTGCCTCCACTTCCGGTATGCGCAAAAACGGCTGAAACCGGGTCGCTCCAAGAGTTCCACGGAGCGGAAGTGGCCGTGTGTGAAAAGGAAGCTTCCTGGTAATGGTTTGTGAATTATTTTCGTCAGATTTAATTAAATGGCGGCGTTCATGACGTGAAATGTTTACAACTGCCACCTTCAAAATATACTTACTCACTAAGCTTATTGTGATCTTCAGTGTACCGTATAGTTCATTATCTTTGGCAGTGGTTCATTCCATGTTTTATTTATTGTTTTATATTTCTTTGGGTACAAATCTAAGGACATTAGACGACATTTGGCAGAAGCAGACGACATTTGGCAGAAACAGACAACATTTGCCAGAAAGCGCGGGAAATGCAAAGTTAATGATCTTGAAACCTCTTGATGCAGCCATTAATAACAGTGGCTATAAAACACACTACCTTTTTGGTTGATCGATGTTATTTGTGTAAAAAATGCAAAAGAGTGGTGTGCATTAGTAAACATTCTATTTCTGGTGTGAAAGTTTCATAGCTTTGGTAGGTATAACACTGGCGCCACATATGTCACTCCACTCAATTGCAGACACTGGTGGGACCAGTGTAGTTCATAGCATCGGTACGAAACCATCACATGGTATTGGTAGTGAGGTACATACGAAAGCACCATATGGTAGCGGGTTTATATATATATATATATATATATATATATATATATATATATATATATATATATATAGCAGTACAGGGCCCACCCACCCTCTCCAAATGACGCCGAGGTTAATAAAAGTAAACATATAAGAATTAGGTTATAACTATAATACATATTACCCTCAACGGAAATAGGTAAAAATGTATTCGAAACCGGAAATGCTTCATCTCTGTACTGTGACTAGCCAGCAACTCATCATCATGATGAATAAGCTCTCGGTAAAACAGAAATTATCATTCAACTATACCCAGGTAAGTCTCGTATAGCTTACCGTATGTATATCCAATATGGTACTATTTTTTGGTAGGAGGTTTATATATATCAATCCTGCATGATATATATCACGACCACACCCGTACACCAGCACAACCACATCAGCACGACTATCACCACACCCACAACCACAACCCCCCCCCCTCCGATCACAACCAGAACCACAACCAGCACATCCACACCACCATATCCCCACCACATCGTCCAACACCATCACATCCACTACCATAACCACACCGACAACAACAACAGCACCAACAACAACAACAATAATAACAACAACAACAACGGCCACATACTCACGATCGCCCAACCCCGTAGCTAACCCTATAACCGCCCCCTACCCCCACATCCCCCGCGCCCCCACATCCCCCCGCCCCGGAGTCCCCCCGTGCGGGTGCCGGCCCTTCTGGTCGGCCATCAATCACGGGGTTGCGCTGGGTGCCGGCGGCCCGCCGAGTCCCTTAGTCACCTGTGCGGCCACGTGCCGGCAACCAGCGACACCTTTGATGCAGCCTTTGATTCGGGGAGGCACACCGACCACAAAGGGGATTAGAACAAGTTGAACAAAAGCCAAACTGCTAAGCACTTTTAATGAAACTCGACTCGATGATGCGTCGATTCGGCGATATGGCGGCGTGGTGATATGGTGATGTGGTGATATGGTGATATGGTGATATGGTTCCCACCGGATACAAGTTCAAGGCGAATGGCTGCCCTTTTAACGGAAGGGTGTCCACAAACTGTCACGTGAGCAGTCACACCACAATGGAGGGGGGCCATGCCTGAACCTGCGACATGGCTATAGAGTGAGAGAGTGAGAAGCGAGAGTAGAGAGTGAGAAAATGAGAGAGTGAGTTTGAGAGTGAGACAGAGAGTGAGAAGAGACCGTTTGGCATTACAAGGATAAGGCAAAGACTCGTTAGCTCGGTATCAGGATACTGAGCTAACCTCCCTCCCTCTCCCTCTCCCCCACTCCCTCTCCATTTCCCTCTCCCTCTCCCTCACCCACTCCCTCTCTTATCCCTCTCCCACTCCATTTCCCTCTCCCTGTCTCTCTCCCTCTCCCGCTCCCTCACGCTCTCCCTCTCCCTCCCCCTCCCCCTCCCTCTCCCTCTCCCATTCCCTCTCCCTCTCATCCTCACCCTCACCGTCCCTCTCCGTCTCCATATCCCTCTCCATGTCCCTCTCCTCCCCCTCCCCTTCCCTCTCCCTCCTGGCCCTCCATCTCCATTTCCCTCTCCATTTCCCTCTCCCTATCTCACTTCCTCTCCCTCCCCCCTTCCCTCTCCCTCTCCCCCTCTCCCCTCCTTCTCCACTCCCTCTCCATTTCTCTCTCCCTCTCCACTGCCTCTCCCACTCCCTTTCCCTCTCCCTCCCCCTATTCCTGTCCCTCTCCCTCCCCTATTCCCCTCCCTATCCTCTCCCTCTCCCTCTCCCTTTCCCTCCCCTATTCCTCTCCCTCTCCCTCTCCCTCTCCCTCTCCCTCTAAAGCTGAGATTCCTTCTACGCGGTATGCGGCATGCGGTATGCGGCATGCGGTATGCGAATGGGAAGATTCCTTCTATGCGGTATGCGGCATGCGGCATGCGGCATGCGGCACACAACCTGCTATATTTAAAAAATAAAAATAAACAAGTATACTTCATACTGCACTGTATATGGCCTAATATGGCATTTATATCTATGTAACTTTTGGTACGTCACATGGAGGTTCCTACCTATATAATTACCAAATTATAGATAAGTATTCATATTTTTGTAGCTCTGGTAACATTTTTACCAACCCGAACCCCCACCACCACCACTACCATGTTTCCCCTCAGCACCCTTGTGCGTGACCGTTCCGTAATGCTCAGTCGCCTCTCCTAGTGTTAAACTAATGGACAAATCAGACTCAGGTTTCTATTCGCACCCCCCTTGTCGCATGCCGCATGCCGCACCGATCGCTACATGGACCGATCGGAAAAACGCATTCGCATTCGCATTCGCATTCGCATACCGCATGTAAGGGTTGTAGTCCATTGACTTCAAGGCGTTTCGATTTTTTGCGGCATTCGCATTCGCATACCGCATACCGCGTGTAAGGAATCCTAGCTTAATGGTGCTTCCCGTGCAAGGGCGATGTCATTGGTTCAATTTCCGGTTGATTCAAATCAAAGACTTAGACAAAAGTACCACTTGTGGTTACCTGGCCTTGCCTTGGCTTGCCTGACCTGGCTTTGCATTGCATTGCCTTGCCTTGCCTTGCCTGGTATTGCCTTGCCTGGCCTGACACCGGGCATGAGGTGGATACAAGAAGAACTGGTTGGCTCAGTGTCAGGGTAATGCGTATCATGATGTTGATAGCACGGTATCTCAGTTGGGGCAGCACTATAAAGCTAATCGGAATGTGCAATTCGCACATAGTGCTCTAATATGATATCAGATGTTACTACGATCTATTCTAAGGCCCCAATCTATAATAATATGAAGAAGAAGGAGAAGAAGAAGAGAAAAAAAAGAAAGGAAAAAAAATGAAGTAGAACAACAACAACAAGGAGGAAGAGGGAAAAGAACAAAATATGAAGAAGTAGAAGAAAAACAAGAAGATTATTATGGAAATTGTGGCTGGTCGAGTAGTAAATCTAGACTCAGGTGTAGGGGGGTGTTAATGGGCGGAGCGCCCCCTACTGCCTGTGTGGGGTGGGGGTTCGAGGTGGGGGCTGACAGAGGGGTGCAGGGTGGTGATAACCCACTAGTGACTGCAGTGTTCAGCGTCCGGAAGCACTGATTGGTCAGCGTTCATTTCCCATTGTATGCAAATCTGTGTCTGGGAGGGAGAAGTCGTGGTGAAAACGAGTCTTGCGAGAAGTAAGATTGGAATTTAGGTCCATTACGAAGTATAATTATTGCCATGGTTTATTTAAAGCTGCATAGTCCGATGAAGCATAATATTTTTCAAAACCAAAAATATTATCTATAATTGATTCTACATATCTAACTTAGATACTGGTGGACTTATTAAACAGTTGTCACCACATAGAAGTGTACACCGAGGGTATTTAATAGAACCTGTTACTGCAGAAGGCTATGGTGTCACAGTTTTGACGTACTTGCCAAATCTAATTTACATGTTTGCACTTCAAATATCTCAAAGCTTAGCCATGTAAAATTTAACAAATATTTCAAACTGAAGTAAGGTAAATTATCACAATCAGTTTAAAGTATTTATCTAAGAAAAATTACAGAAAATCAAAACTGCCGGAGTATGCAACTTTAACAAGTTGGTCTCAGACTAGTCAGAGCGGAGGGATGGGTGACCGTGGGAGAATATCGGTGTTAGTGAGAGTGGGGGGGGGGCGGTTGTCATCGTTATCCTGGAGGAGGGTGTCATCCATACTGGTCCCCGTGGTGACATGTGGCCAGCTCCCGCGTTTGGCCATCTGGGGGTCCCGACGATGCGACGCGACGGGGCGCGACGCAAAGCAAAGCAATGCGACACAACGGGATGCGACGCGACGCGACGCGACGCGAAGTGCCCCCAGGTGGGGACGCGGTACACTACCGACATCACAACATCTCGTCTGCTTCCTTCAAAATGTCGTCTGCTTATCGACAACAATAGGAGGTGGGTCGTGCTGTAATGTGGCGGGAAGAGGGCGGGTGAGGAGGGAGTGAGGGTCGTGTGAAGAGGGGGATGAGGGGAGCGCTGGAGAGAGGGGTGGAGTGAGTGGATGGGAAGGGGAAGGAAGGAAGGAGGAGGGAATGAGGAGGGGGGAGGGGAGGGGTGCTTGAGAGGAGGGGAGAGAGAAGAAAAAGGTTTGTGAATATCTCACTGGCAATCTTGTTAAAACACTGTCCGTGTTTACTTTCCCGTGGCGTGTTTTCCTTGGCAACCTGTTTCCTTCCTCCATGTCACTAGGGTAGATCCCCCAGTATGTTTTCCTCCGGGGTTTGTATTGACGTCGTCTCTGACTTCACGCTGTGACGTAGATGGGCTTGTGAGTACTGTTCCTGTGTCTGAGGTAAATCCTGTCTTTACCACCAGGCGGCGCCACCCTTAATTGACACACACATATACACACCTAGAGATACACCTGGTGTGTAACCTCCTGTGTGTGGCAGCGACTGCTAAATACCCCTTCGACGTGTTCAATTAGTAAGGATGAAAGATCTCCGCGATTTCGCAGATTTCCTCAATTTTTTATATTCACAGATTAACGTTCACAAAATGTCAATATATATGACAACAGTCGGTTCGTCTGAATCCCATTCTTATATGACCTTAGATGTTACTAGAACATAAAAGCCAAACAAGAAAGCATGGGTGATAATACAGTCATAATAACGACAATTGAAACCTGACTTCCAACATTTTCCCGCAATTCCCTGACAGTTCTAATCCTATGGGGGAATATCCACGTTTTCACGGAAATTCACCATTGGTTCTACCGGAAACTGCTAGGGAGCATGAAGTTCTCAGCCTGATTTCCGCATTATTTTTGCAGAGACCACTTTCCTCCCTGAATTAGCCCACGCAGAATATGCTTCTTATATAATCGGAATCGTCATAGGAACGGATTTCAGTGAAATTCTTTTGCAGGAGACGACATTTTAACGGAGCAGACGACAATCTATTTAATGGAGCAGACGACTATTGAGGGGTGGAAAGGTTTAGGGTCTGGTCAGCGCGCACTCAGGGGCTAATGAATGTCTATTAGGTGTGAGGCCCTCTGTCGGGAAGGCCGAACACTACTGCACGCCAGTAGACAAAGACAGTGGGTAAAATCTGACAGCTTTCACTGAGTGAGTGGGTGGGTGAGTGAGTGAGTGAGTGAGTGAGTGTCTGGGGGGCGGGGGCGGTAGGGGGGAGGGAGGACTCAGACCTCCATTGTACCATCTAGAGCACTGCTTCAATTAACTGGTCACGGTCACCATTATTACTGGATCTACTGGATCCATTCATTCTATATTTAGACATCATTCCACTTTCAGTAAGGCAGCACGATAAAGCCGCCACAAGTCGATACACCCAGGTTAGTATGACTATGAGACCTCAGATGTTGTTAGGACATGAAACCTCCAATCAATCAGTCCCATCAGATTCCACAGCGGGGCTGAAGCGAACTAATGTGTTTAGCTGAAGTTGCTATGGTTACCGCAGCGTCTAATTCGCTATTGTTATACCCACAAGGGACTGCGTCAGTCCGTGGGGCTCATCTAAATATAGAACCACTATAATTGTAATATCCATACTTTCTTAGTGAAAGTAGCTGTTAGGTAATTACGCGTGTATAGTAGGGTGCTTGGAAGGTCATGGGTTCGATCACTGGCTAAGTCAAATTGTAAACATTGAACATTGATTCTTTCTCGCTATCTAGCCAGGTGTTCGGCATTACTTAGATAAAAGATTCATCGCTGTGTTCAGCGGTGAACCAACAGGCTATGTAAAAGCTGGCGAAAATGTCTCTCACGGTCGATGGCCTCTCCTACCTGTCTTACCATATGTTGATTAAAATCCGATAGCCACAATTCACTGTATCCATTTCCCCTCAATATATATCCTCCAGAGTGTCCAAATCACATCATATCAGGCTCAGTGACACAAAATCAGTTCGGTGTGATAGAGCCCATGTGGTAAATCCGCCATCTTTGAAGGAACTGTTTGTACCACCTAACTACCTCAGCCAATCAAAATGTAGCACCTGACTACATCAGCCAATGAAAATGACCTAGACTGGATTCTATCAAAATGGCTGACATGTGGATATATGGCAATTCAGATTTTAAATGTCATGCATCTATGAATATAATTGATTTACACCACAAATGTGCTTGTATATAAATAAATGTAAGAATATAATATATAGTATATATAGGTACTTATGTATAAACGAATCACTGAATAAGTAACAATAAATCAAACTAGTTAAATTAGTCCAGCCTTGTAAGAATCTATGTTGATGGTGATGCAAGAAACAACTTTAGCGCAGACAAACAAAGTCCGAGAGAACCACGTGGCATACACTGATACAGGCGGCAAGTCTGAATCACGTGACCTGGGCCCGTGTACATGTCCAGTGTATCAATGGGGATCATCCTCTTTTCGGCGTTTGACCAAACATTTACACCGGCAGATTATTGCACCCCGACTGGGGCGCAGTGCCACTCCGCTACAAGCCCGGGCGTGACGTAATTCTGACGTCATCGTGACGTAGCCGTGTCGTAACGCCACGTCATTGTGTCACAGCCACGCGCACACACAACACACAACACATAGCACAAATAACACACACAACACACATAACACACAACACACACAATACCCAACACACATAACACACAACACACACAACACAAGCAACGCACAACACACTCCCGACAGCCCCACAACCATAATAATAAGCGCAGCAGCGAGGAAGACCCAACCAGCGCGAGCTTCTTCGGTCCGCGCTTGTTACTGTCGACCGAGTGGGCACAACTTCCGGAAAACAACCCTGTGAGCCCTTCTCAGTATAAATCAGATGTAGTAGTAGTAGTTTCATATTCAGACAGTCAACAATTTCATTCATGTAATACAGGTTAAAGTATTTGAAGTATGTTTGAAAATTACTCTTATGTCTGCCTATGTTTAAATCACACCATTACCAGTAGTCTAAAGAACGGTGGAATTACGTCTCCTCCTTTTGTCGCTGTTCACCCTTCCCGTCAGCCGTGGCTGCTGATTTTAAACCACCCCGACGCGATCTGCTCCCCAGCGTCGCTGATTCCAGCGCTATATTGGTTGGTTGTTGGAGGTTTACATCCTGGCAACATCTAAGCTCATATAAGGATGGGTGCCGACTTGTGACAATGTGCACTCATGGTGACTTTATAGCACTGCCCCACTGGGAGACCAGGCTGCCAGCACCATGACTCGATATCCCACTCAGTCACTGAGCCAACTAATCCTTGCGCTATCCTAATAATGCTGAGCGCCTGGCTAGGAAGTGACAAGTATCAATTTTTAAGTCATTGGACTTGACCAGGGTTCGGACCCGTCACGATCTACCAAAATGGGAGACGGACGCTCAACTCATTTGGCCATCCCGTCTGGTACCCAGCGCTACGTCACAGCGTCTCACCGACGACAGCAGGTCATAATGGCGGCCAGGTGGGGGTGGGGTGGGGAGTGGGGGGTTGGGTTGATGAGTACCTCGTGCAAATCGCATCAACTCGCGCCGCACATGCGCAGAGAACGTCGGTGCCGGGGCCCACCTGGCCTCCTCTGCCTGCCACTCGCTCCCATATGTCGTCGTCGTGACGTCACAATGCCGCGCGCGGGACGTCGGCGCTGCCCCCTGGCGGCGCGCGGACAAAGCTGGGCGATGATCGTCTGTTGTGGCCGGCGGCGGACAGGTGTCGCCTACGTCCGGGGACAGGTGGCGCCACCGGTGATCCGGCGGGGGGTGGCCGGGGAGCGGGGAGGAGGGGCGGGCGAGGGGGAGGCAGAGAGAGTGGGATTCGGGGGGGAGGGGGCTGGTAAGTGTGGGACGTGGGGAGTGTGTGTCTGACGGGAGGGGGGGGGGGGTGGAGTGGAAAGTGAGGGTGGCGGGGGGCGAAGATAGGGGAAGTGTGTCTGTGTGTGTGTGTGGGGGTGGGGGGGAGTGATCAGCAGGGGTATTGTGGGAAGGATGAAAGTGTGGGTGGGTGGAGGCGATGGCAGAAATGGAGTGAGTGTGTGAGGCAGATGAATATTGTGTGTGATTGTGTTTTAGTGTGCCTCAATGTGTATGACTGAGTGTGTGAGAGTGTATTTTACCTGCTCTGTGAGTGTCCTTTAGTGTGTTGTGGGTGAGTGGGTGAGTGCTATTTTAATATGTTGTGTGTGAGTGTATTTGTACTGTACTGTGCATGTGATATGTCACTGCCCACCAGCGGAAGGTAACCATGCCAAAATTAACCAGATAATACACCTAACAACCACGTGCAAACCTATGATATGTAAATATGAGTAGGCTAGTCTAGTAGTAAGAGTAGAAAAAATAAAATATATATATACCAAGAAGAAAAAAAAAAAATGAACATAGACTACTAACCATAATATTACTAAGCAACCACTTACCTGCTACTGTAATACAGGCAATCAAACACCTTATCAGCTACTATGTGATAAGATAACTCCACCACTACAGCTGGCTAGCATTGAAAACAAGCCCGAGTACTCGAGCTTATATGCTATGGACAGAATAAACACAGCCTCAATTTAAACAATTTTTTTTAAACATTCTCATATGGTCCGTGTACAATTCTGCCCCTGAACAATAACCCCACATGTCCAGCTGTCCCGTCCTCCTGTACCTAGTAACATGTCTTTATATATTAGATGTAGACAACGCCATCCTTAGATGGCAAATCGATCAATTATCTACATGTCTGCTTAAAAGTTAAAGTTGCATATTCCGATGGTTTTGAATTCATGTAATTTTTCTGAGATAAATATATTAAATTGGTTGTTATAATCTACCTTAAATATTAATTTAGTTTGAAGCAACTTTGATTTTGAATGGCTAACCTTTGATATATTTGATATAGTGGCCAAAATTAATTTGGGCAATCATGCCAGAACTCTAACACTATACGCTTATGCAATAATATTAACAGGTTCCATTAAATTGACTCAGTGTGCCCTTCTATCTGGCAAAAAATGTTTAATAAGTGCATCAGTATCTAAATTAGATATGTAGAATCAAATCTCTGTTGAGTGTTTTGGTTCTGAAAATGTGTTGCTTCATCAGACTTAGATAAAAGATTCACCCGGTACTTGTAGTACACGGGTGAACGACAACATAGTGTAAATACGGGCGAAAATAGCTTTAGTATGGAACATGAAGTAGAAACTATGGTTCCATAATCAAATGGCTACATATATTGGCACAGATTTGGTGAAATGGGAGAGAATGCAAAAATCCAAGATGGCGGCCATAGAACGCCATCGATATAAATTTTAAATCGTATTAAACTAGCTATTTTATTATATTTTTCAACTCAAAGGTAGCGGGTAAATATGAAGGCATCTACAAAGAATAAATGTTGCTTCTTAGATTGTGAAATTAGGCTCCCATTTCATTAACCCGCTTTTTCGACCGTTTTTATATAGGGTTGGTATTCACCCGTGTACTGCGAGTACCGGGTGAATCTTTTATCTACATCGGACTATGCAGCTTTTTATGAATTAATGTGTGTGTTTTAAGCACAGACATCTGTATAGAAGTCATTACTTCTGCCCTTTAGGGGAACCCTCTTCTGGGGTGGGAGGGCAAGTGTGTGGATGTGGGTGGGTGTTGTGTGGATGTGTGTGAGGGTGTGGGGGGGGGGGTGTCTGGGATGTGGGTTTTGTTGGTCAAAGGGTGCTGGGTGGGATCCGCGACCCGATGACCTGTGGTCAAAGCAACTGACCACTACACTGACCACATGGTCACCCAGCCCCCCCCCCCCCCCACTACCCCCTCCCCCCACTACCCACCCCTCCCCCGGCCGCCCACCCCGAGGCCTCACTCACCAATCAGACGATAGCCCACTGACCGGGGCCGAAAACTGACCACTGACCAAGTGCGCGCGTTACCAACAAATAGCTTGTTTGTTGTTATTTTGCGTCCTAGCAACATCTAAGGTCATATCAGGATGGGTACCGACTTGTGACAGTGCGATTTCATGGGGACCTTATAGTGTTGCCCCACTGGGAGACTTGGCCGCCGACACCATGATTCGATATCCCCAACAGTCACATTATTCTGATACTGAGTCACATTGTTTGTTTGTTGTTGTGTTATGTCCTAGCAACATCTAAGGTCATATCAGGACGGGTACCGACTGGTGACAGTGCACACTCATGGCGACTTTATAGTGCTGTCCCTCTGGGAAACCAGGCTGCCAGCACCATGACCTGGTATCCCACTCAGTCACATTATCCTGACACTGAGCACACCAGTCCTTGCCCTGTCCCAATAATGCTGAGCGCCTGGCTAGGAAGCGACAAGTATCTGTTTTTAAGTCATTGGTTTGACTCGACCAGGGTTCGACCCCACGACCCCAAGATCTACCAGCACGGGAGACGGACACTTTAACTCATTCGGCCATCCCGTCTGGTCATACTGAGTCACATTATCCTGACACCTGCCCTATCTTTAATAATGCCAAGCACCTGGCTAGGAAGTGACAATTATCAATTTTGAAGTCATTGGTTTGACTCAACCAGGGTTCGAATCCCACGATCTACCAAAATGGGAGACGGACACTCAAACTCATTCGGCTATCCCGTCTGGTCTTGGAGGTGGTCGGTCACACCGGTTTATTTTAGTGAACCATGTCTGTGAATCTGTTAGTGCAGAGTGCCCCTCTGCCGCTGGTGCCGGCGTGAGTGACTCATCCCTGACCAGCCGAGAACAAGCGAAATAACCGCACTCAGTCGTGTATTGTTACGGGCAGTATAACTCATTATGTGAGTATTATTTAGGGTGGGGTCAGTAACTTAAGCCTAAGCTTTTAGGAAGTCTTTTTTTTAAATGATTGGTTGGTTGTAGGAGTGTTACTACGTCCTGGCAACATCTAAGGTCATATCAGGACGGGATCTTTTTTAATGGGAGTTGTATGTATAATTTTATATATCTATTAAGATCATTTCCATAATTTCCATAATTTCCATAATTTCGCAGGTCATTTCTAATTATTTTCCAATGTACATTGTAATGTTTTGTTGTTGTAATATTTGCATTTTAAATGTGTCACTGAGACTCGGCTCTTTGTTCACTGTGTGTCAATGACGTAGTTTCGCGTGTTTTTTTCCCCAAGTCATCGGGAGCCCTGCCCTGTATTTGGCGGTGTGCACGTGCTCGTGTCACATAGGTCAATACTGCAGACATCTTGTTCCATTTCCTCCCTGACTAACCCGTTTGCGTTCTGTTGCAGGTGAGCTATACCCAGATGCAGTTGGCATCTCCCACTAAAAGAACAAGAAAAAAACAATCAAAAACTAGTCCCGGTAGGTAAGCCTCTAACAAAGTCCTCAATGTAGCATTTCTTTGCCACGCCGAAACAAGAGACATCTTTAGATTACAAAATGGTTTATTAATCGGAAGAAGTGATCTAGCGACACAGGTAATCGGTCTTCATTAAACCATGCTATAAACATACATAGATACATACATACTTACATGCACACATACATAATAGCATACATGCACTCATGCATACACACTTACATATACATCCACATACCTACACACATACATACACACATATTTACATACATAGCATAGCATACATACTTACATATACATCTACATACATACACACATACATACACACATATGTACATACATACATAGCATACATGCACACATGCACCCATACTTACATATACACATACATGTATACATACATACACACATACCTACTTACCTACCTAAATACATAGATACCTATATATATATACAGGCACATACATACGTACATATACACAAACATATTTACATATATACATAGTATGACCTTACGTGTTGCCAGGACGTAAAACTTCACATGCTGATATAACATACTGATATAGCGTGATATAGCAGGCTGGTATAGCAGACTGGTACAGCATTAGCGGGCCCATATAGCAGGCCCATATACCACTGAACAGGCTCATATAGCAGGCTGGTATAGCAAGCTTATGTAACTGGCTGGTACATGTGTAGTAGGCCTAAAGCCAACCTATAGCATCTAGTATAGCAGTCTGATACAGCAGGCTGGTATAGGAGGCATATAGCAAGCTTATAGCAGGCTGGTATAGTAGGCCTAAAGCAGACCAATAGCAGGCTAGTATAGCAGTCTGATACAGCAGGCTGGTATGGAAGGCTGGTATAGTAGGCCTGAAGCAGACCTATAGCAGGCTAGTATAGCAGTCTGATACAGCAGGCTGGTATGGCAGGCTGGTATAGTATGCCTAAAGCAGACCTATAGCAGGCTAGTATAGCAGTCTGATACAGCAGGCTCGTATGGCAGGCTGGTATAGTATGCCTAAAGCAGACCTATAGCCGGCTAGTATAGCAGTGTGATTCATCAGGCTGTTATATGAGGCCTATAGCAAGCTTATAGCATGCTGATATGGCAGGCTGGTATAGTAGGCCTAAAGCAGACGTATAGCAGGATGGTATAGCAGGCTGCTACAGCAGACTGGTATAGCAGGCTAAGCAAGCTTATAGTAGGCTGGTATAGCAGGCCTAAAGCAAGCTTATACTATTACAGCATGCTGGTATAGCAGGTCGGGTTGCAGGCTGGAATAGGAGGCTGGGGTGGGTGGGAGAGGCGCTTTCAAAGTTTCAGCTTGATGCCTCGGGTGGGTTATATTTACAGATTTGTGGAAAGTGGGAGAGTGGTTGTGACCGCCATTGTTCACTGCGCAGATGACACTGCGAGGTGAGCTTACGTGAGGCGGTGATCGGGAGGTGTGTCTGTTTGTGTGGCTGTGGCTGTGGGTGGGTGTGGCGCGGGGTGGGTGGGTGGGTCAAGGGAAGTTATTCACTAATGGGACTTAACGCAGCATAAAATACGCGCGTTCCACGTGAGTGGTGAGTGTGTGAGTGGTGGACAGTTGGAGTACCGCACCGCGCCGTGTCGCAGCGCCATCTGGGGCCGGGCAGAAATACCTCACTTCTCTGATCCCTAATTAGGTCAAGCTGTGGGGGCGAGGGGGGAGCCGGGCCCACCTGCAGGGCACTGAGGGGGAGTTGGTTGGTTGTTAGAGTTTTACATCCTGGCAACATCTAAGGTCATATCAGGACGGGTACCGACTTGTGACAGTGCACACTCATGGCAACTTTATAGTGCTGATCCACTGGGAGACCAGGCTGCCAGCACTATGACCTGATATATCACTCAGTCATATTATCCTGACAGCTAACCAGTACTAGCCCTATCCTAATAATGCCGAGCGCCTGGCTAGGAAGCGACAAGTGTCAATTTTGTCAGTCATTGGTTTGACTCGACCATGATTTGAACCCGTGGGTTAGAATCCCACGATCTACGAAAAGGGAGACGTATGCTCAACTCATTCGGTCATCCCGTCTGGTCTACCGAGGGGGATTGTGTGTGGGCGTGTGTGTGTGTCGTGTCTTCACACCGCAATGACAGTCAGCGTGGGAATTGTCACACCACATTTGAAGTAGTTACCCTGATGACCATGCTGACGATTATTGTATATTGAGTAGAGTACTACTTCCGGTATGTAGGTGTAGCAGTGTGTAATGTAGCAGTATTGCAGTGTGCTTCTCTCACCCCGATTGTAACATGACCAGGGGCCATATGCAGGACGCGGTGTTAGCGAGGCAAAATGCGTTTAAACAGGATTTCTGGTTTAGCGCCGAAAAGTCGGTATGCACGAGTCAGTGATATGCCTAACACCACGCGTTTAAGGCCCACAACACTAACCCCGTTTCATATGATGTTTAAGGGCGGTGTTCGCGTAAGGTTGTGGGCAAATCTATTCAATGCTATCATATTTAACGGAGTTGAGTACGCAATAAGTGAGATTTTATCAATTTGGCCCTGAATTCGAGGCATTATTAGGGCTGCCGCCGCATTGGCAGCGATATTGATGCTTATATTTTTGAGTCGGCGAGCGTGGGGTAAACAAACTGCCGCCGCCGCCAGTATGGAAAGCGACGTCGATGCGGCGGCTGCGGTGATTTGTTTACTTTACGTTCGTCGATTCGAGGATGTAAGTATTAGTATCGCCGCCTTTACGGAGGCAGCATTATTATTGCTTCGAATTTGGGGTTGAATTCGTAAAATTTCACTTATTGTCTGTCTGATTCTGTTAAATATGAAAGCATTTAATATATTTAAGCCTAATATATGGGTACAGACGCACAGGGATTTCCCAAATCTATAAATAAATTCACGTTTACCTATAATGAAAGTGTTACGCGTTCCTGCATACGACTTGACACAGTTACCGACGTCGGTGATAGCTAAACGGTAACACTGACTCCTGCATATATGGCCCCAGGGGACTAGGGAGGACACCAACACTTTGATTGGTTGGTTGTTGGAGTTTAACGTCCTGGCAACTTCTAGGGTCATATCAGGATGTGTACTAACTTATGACAGTGCACACTCATTGTGACTTTATAGTGCTGTCCCACTGGGAGACCAGGCCACCAGCACCATCATGATCTGATATCCCACTCAGTCACATTATCCTGACACTAAGCCCAACCAGTCCTTTGTGTAGAATCAAATTTAGATAATTGTTTTGGTTTTGAAAATTTGATGCTGTCATCTGATTATGAGGCTTTAAGTATGTGTTGATGCATAGACTGGTAGAGGGGACTAGTAAGTAAGTGATATAGAACCAGTTACTCCTGAAGCTTGTGGTGTAAGAATTTCGATGTGCACACCAAAATAAAATTAATTGTGCATGTTTTCGCTTTGAATATCTTCAAAGTTAATTATTTATAATAAAAGGTCAATCTAAAGTAAGGGCAGTTATAGTATAACAACATACACAATATATTTATCCTTTTTTTTTAAAATGGCAAAACTCAAAAACAGCGGATTATGCTAAATTAATTGTAGTGTAGTAATCCGCACTGACCTCTCAGGCAAGGAGCCGCATAGACAGGTAGGCGTGTGTAGGGTGGTGACATCAGGCAGTCTAGGTGGTGTAATGGTTATCACACTGGCCCGGAATGCAAGAAACGTGGGTTCGATTCCCGCTCTAGGTGCAATGTTTCCCATTTTCATCACCCCCACAACAGTAGTTTAAGGGGTAGTTTCGTAGTCGACGTAGATGGCGCTGCGAGGCGTAATTTTTCTAGGGGTGGGTGGGTGGGATATTCGGTAGAGGATGCAGTTCCCAGGTGACTGGGGACGGGGCGGGGTGGGAGATGGGGCGGGGCATGGGGGCGGGGGGGGCGGAGAGGACATAAATCTAAATCAGCCTCTACCCCAACAATGCTAGAGGCTACGCTCTGTTAACTGAAGTACCCTTGTACCTTCTGACTCCCCTGGACACACCCAGTCACGTGCCTACCAATCACGTGACTACCAACCACGCGCCTACCAATCACATCACAGCCTCATCAAATCCTCATCCATGCTGTCGACATTCTTGCGACATCCGAAAATAATAAATTGTCAGAATTTCTGCTTGATATGACATCATCTTTGAAGAAGAAAAGAAAAAGAAATGAAAATCTATGAAAACTAAACAGGGAAATTGAAGTAAGAGTTTGAGCTTGTTGATGTCCTACCTTTAATATAGGAAATCCATCAAATAGTAAATCAAACCTCTTTTTTAGCGACGGAGCTTGGTGAGTCCAAACTTTACAAACTTAAAAAAAACTAATTATCTATAAAAAAAAAAGTAAAAAAAGTAAACTTATAAAAAGAAAATTGTTAAAAGTTGTATCCACTAATTTGATTAACTTCACTAGATCATCTCTTTTTTAATAGGTTAAATCTAGTTAATGGCTAGACATTCTTCAATTCTACCCAAAGTGGTCATATCACTTATTTGTTTTCTTCTTCTTTGGGGGGGGGGGGGGGTAGGACTTCCCCCTCCCCCTAAATTGTTAAACCATCCGAAATTCTCATTTGATAAGGTTGGTGTAAATAGTTAGGTTTTTTTCTTGGGGAGGGGGGGGGGAGGGTTTGTGATAGGTGGGTGGGTGGGTGAGGTGCGGGGTTATGCTGTATGGGTGAGTGGGAGTGTGGGTGGGTGGGGAGTGTTTTTGACTAGACGCTTTGTTTTTGCGTGACTCATCATCTGGGTACTTACGGTGGTCAGTGAGTGAGTTATCCAGGTGTACCACACCCCAGCCACCCTCCACTCTCCTCCCCCTCCCTCCTCTCACCCCTTCCCTCCCTCCCCTCCTCCCTCCCCCTCCGTCCCTTCACCTCTCCCCCATCCCCTCCTCCCCTCTCCTCCCCCTTTGCCCACTCCTTTCTCCCCCTCCCCAACCCCCTCTCTCCTTCCTCCCTCCCTCATTCCCTCTCCAATTTCCCCCTCCCCACCCCCCCTCTCCCCTGTCCCTCCTCCTTCCTTCTTCCCTTTCTCCCTCCCTTTCCCCCTCCTCCCTCTACCTTTCTCCCTCTCCCTCTCCACCCACCTCTCCATCCTTCCTCCCCTCTCCCCACTCCCCACCTCCCATGCCCCATCCCTCTCCCTCTCCTCCTCCCCCCCCTCCTTTCTCCCCCATTCCCCTCCCCATCCTTCCCTCTTCCCATCCCACTCAACCCGTTAGTCCCCCCCCCCCTCCCCCCTCTCGGCTCCCCTCTTCCCCCCTCCCTGCCAGATGACCGCCTCTTATAGCCTTCACGCTCCACTGACCACCGACCAGCCGGGTGGGGTGGGTGGGGGCTTGTTGGGGGAGGTATAGGCTGATGGCGGGAGGGCTGTGTGATGGGGTGAGAGGGGGTAGCGGGAGGGGGACCCCTCCATCTGTCTGCCACTAAACGCCCTCAGACCCAGTCTAACACCCCTCCTCCCTCCTCCCCCCCCCCCCCCTCCTCCCCCCCCCCCCACCTCATGCCTGCCCTTTTTGCGGGCAGTCCCGTCTCGCTCCAGTGCACACAACACACAATCTGATCTGTTCATTAGCCCGAATAAAAGTCTACTTTGCGTGGACAGCAAGTGTCATGGCGGCGTTGGTTGTTGAACCGGGTCAGCGATAAGACAAATCTGCCAGAATCTACACATGTACGGACATCTACACATCTAGGACATCTAGGGAGATGTAAACACAGTGAAGGCGTGAGTGGGTTGTATCGGGTAGTTGTATTTCATTTAATATCCGCATAATGGTTTGCATATCACATATATAGTACCAATGACCGGACGCGGTGTCCAAATCGGTAGAGCGGAGGCTTAACGTGTGGAGGGTCAGGAGTTCGAAACCCAGCCAAGTCAAACCAATGACTTACAAAATTGATACATGTTGCTATCTAGCCTGGCACTCGGCTGCTATTAATAGAATCGGACAAGAACTGGTTAGCACAGTACTATTAGGATAATATGACTGTGTGGGATATCGGGTCATGGTGCTGGTGTCCTGGTCTCCTAGTGGGGCAGCACTATAAAATCGCCATTAGTGTGCACTGTCACAAGTTGGTGTCCATCCTGCTATGACCTTAGATGTTGCTAGGATGTAAAACAACAACAAACAAACTATAACCTTAACCCCAGACCAGGAATCACATATAACAGCGGCCCTCACTGTTCCATCCCCCGTCCTGATATGACCTTAGATGTTGCCAGGACACAAAACTCCAACCGTCTCCCCCTGCACCCCCCCCCCCTCTACCCCCTCCCCACCCCCGCTGTCTCTGTCTCTGAATGACCTGGAGCCAGCCTGAGTACCGGCCATCCATACAGAAGGGCCATGAAGGCCCTACAAACTGGCACCCTTTGTGTGCAGATGGCAGGCTTTGGGCCGGCTAGTAAGTAGTAGGCAGGCTTTAGGCCCACTAGTAGGCATGCATTAGGCGTCTAGTAGGCCGGCTAGTAGGCAGGTTTTAGGCTGGCTCGTAGGCCGAATTTAGGCCGGCGAGGAGGCAGGCTTTAGGCTGGCTAGTAGGCAGGCTTTATGCTGGCTAGTAGGCCGGCTAGTAGGCAGGCTTTAGGCCGGCTAGTAGGCAGGCTTTAGGCCGGCTAGTAGGCAGGCTTTAGGCCGGCTAGTAGGCAGGCTTTAAGCTGGTTAGTAGGCAGGCTTTAGGCTGGCTAGTAGGCAGTCTTTAGGCTGGCTAGTAGGCAGACTTTAGGCCGGCTAGTAGGAAGGCTTTAGGTTGGCTAGTAGGCCCGCTTTAGGCCGGCTAGTAGGCAGACTTTATGCTGGCTAGTAGGCAGACTTTAGGCTGGCTAGTAGGCAGTCTTTAGGCTGGCTAGTAGGCAGGCTTTAGACTGGCTAGTAGGCAGGCTTTAGGCCGGCTAGTAGGCAGGCATTATGCTGGCTAGTAGGCAGACTTTATGCTGGCTAGTAGGCCGGCTAGTAGGCAGGCTTTAGGTCGGCTAGTAGGCAGGCTTTAGGCCGGCTAGTAGGCAGGCTTTAGGCCGGCTAGTAGGCAGACTTTAGGCTGGCTAGTAGGCACGCTTTAGGCCGGCTAGTAGGCAGACTTTATGGTGGCTAGTAGGCAGACTTTAGGCTGGCTAGTAGGCAGACTTTAGGCTGGCTAGTTGGCACGCTTTAGGCCGGCTACTGGGCAGACTTTAGGTCGGCTAGTAGGGAGGCTTTAGGCCGGCTAGTAGGCAGGCTTTAGTCCGGCTAGTAGGCAGGCTTTAGGCCGGCTAGTAGGCAGGCTTTAGGACGGCTAGTAGGCAGGCTTTCGGCGGCCTAGTAGGCAGGCTTTAGGTCGGCTAGTAGGCAGACTTTAGGCGGGCTAGTAGGCAAGCTTTAGGCAGGCTAGTAGGCAGGCTTTAGGCCGGCTAGTAGGCCTTAGGCGGGCTAGTAGGCAGGCTTTAGGCGGGCTAGTAGGCAGGCTTTAGGCCAGCTAATAGGCGGCCGCCTAATCAAAGTGCCCTGTGCCAGCCCACCCAACCACGGCTTTGGAACTGCAGGACTCACCTCTTGTAGGAGTAAATATTGTCCCAGTGATGAGTGTTCCACTCCACTGACCACCGGCACTCCTCCACACACCTCCCCACATCTCCACACACCTCCACACACCTCTACTCCCATCCCACACCCCCACACACCTCAATGGGCACAGTGGTTTGCCAAGAGATCTCAGCAAAAGGTCTCCCAACTAAATAAAGTAATTGTACAACTGCTAATGCTATTCATATTGACTTTTTTTTTCAGGGATTCGCTTCAACTTGTTGTGGTTTCACGTCCTAACAACATCTAAAGTCATATCAGGACGGGTACAGACCTGTGACTTGACTCCCTCATGGTGACTTCATAGGGATAGAAAACCATGAGACTGACCTGATATCCCACTCAGTCACATTTCCCTGACACTGAACAAACCAGTGCCTGTGCTATCCTAATAATGTCGAGCGCCAGGCTAGGTAGTGATAAGTACCAGTTTTGTAAATCATTGATTTGACTCGGTCAAGTTTGTACCCACGACCTTCACATGAGAAGCCAGCCACTGCTCTTGGTCTTTACCGATTCAACCATTGCATATGTTCTTCTCTTGGCCGGCTATATATCTGTATATAACATAGAAATATTATATATATATATATATATATAATATATATATACACACATATATATATATATGTGTGTGTGTAATAGATATTATTCTTTGTATTGTGTTATCTTTCTTAGTAATATGTATATTTCTATGCATCGTGTACTTAAGGCCCTGTCACATTACGGCGTATGGCGGGAGCGTATTGAAAACCTACGAAGGTCCTGCGTGTGCCGGCCTATGGTGACCTTTTGGCTGGTTTTGAGCGTATGTGGAACCTATGAGGAGCGTACGAGGAGCGTATGAGGAGCGTGTGGGAGCGTGCTGGGACATTTTTTGACAGTTTTGATTGGCATGTGGAGCGTACGAGTAGTGTATGCATAGCGTATGCATAGCGTATGCGCGTATGAGTAGTGTGCATACGCTAGGAGTACGCTCCCATACGTAACTCGTAGGTTATGCGTACGCTACATACGCTAGAGATACGCTAGAGATACGCCGGTGACACAAGTTGAGCGTATGAAAAACCTATGCCGGCGTACCCCGAGCGTACGAGGAGTGTATGCCGGCGTATGAGGAGCGTATGTCGGCGTATGAGTAGCGTATGGGCCATACGCTCTCATAGGTCGAGATTTTTTTAGCATGCACAAAAAAATGTGGACGGACGGATTTATGAAAGCGTATGGCGGCGTATGCCTCATACGCCGGCATCTGGCAGCGTATGAGTAGCGTATGCGTAGCGTATGAGTAGCGTATACAGCGTATGCCGACGTATATGACGTAACGCACCTACGCCGCCATACGCTCCTGCAAAAAAACCTAATGCGACAGCCCCTTTAGTTTCATCAGACTAGACTGCTGGGGATACTTACTTATACATATATCTACCTCTCTAAATCGACCGACCATGGGACCGACTTTAAGTGGTCCATTTAGGGAGGTGGTCGGTTTAGGGAGTTAAAATATGGTTACAAAGATATTGTTGGGATCCAACTAAAACGATCGATATAGGGGAGTGGTCGATCTGTGGAGGTCGTCGGTGAAACATAAATAATACATATTACAAAGAGACATAGCACAATACAAAAATAATCTTTATTATATATATATGTATATATAGTCCAATTTGGCACACACACATATACGTATACAGGAATCGGTGAGAGGTATGTTTGTAATATATATGACAAATTAAGACATGGTTACACACACATATTTGGTCATATATATGACAAATTAAGACATGTTACACACATGTTTGTCATATATATATATATATATATATATATATATATATATATATATATATATATATCCTCCAGTGTGTGTGGCGTGAGGGGGGCCCTGCCCACCAATTACCCCGACAGCTGGGGGGTGGCGGGCACGACCAATGCGCCAAGGAGAAATAGATATATACAGTATATGTTTCCCTTGCATGTATACTCGTATAACGCGTCATACATCACATATATATATATATATATATATATATATCTATATATATATATATATATATATATATAGATGACAAAGATGTGTGCGTAACATGTCTGTCTAACTGGTTCCTGTAGGAAACCCAGGGTGGGGCTTGTCATGCGCAGTGGTGTGAAGGTGCAGGGAGCCCACTGTGGTTGTGGAGGATGGTGGGTGGTGTTAATGTTGCCTTTAATCCCACAGTGGGTAGTGTTGGGTGGGCCGTGGAGATGTGTGTGCGCGTGCGCGTGCGCGTGCGCGTGCGTGTGTGTGTGTGTGTGTGTGTGTTGGTAATCCGTGCAGACAAGGGTGGAGTTTAAGCCTATTGTAGGCTGGGCATAAATATGAGTACTCACTCACACGCCGTCACACACACGCGCACGCACAGACTCACACACACAGACACACACACGCGCGCACACAGACGCACGCCGACACCTGGCGGCTTTGTGCTGTGTCAGCAGCTGTGTGGAAGTGTGGCAGTAGTTAAAGTGAACAGGCTCCGCTGGCACATCTTTGTGAACAGTGCGTGGTTCAGACCGGGCCGACGAGGTGACAGGATGGCTCCAACCCGTCAGTTCTCTCGGAGTTGTCTGTGGCGACGGCCCATTTGTTTAAACAATGCGTGGCGCTGACCGAGCCGATGAGGTGACAGGCTGGTGCCAACCCGTCAGTTCTGTTGGAGTAGTTTGTGGAGATGGCACATCTTTGTGAACAATGCAAGGCTATGACCGGGCCTTCAGTTCTGTCGGAGTAGTCAACGGCGATGACCACCAATCAATAGTTTTGAATCGGGGGCCGACGAATTTGGATCGGGCACCAACGACCTTGAATCGGGCGCCGGTGGCTATGGATCGGGAGCCGACGGCTATGGATCGGGAGCAAACTGATTGCAAATTCTGACGCGATTCTTGCTGCTGACAATCGGACCCATGCTAATTTGACTGTCAATAGTGGCATAGACTTCGTTAAAGCCATGCATGAGTGATAGTTGACATAATAATTTAATATCTCAACTATGAAAAGACTATAAAAGATGTAAATCTGGTCAAGTCCACATATTGTATGGAATTTATCGCATTTACATCTTTTTTTTTAATTAAGTTTTTTTTAATGGAAATTAAAAAAAATAATAATTCAGTAAATTTCTTCACCAATTTGTCTCTAACAGAAACAGTCCAGTATTCTACTAAATAGTAATAGTAATACTATTGACAAATCTATCAGGAGATGATAATATTCTGTGATAAATGGACATGTGTCCATGTATCTAGTAAGAAGCTGTAGTATCCTGTTATCTGATAACTCATCCCTGTTTAAAAGAGTTTTTATCTGTATCCCATAAGGAAGAACAAATAAGTAATTTTTTTTTTTAAACATCAAAGAAAAATGCATAGGACTAAAGTAAACAGCAATATTGTGATAATTTTATAAATATGCTTAGCATAAAGGAACATTCGTCAGTTGTTTCAGTCATGTTGCCAAAAGTATCACATTCCGCGCCGCTTTGATTGAGGTCGGAATGAAATCAGTGTCTGAGCAGGAGGCTGCCGCTGGGTGGATGTTAGTGTGGGGCGCGTGGGGTCACCGAACCGTGAAAAGCGAACCTGGCCATGCGGAACAGGGGTGGTGGTAGGGAGGGGGCAGGGAGAAAGAGAGAGGGGTTGGGGGGGGGGGGGGGCGCTTCAGCACTTTGGTGATCGCTTAAGTTAAATCGGCCAAATAAAATATCGGTATCATTTAGTGGTGAATACTTCAGCCTTTTGGAAGTATACATTCTGTGGCTGTGTAATTGTATGTTATATTATGTTATATTATATTGGTGTGTTTGGTTTGTGCGTAGGTGTGCTGTAGGAGAGGTGGACTTTTGGTGGAGATATCTGCGCGCATTGATCGCGCTTTGGAACCTTCCGTGTTGGTACGGCGGCGTCCCGCGGCGTGCCGCCCCCTGCAGGGGGAGGTTCGCGTGGCGCCCGCCAGGTGTCAGGCCGTGCTTTGATGATGACGAAACGCAATCAATCTCAGGTCTCGCGGCACCACGCGGCACGGGCACGAGACAACGCGAGACAACGCGAGACTCGCGCGCGCTGAGTGGAACGTCGGCCATTGTGAGCCTCGACAAACATCGTTTTGTCACAAAATGGCGGCCCGCTGTCTCCTATTGTCCACGCGACAAGGTCACGGGGTCAGTTCAAGGTCGGCGCAAGGTCAGCTATATGACCTTGCGCGAAGAGGGCGGGGTTTATTTTTGGGGGTGGTAATGAATAATGTAGAATGGGCCGGGGTTAGCTGTGTGTGCTCATGACGACCCGGCGGCCATTTAAACACCACTGCGCATGCGTAATAGATATGAGGACGGGATGGTCAGGAGCGGGGCAGGGGGAAAAAAAAGGGGGGATTCATCTTATTTTGACAACACTTGGCAACATGACGCCGGGTAATTGCGTGTGGTGCTATCGATCCCATGTCGTCCCATTCACAGCGAACCTCTACCTTTTGTCGTCTGCTCCGACGAAATGTCGTCTGCTCTCAGTGGAAATTCACTGAGCTGTCTCCGAATTGTTTCACTGAAGATCGCCTGGTTCGCTAAGGGGATGCGCGCGCATGGAACCATAGATATGGTGTGTGTGTGTGGGGGGGGGGGGTGTTATTGTGTCGCATAGCAACAGCAGACGACATTTGGTGTCCGGCAGACCTTGGTTCACAGGTCAGCTGTGTAGAGGCGGGCAAAAGGCAGTCTCCTCATATCGATCCTCTGCTAATAGTGTTGACAAAAAAAGAACCCTGCGTCATTCCATCATGGGGAACGTGTGTGAGCTGTGTGTGTGGGCAGGGTGGGGGTGTGTGTGTGGGGGGGGGGGCTCTCACCGAGAGGCAAAACAGACAGGTCTGGTTCAATATTAGACAAGCAGTCAATCCATCCGCACACACCTCACTAAGCACTGGCTACTCCTGGAATTAATTAAGGTGGTTTAAAACAAATAATAAAGCATCGGGGGAAAAAGATTTAAAAGAAATCATTCTGAGTGCTCTGTTACCTAAAATGAGCTTTTTATCATTTCGGCTAATTCACCAATATCTAATATAGATTCAAAATGAGGATTTTCTCATTTCGGCCACCTCACTAATAAGTAATATCTCAATTGTGATAATATATATGCTAAATGAGCATTTTCTCACTTTGTCTACTTCACCAATATCTAAATTAAAGTTGCATAGTCTGATGAAGCATGACATTTTCAAAACCAAAACACATACCTAGATTGGATTCTACATATTTATCTTAGATACTGGTACAGTTATTAAGCATTTCTTGTGATATAGAATGGCATGGGGAGTCAATTTAATAGAACCTGTTACTGCATAACCCTATAGTGTTAGAGATTTGGCCTGCTTACCCGAAATTAATTTGGCATGTTGCCACTTTAAACATCTCCAAAGTTAGCCATTTAAACTAAAAGTTACTTCAACCTAAAGTAAAGTAGCTTATAATGATCAATTTAATGTATTTATCTCAGAAAATGGCAGAAACTCAAAACCATCGGACTATGTGACTTTAATATAATATGTACTGCTGAAATCAAACCTCACAATATTAGAATTACCAAACATGCCATACAATGCACCCGATATACAGTTAGATCGGGTGGGGGATGGAATGGGGGGGGGGGTGCGAACAAAAATATCTACGTTGAGTCATGAACAAAAATCTTTGCGTTCGGGTTGATTTCCGCAACAAGAAATGTCCTGAAATATTCTAGAAAGTTGGTATCTGCATAAACATTATACAACGTTATACATATCATCATAGGTTTAGCATTATCGGGGAAGGCTAGACAATTTTCCAGAAGTTAGTTTCCATGCTTTCTGTCCCCTTTTCATTCTGAAGCAGCTACTCTGTAGATTATAATTGTCCATATAAGGTTTTTTTACCACACGGGATTGGGATGGCCGAATGAGTAGATCATGGGTTCAAACCATGGTCGAGTCAACCCAATGACTTAAATATTTATACTTGTCGCTTCCTAGCCAGGCACTCAGCATTATTAGGATAGGGAAAGGACTGGTTGGCTCAGTGTCAGGATAATGTGACTGAATGGGATATCAGGTCATGGTACTGGCAACCTGGTCTCCCAGTTGGGAAGCACTATAAAGTTGCCATGAGTGCACACTGTCACAAGTCGGTACCCGTCCTGACATGACCTTAGATGTTGCCAGGATGTAAAACCAACCAAACCCTATCAGCTTAACAATAAAAATTGCTTTTTTTTATGTTTTAAGCAAATACAAAATGGCTGAAATTAGCAGAACAATCCCGATACAAATGAACCAAGAGACAAATTAGGCTTCGACCCTGATCAGCATTAGTTGTGAACTATTGCGTTGAATTCACGTCGGAGATTTACAACAAACTCTCACCTCCCATAAATCCAACTCACCCCGTCCCCACTCCCGCCCACAGAGCGCACTTCCGAACGCATTTAAATCACTTCCGGTTGCGTGATAGTGAACGCCACAGTCACACCCGGTTATACCGCATCTCGGCTAAGTCGACCAGCTTCCAGATTTTATTTGATATAATTCACACATCTTCCAATAACAACTCTACACACACCAAAGAGCATATATAATACAACCTAATTGAGAGGGTATCTGAATATATTTGAATTTTAATTGAAGTGTTTATTTAATTGAATACACTTTGTTTTTATTTAAACATTTTTAAAGCCTCGTTTTGAGATTTGCTCTGCGAAGTGGACCACTTGGAAGGCGCGGTGTCGCAGGTACCGGGCGTCCTCCGTAGGTGTTATTAATCTGATAATGGCTGACAATCTTATCAGCGACAGTCCAGGTTAACTAGCAATTACTGGCGCCGTCTGGCGGGAAATTGAGACGCGCACAGAAGTGGTGGTATCGGGTTCTGAGCACCGCGTCTAGCGCCGTAAGCTTAAACCCTGCCAGGCACCAGCTCCGTTGTTTGTTGCCAACAAGAGAAATGTCGTCTGCTCCCAGTCAAAATTTCATTGAAACACCCTAATATATAAATATATTTATATATATATAATTATTGATTGAAAGTGTTGATTTTCGTTCCAAAATGTTGTTGTTACTATCTCTAAGCAAATGCGGCGCGTTGCTATGCGCGGGGTCGAAGCAGACGACATTTATTTTAGGCGGGCGCGGGTGTTGCGCGGCAGGACAGGTGACGAGTAGTGTCCGTAGCGGTGAGGGAGGATAGCCGAGGTAAGCTAACACTGTGGTTTTACTCAGTGTCCGACCCCCCCCCCCCCACACACACACACGCGCGCGCGCACGCACGCACGCCCCTCTCATGTTTGCGTTAGGGGGTGGGAGTGGGGGGTGGAGATGGGGTGTTGTTTGTGTGCGCGTGCGCGTGGGGATTTGGGAATGGAGTGTGCAAATTTGCTCGTAGTAGAACTGTCCAATTCCCTCCATGTCCCCACTCGCACTATTTAATACCCCTATATATATATATATATATATATATATATATATATATATATATATATATATATATATATATATATGTGTGTGTATATGTGGGTATGCAGGTATTGCAGGTATAGCAATACCTCAGGGAGTTTGGCGCCCCTGCCTTGCAGAGTTGTAAACCACTGCCTTGTGGTACAGGTCCTTGACAGAACCGAAGGCTAAGGGAGCAAACCCTAAACAGAAAACCATGTCACTGTGGCAGCATTAAGGGCGGTTGATGTATGGAACTCCCAACATCTCCCGACCAGCCACTGCAGGGACAAATAGTTTTGCGCTTGTCTTGACATGTTCTTGCCGGTGTGAAACCTCTATTTGCTCCCTGAGAGAGTGCCGCTGGTAACTTGCAAAAGCCAGCTGCACTTCAACACTTTTGCAGGCAGCTTTCATGAAATGTAGGGCTGCCCTCTATGGAAGATCTTCTGATCAAAAAGAATCTCCGGTGGACTGGACACCTCATGAGGATGTCATCAGACAGGCTACCAAAGCAGATCCTCTATTCTCAACTGTCTTCTGGCTACAGAAAGAGAGGGTGCCCCCGTCTCTGGTTCAGGGATACCATCAAGAGAAACCTGAAGCTGAGAGACATTAAGACCGACTCATGGATGCAACTCTCACAGCTGAGAGCTAAATGGAGAGCGGCAGTCAAGTAATGAAAGCAGTCTTTGTCGCATCGCGACTGACAGCATGATGATGATGTGTGTATGTATGTATGTATGTATGTATGTATGTATGTATGTATGTATGTATGTATGTATGTATGTATGTATGTATGTGTGTATGTTTATATAACATACATTTACATCTATGTATGTATATAGAAGTAGATGTGTTTATACATTTATGAATTCATATACAGTATAACCCTGTTAAACCAAGCTCGGTTAAACCAAACGATCGGTTAATCTAAACCTTTTTCAGCGGCCAGGCAATATATATATATATACATCTATACCAAGGTAAGATTCGTCTAACTAGTCTATATATATATATATATATACATATATATATATATATATATATATATATATATAAATCCTCAGGTGCGATTGGCATTAGTCAACATCCGGTCGAGGTGAGGTGGGCTGAAGCTGGTATCAACGGTACAGTGTTGGGTATTAGGGAGTATAACAATATAATAATAATTCCCTTCCATATCTTTATTTTCACATAATACGTTGTACATCATGTATATATGGGTCAGGATCACGAAAAGAGGCCAATTGGTGGAATTTGTCGGCGTCGAGCTTGGATGTCTGCGTCGATCGGTATAATTATATAGCATTGACATAGGTGTTGGAAAGCCTTTAAATTTATCCTGAATGTAAAGGTCGAGAAAGTACAACAACCTGATTTGTTTCTAGGATAATATAATATAAAACAAAGAAATGTACAAGACTTTAAGAATTGCGATGCCGACATCTATTAAAGTTGTCGGCGTCGATCAGGATAATTATAATTTAGCATTGACAGAGGTGTTAGAAAATCTTTAAATTTATCCTGAATGTAAAGTCGAGAAAATAAAACAAGCTGATTTCTTTCTATGATAATTGAATATGAAACAAAGAAATGCACTACACTTTTAAGAATTGCGATGCCGACATCTTCACTTGACCACCAATTGGCCCGTTTTCGTGAGGCTGACTATATATATGTATGTATATATATATATTATTATTATATATATATATTATATATATATATATATATATATATATATATAATTATAACAGAGTGCGACAGCAAATGTGAGAACGAGAGACACACAGAGGCAGGAGAGACAGAGAGGTTGACAGCTATTGTATTCAGTTTTGCCACACTCACAACCCAGCACCTACCCCACCCTCCACACACACGCACACACACACAGCACTACAAGGCTAGGGGCCACGTGCCCCCAAACAGGCCCTACGTTGTTAATTCTCAGGCTGGCCTCTGACGAGCCCTGCCCTTTCCTCGTGTGTAGACCGGACGCAGTGGCCGAATCGATAGAGCGCAGGCTTCCCATGCCGAAGGTCGGAAGTTAGAATCCCGGTTGAGTCAAACCAATAACTTACTAAATTGATGCTTGTTGCTTCCTAGCCTGGCATTCGGCATTAATACGATAGGGCAAGGACTGGTTAGCTCAATGTCAGGATAATGTGGGACTGAGTGGGATATAAGGTCACGGTGCTGTCGGCCTGATCTCCCAGTGGAACAACACTGTAAAGTCACTATCAGTGCGCACTGTCACAAGTCGGTACCCGTCGTGATATGACCTTAGATTTTGCCATCTCCGTGTGTTAGTGTGTGATTGTGTGAGTGTGTGAGTGTTGTATTATGTCATAGCAACATCTAAGGTCATATCAGGACGGGGACCGACTTGTGACAGTGCACCCTCATGACACCTTTATAGTGCTGCCCCACTGGGATACCAGACTGCCAGCACCATGACCTGATATCCCACTCAGTCACATTATCCTAACACTGAGCCAACCGGTCCTTGCGCTATCCTAATAATGCCAAGCGCCTGGCTAGGAACCGACAAGTAGCACATTTTAAGTCATTGGTTTGACTCGAGTTTGAACCCGCAAAGCCATGGGTTCGGATCCCCCGATCTCCAAAACAGGAGACGGATGCTCAACTCATTCGGCCATCCCGTCTGGTCGAGTGTGTAGCTGTGGTCCTCACGTAGAGCCCAGTACACCTTCCCTGTTCGTCGGGCAGGCACAGAAAGAAGCACACTGTAGTGTACGGGCTGCCTTTCCTCCACCCTCTTTGTATTGTGAGGGCACGCCTTAAAGTTGCATAGTCTGATAGTTTTGAATTTCTGTCTTTTTTCTGAGATAATTATATTAGATCGATCACTAACATCTACTTTACATTAGTTCAAAGTTACTTGTATTTTAAATGGTAAACTTTTGAGCATGGAAAATTTCGTTTTGGAAAGCTTTCCAAAACTCTGACACCATAGACTTGTGCAGGTTCTGTTAAATTGACTGTGCAGAAACAAACGCTTAATAAGTGCATCAGTATCTAAGTTAGATATGTCAAATCAAATTTACATAATTGGTTTGGTTTTGAAAATTTGATATTTAATTGGACTATGCAGCTTTAATTTGCAGACAGAGATGTAAACAAAACAAAGCAGGCGGCGGCTTTCCACGCTTTGCACATTTAAATTAGTTAGATTGGAGTGTTTGAGCTGTATGCTTAGGCCAAGTCGGAAACTCCACCATCAGGGCCCACTACATGTGGTGAGGATGCTCTGTTCAGTTTTGTCATGTGTAGCAATGAATTTGAATCTGCTTTGGGTGAATGCATGATGTCGATGTGTAAATTTTCACATTTTCACTTTCCCACAAAATCATTCAAGCATATTTTCGTTATGCATTTTGTGGGATGAGTGATTAAAGTGGCGGTTACAGGGTGCAGGGGTGGTGGCGCCACCATCGGAGCTGGGGTCGGGGAGGCTGGAGCAGTAGATGACAATGACAGACTCCCTCAGTCCATGGAGCTGAGTGAGTGATGGGGGATAGGAGTGATATTCCAGGTTATTATACTCACATAATTCTTATACAGCACATATATAATTATTACCATCATCTCATTGAAATCAAATATCTGGTGCCCAGTTTCAGAGATTAACCCATTTAGTATTTACACCCGCAAACAGAAAAAAACAACAACTTAGAAGTCACGTAGTCTCGCGAGAATGCTTCATTGCTAGCGCAATTGGATGTGCCGCAGTTAATACAGTGGACCCGTCTGTAACCCGCGCTGGCACCACGTGATATTGACGCCTTGTATAACTAACTCATCTTGTTTTCCTTCTTTACAAAAAATAATTGCTTTCATTTTTTTTTTTTTTTTTTTTTTTTAAAGGGTGGGGGTGGGGGCAGAAAATGCTGTTATTGAGTTTGTACGTGATTTACTGGCGCCACGAGCCCCCCTCCCTCCCCCCGGGTGGTATGGAGGGGATAAAGGTAGGCAGGTGGGGCCTGCACCCCCACCCCCTCTACACACACACACACACACACACACACATTGCCCCCTAACCAAATCACAGCCCAGCTGGAGCTATGGTTACCTTTCGGTGGCGACTGAAATTTCATAAAATTACACAGGGTTCGTGGCGCGTGGGCTGCATCAGAAACCCTCCCACCCTCACCCCCCACCTGCCCCTCACCCCCCCCCCACCACCACCACCACCACCATCCCTCATCACCACCACACCCTCCATTCCCACCCTCTTTTCATGTAGATTATAGTGTAGGGTTTGTGAGGGAGGAGTCAGGGGGTGAGATAGTGTGTGGGTGGGTGTGGGTGTGCGGGGGGGGGTCGTACTGGTGTGGGTGTGCGGGGGGGGGGATCCCTCTTCCTTTCTCTCTCTCTCTGTATTTTTTTAACAAAAGGGGGGAAGTTTGTGACACCGAGGAGCGTGGCCAGGTTGCATGGGGGGACTGTGATAAAGAGGGGGGTGTAGGGGGGGGGGGGGGGTCGGGGGTGAACACTGATTAGGTTTTCACCTTTTTCGCTCCGGGGCTGAACTAAAGCCCTTTTGTGTTGTATTGTGATCATCTGCCTCCCCCCTACACCCATCCCCCTACTCCCTAAACCTCCACCCCCAAAACCCCACCCCTACCCCTACCCCCTAAACCCCGACCCCTCCCCCTCCCCCAACCCCACCTCCAAGCTCCTCCCTCCCTACGTGGTGTTTCACTAATAAGTCGTAGCTAGAATTACTCTTTTATGTTAGTACCAGTTCCTCTAACCCTATCTCGTTAGCGTTTACTGAGTAATATGTTTGTTGCGCATACTCTTACTTCATTTCCTTAAAGCTGCTTAGTCCGGTGAAACATCAAATTTTCAAAAACAATTATCTGGAATATATTCGACATATTTAACTTAGATACTGCTGCACTTAATAAGCATGTATTGCCACATAGAAAGGATTACCGAGTCAATTTAATAGAACATGTTACTGCAGAAGCCTATTTGTATTGGCGTGCTTGCTAAAGCTAACTTTACATGTTTACACTTCAAATATCTCAAAGGTTACCCATTTAAAATAAAAGTTACTTCAAACTAGAGTAAGGTAGGTTATAGCAATGAATTGAATATATTTATCTCAGAAAAAAATGACCGAAATTCAAAACCATCGAACTATGGAATTTTAAAGTTGCATAGTCCGATGAAAACATCAAATTTTCAAAACCAGAACACTTATCTAGATTTGATTCTACATATTCAACTTAGACACTGGTGCACTTATTACGCATTTGTTGCTGCATAGAAGGGCATACATAATAAGTCAATTAATAGAAACCGTTACTACTGAAGTCTATGGTGTCAGAGTTTTGGCGTGCTTGCCAAAATTATTTTGGCATGTTTTGACATCAAATATCTCCAAACTTAGCCATTTAAAATCAAAGTTACTTCAAACTAAAGTAAAGTAGATTATAACGATTAGTATAATATATTTATCTCAGAAAATAGCAAATACTCAAAAGCATCGGACTGTGCAACTTTAAACAATCGCTCTGATTAAAAAATACAAATTCAGTAGAACTCTGTACAGATCTGCTTAATATCCTAATCCCTTTCAAATCGTTGTATGTGGACACGGTGGTTTGGGGTCGCTGGTGGTGCAGAGATTAGGATATAATTTTGTTGTATTTATCGGCGAATTATTAGTGTGACAGTGCCTGTTCTGCTACCCCCTCCCCCGCACACACACTCCAAATGGCGCCCTCTGTCTCCCTCCAACTATAACTACGCATAGAATCAGCAGCATTACGACGTTATTGGTTTTTTAAATAGTAGAACCTTGACAAATCAAAAAGCACCACACATCCATCCACACACACGCACACACCGACGTACACACGTCCGTGAATTTATACACGGGTGTCCATTCATTGCATAATAGACGGTTTGTACTTTGTGCAGTGAGAATACAGTCTGTAATGATGTGGACACGTTGGAGTCTGCTTAAAGGCCGTGTCACACTATGCGTATTGCATCAGCGTATGCCGACGTATGTGATTTTGCGCCAACACTTTGGCGTACGGTAGTGTATGCTGGTGTACGCTGGTGTAGCTGAGACAAGTTATGGGTATGTTTGGCATAAGTAGTATTCGTTAACAGCCAACTGGTGTATGCTGAGACAAGTTATGGGTACGTTTGGCATAAGTAGTATTCGTTATGGCCCTGTCACACTACAACGTAACGACGTCGACGTAGGGAGAACGTGAAGAACGTTGAACTTCTCGGCATAGTATGCAAATTTGGGCACAAGTTGAACGTGGATGCAGCGTAGTGGATGAGAGTGTAACGTCGGTAAAGCGTAGTGATACCGTCATTCAACGAGTGAGGTCAACGTAATGACGCTCACGGAACGTTATGAACGTTATTCCATCGCCAGAAGAACGCTACGTGACGTTAGCTATGTCATGAGACGTTGAACGTACGTTGAATGCACGTTCTCCTGATGTTCTCCTGACGTTCTCCTGACGTTCTCCTGACGTTCTCCTGACTTTCCCATTACGCCGCATGGACGTTTCCACCGGTTTTAATGTGGGTCAATGAGTGGAATGTAGTGGAACGTAGTGAGGAACGTTGGCCTAACGTCCGTTTAACGTCATTGACGTTCGCTGAAGGTGAACAGAACGTACGGCGAACGTAAACCCTTACGTTCGACCTACTTCAAAACTTTTGAACATGTCCAAAACATCGACGTAACTCGACGTAACACGACGTAATGTGACGTACCTCGACGTCAGTCTAACGTCATTATGACGTCACCATAACATAATCCAACGTACATCAACGTAATGACAAAATATCACCACTTTAGGCTCACGTTCGCTCAATACGTCATAGTGTGACAGGGGTATAAACAGTCCACTGGTGTATGCTGAGACAAGTTATGGGTACGTTTGGAATAAGTAGTATTTTTGAGCATGTTAACAAATTCGCGCCATATGACAGCGTGTGTCACATACATCGGCATACGCTTATGCAGTGTGACGGGGCCTTAACAAGATTACGTACATTACACCGTGATATGGCAATGTAGCTCTCTGCTGCATCTAGTTTCTGTTTTAAATAAGTGATCTTCGCTTGCTGTGTTAGTTGTTTTTTGTGGGTTTTCTTTTTTTTGGGGGGGGGGGAGGCTTTAAAGCTGCATAATGCGAGGAAACCTGAAATATTCACTAAGATTTGATCCTACCTGTTCAGCTTCCATACTGGTGCACTTCTTAACGTTGCATAGTCCGATGGTTTTGAGGATTTTTGTCATTTTCTGAGATAAATATATTCGGCCGATTGTTATAATCTACCTTATTTTAGTTTGATGCAACTTCTATTTTAAATGGCTAACTTTGGAGATATCTGAAATGCAAACATGCCAAATTAATTTTGGCAAGCACGTCCAAACTGATGAAGCATAGGCTTTGGCAGTAACAGATTCTATTAAATTGACTCAGCATTCCCTCCTATGTGGCAACAAATGCGTACTAAGTGCACTGGTGTCTAAGTTAGATATGTAGGATCAAATCTAGACTCTAGCTTTAGTTTTCAAAATTTGATGCTTTTACGGGACTATCCCGCTTTAAGTTTACGCATTTATTGCTCCATAGAAGGGAACACTAATTCAAGTTAACAGAACCTGTTACTGGAGACTACAGGGTACGGTATTTCAACATGCACACCAAAATTCATTTGACATGTTCTCACTTCAAACATCAGCAGGGATAACATTTATTTTTTAAATATAAAATTACTTCAAAGTAATGTGGCCTGAATTATAATGTTCAACTTAGCATTTCATAGGCCGATGACTTTCAGTTTCTGTCATATTCTTTAGATAAATATAAGCTTTGAAAGCTCCTGTAGCGATGACCCGGTGTCGCAGTTTAAAAGGGTCCCCGGTTTAAAACGGGGATTTTCACAATGCGCATGCACGTTCATTTCTGCCTGATTGAGATTGTACCCATGTTTAATAACTTGCTAATTGTTTGTTATGTTGTTAGTGCAGAGTATAATATATACAATCAAGCATAACATATTCACTCCGATGATTCCTGAAGAAATCCTTGTTGGTCTCGCACTACATTTCCAGAGAGCTCCTACACAGACAGAAGGAAGCCAGAAATTCAGACAAAATTTCAGGCTTGCCATTCGACTTTGACGCATGCGGATTCTGAAAAGCCCTGTTTAAAACCAGCTACCCTTTCAAACTACGACACCGGTTGACATCTCGCAATGACCACGTGATGTGGGCTGACTTACTGATGTAAGCAGCCAGGTCACTTTGCATTTCATAATGATCGCCAGATACGATGGCCGAATAGGGTGCACATCCTTCTCCTGGTTTGATAGGTTGTGGGATTCGAACCCAGTTTTAAAGTTGCATGATCTGATGAAACATACCTTTTTTTCTCCTTTTATTTTTTCCAAAACCAAACCAGATACTTACATTTGATCCTATATTTCCAACTCAAATTGCAACAATGACCAGACCGGATGGCCGAATGAGTTAGAGCGTCCGGCTCCCGGGTTGGTAGATCATGGGGTCGTGGGTTCGAACCCTGGTCGAGTCAAACCAATGACTTAAAAATTGATACTTGTCACTTCCTAGCCTGGCGCTCGGCATTATTAGGATAGGACAAGGACTGGTTGGCTCAGTGTCAGGATAATGTGACTGAGTGGGATATCAGGTCATGATGCTGGCGGCCTAGTCTTCCAGTGGGGCAGCACTATAAAGACACCATGAGTGCGCACTGTCACAAGTCGGTACCCGTCCTGATATGACCTTAGATGTTGCTAGGACATAAAACAACAACAAACAAACAGATTGCAACAATGTTAGACTAACAATTTGAAGGTACCCATTTATTTATTTTTTGCTTTTATTTTTTTTATACATCAGTTGATTAAGCTGGGGAATTTTTCAGTCACAGACAATTTGCCTCTTAAAGACCCACTACAATTTGCCTCTTGAAGACCCGCTGTTACTGTGGTAGGTTTGCGCCATGCCGGTAGGATCCATATTGATTAGCGCATACACAGCCCTTCCCTCCATAGGGCCAGCCCGACATTATCTGAGACGACACTTATTAATACTCACAGCCTCCTGAAGGTGGCGCTAGCCTTCCTACTAAGTGTCCTACTTTCTTTATTGTTGTTTTTACCTTGGTGCTGGCTGGGACAATTAAGCCATTTGAGCGCTATTTTTGCCGGCAGGCGTCACTGCGTCCCATCAAGGAGTAAGCCTCGCTTTCATATCGCGCGTCCATTGGGCAGGTGGCTGTCAGGGGCTGGCTTTTAAACGGTTAATCTGCACAGATTAGACCACAACGAGGCAGGGCTCCACTCACCGCACACAAGGGCTCCTCGGCAAAGTAGTCCACCCGAAAGTAGTCCCGGCACGGCACCGGCCCCGGCGCGCAACAATTTCTTGTGTGCTGAGGGGTCGGTTTCATAACAGTTGGCTGATCACTTTTCCCCAAAATTCTGAACACGGGGTTTTTAATCTTAGTGGCTCCACACACTCAGCGCATGTGGTGACTGGAACTGAAGAATAATAATCACATTGTTAATGATAATAATAATAATAATCGAGGATGGAACTGAAGAAGAAGAATTACAATGTTAATAATCATGATGGTGATGATGATGATGATGATGATGATAATGGTGATGCTCACTGACTGCAACTGAAAAATAATAATCACATTGTTAATGATAATAATAATAATAATAATAATAATAATAATCGAGTATGGAACTGAAGAAGAAGAATTACATTGTTAATAATCATGATGGTGATGATGATGATACTGAATAATAATAATCACATTGTTAATGATAATAATAATAATAATCGAGGATGGAACTGAAGAAGAATTACATTGTTAATAATCATGATGGTGATGATGATGATTATGATACTGAATAATAATAATCACATTGTTAATGATAATAATAATAATAATAATCGAGGATGGAACTGAAGAAGAAGAATTACATTGTTAATAATCATTGTGGTGGTGATGATGATGATGATGATGATGATGATGGTCACTGACTGCAACTGAATAATAATAATCACATTGTTAATAATGCCGGACGCGGTGCCCGAATCGGTACAGCGCAGGCTTTCCGTGTGGAAGGTCGATAGTTCGAATCCCAGTCGAGTCAAACCGATGACGTACACAAGCTCAGTATTAGGGTAACGTGACTGAGTGGGATATCAAGTCATGGTGCTGGCGCCCTGGTCTTCCAGTGGGGCAGCACTATACTGTTGCCACCAGTGCACGCTGCCACAAGTCGGTACCCGTCGTGATATGACATTAGATGTTGCTAGGACGTAAAACTGAAACAAGCAAAACATTGGTAATAATAATGATCAATGACTGAAATTGAATAATAATCATATTGTTAATAATAATAATAATCGATGATTGAAACTGAATATATAATAATCACATTGTTAATAAAAAAATAGCAATCATAATAATAATGATAATGTAGACTACTCTTGCTATCATTCTAAAGCGCTATAAAATAAAACCATAGTACAGTAAAACCTCTCTATATCGACCGACCATGGGACCGACTTTAAGTGGTACATTTAGGGAGGTGATCTGTTTAGGGAGTTAAAATATTTTTGTGATCGATATAGGGGAGTGGTCGATTTGTGGAGGTGGTCGGTTAGAGAGGTTTTACTGTATGATGTATTTACAACCTGGTTAAACATATTGAAAAATGCATACATTGTATTTAAGAGAAAAGAACCTAAAGCTGCATACTGTGACGACAATATTATTATATTTTAAATCAAAACATTCACCCACATTTGATCTGATGATGCTCTCATTAAACTCATTGTTGCTAGAACTAGATTTTGGTTGTTTGTTGTTTTACGTCCTAGCAAGAAGGTCATATCAGGACGGGTACTGACTTGTGACAGTGAGCACTCATGGCGACTTCATAGTGCTGCACCACTGGGAAACCAGGCCACCAGCACCATGACCTGATATCCCACTCAGTCACATTATCCTGACGCTGAGCCAACCAGTCCTTGCCCTGTCCTAATAATACCGAGCACCAGGCTAGGAAGTGACAAGTATCAATTTTTGAGTCATTGGTTTGACTCGACCAGGTTTTGAACCCACGGGTACGGATCTCCCAATCTCCCAATACAGGACACGGACGCTCTACTCATTCAGCCACCGCGTTTGGTCAAAAATCCAGTAGAACCTGTTACTTCTGAAGATTGGTGTCCACCATTTTGACAAGCATGCCATAATTAATTTGACATCTTTTCACTTCAAATATCTCCAAAGTTAGCCATTTATAAAAAAATTTAATGCTTCAAGGTAAAGTGGGACAGATTATAACAATCAACTAATAAATATATTAATAATATAGTTATCTATGAAAAAATACAACAAAGATGCCGGAAACTCAAAGCAATCGAACACTATGCAATTTGAAATAGGTGAACCTTTGTTTAAATAAATATAGATTTGGTGTTCAGATTGTGCTGTGATAAATATACTTGGACAAAATTATTATTTGGGGTCTTTTTGGACGAGAATTTGAAAGCACACCTCACTGCAGGTGTGACGCATGCGCAGTGGTTCTAGTTGTTAACGCCACCTATCGCCGAGACCACGTGACCACTTGATGTTAGATGGGGGTGGGGGCGATTTAATAGAATAAAGCTAAGATTCCTTACACGCGGTATGCGGCATGCGGTATCAGAATGCGAATGCGGCAAAAAATCGAAACGCCTTGAACTCAATGGGCTACAACCCTTACATGTGGTATGCGAATGCGAATGCGAATGCGAATGAGACAACTCGATCGGTCCCTGTAGCGATCGGTCCGGCATGCGGCATGCGACACGGGGGTGCGAATAGAAAAGCATCAGTCGCATTTGTCCATTGATATAAGGCTGGAGGAGGCGACTGATAATTACGGACAGCCGGGACAAGGTGGTGCGAAT